>CM048745.1:371259257-371851757 GCA_026315105.1 Locusta migratoria
GAGAGGAAAAACCTAAATGAGAAGTTAGCTGACTATTGGCCAGCGAGCCATACAGCATTTTAAAATGCACCAGCCACTGGCCTGGAAGCACCCGCGTCAGCAGAAGATAAACAAATGCAGAATGAGAAAAATGAAGGAAGACTCACTCGTTCATCCGTGCAAGCTGTGTGTGTCACTGTACATGCAAGCTAGCAGCGGTGCGATGCTCACCCCGCCTTTTTTTTTTTTTTTTTTTTTTTTTTTTTTGTGGAGAGGCAATAAAGACCACTTCAACAGTATTGCATTGCAAGGAGCACCTCTGTCGTCGAACAGATCTAGATACTTAATATCCGACGTGAACATATAGTGCATTAGGTAACGCTTGCGGGTCTATTTTTTGAATAGCAATGTGGTGCGTTAGTTGAGACTGGCGTAACACGCTAATTTATAGGCAGACTAGGATTTTGAGGTCGTTTTTAATTTCATCAAGATGCAAGGAAAGTGTGATCAGCAGTAGTCTATCAACACACACACTATTTACTTTCGATTTCAGCGAAGACGCAGTTGGCAGCTGTCGGCGCAGTTAATAGTACAAACGGTTTAGGCGAACTCCACCCATCCCCAAACAGTAATAAAAATACATTTTTTATCACTGCATAACATTTCTGAGATTGTGACAGCCTCAATCATAAACTGATGAAATTAAATTAATTTTAAAGTCGAATAGGCGTGATTCTTCAAGCATTCTACCATCTTTATTCTATTTTGAAATTGTTTATACGTTTCCTCTTTCCTGTCAACCTATCTAGAACTTGGAAAACAAACAAAAAATTGCTTCTTTATTAATTTAAGGTTTTCGTAAAGTCAATAAACAAAAAAATTACGTTCACTTTTTTATTTCAGTTGCTACGGACATCACTTTAGTATTTGAACTGATCCTCACTAGTTACACTTTGTTAATATTTTTCTTACAGCCGTTGTCATCTATCTTTGCATAAGTGAAAAAGTTTCACCGTTTGTAGGTAGGCAAGGAGGATGTCTCTAACTTTTATGTGACATGCTGTTGATGTCTTCCTTGCAGGAGCTTTGGGTGCATTAGAAGTTTAGATATTTTCTGTTGCTCACTACAAATAGCTAGAAGAGAAGTATCAAACTCACAACAGCATAGTAACTGCTTGTCAGAATATTATTAGTAACGGATCCAGTAGGGTCTTAATCTAGTTGTAGTCAATCAGTCTAGATCAGACTGACCACATAAGGTGACATAAAGTCATCAATTAAAACTGAAGTGATATCTGGTGTTTCCCAGGGCAGTGTAATACGGTTGCTGCAGACTGACCACATAAGGTGACATAAAGTCATCAATTAAAACTGAAGTGATATCTGGTGTTTCCCAGGGCAGTGTAATACGGATGCTGCAGTTCCTTATCTTCATGAACGACTGAGGAGACAACCTGAGCACCTGTCTGCGGATGATAATTTTTTTTTCGGTTAGTAAAGTTACCAGAAGATAGGAAGCAATTGCTAAACAATATGTGCAATATGCGAAACATTACAGTTAACCCTAAATAATGAAAAGTTAGAAATCATCCATATGAGCAAAAATAGATATCCTTTAAACTTCGTTTACACTATAGTTAGTCAAATCTTCAGGTCATAAATTCATCTAAATATGCATTAATTACAATTATGGACAAGTGTAATTGGAAAGAGCACACAGAAAATATTGTAGGGATGGTGAACAAAAGGATATCTTTAATTGACAGAACATTTAGAAGACGCAACAATTCTAGTAAAGGAAATCCCTACATTACACTCGTCTGTCCAATTTGCAGTAGGGTAAGGTGGTACAAATTTGATATAGGTACAATTCCGATCATCACAAGTTTTCGCGCCATTTTTCACTCGTAGCACTTGCTTTTGTGTGGCGTTGTACTGTAACAGGTTTCTACAGCTGCTTCTGTCTTTTCCAAGAATACACCACTTTGTGCTACGGAGTTGAACTTCTTCCTGTGAAGATGGACGTGGAGCTACTTCGTCGAACGCCCTCTTATAAATTTTCTAGTTTCCACGCCCTTGTAAATTCATCATTGTGCAACGTTTGATACCACGAAGTATCCGCTGGTGCCCGAAGGAAAAACTGCTTTTTATGTGGAAAGAGACAGTGATCAAAATTATACCAGGAAGTGATCATAATTGTACCTAGTGTGGTACATTTCCTATCGATTTTTCTCAATTCTGTAACCTTTTTTGTGTTCATACCAACATTTGTAATTGTCTAATATTCGTGTTACATATTCATTAAACATTCAATAATTAAAATTATTTCTTTTCTCAATATATTTGCAGTTACAATTACATTTGCCCGCAATGATCGAAATTGTACCACCTTACCCTACAGCTGCACTTTGTGGGACTGACGGAGGATATAGTGAAGATTTCTGCTCCTAAGGTGTGCTAGACATCTTCAGGGATGGTCTTGGCGGTGTAGGACGTACAACCTGCAAGAGTCATCAGCAATTACAACATCCAGTCATGAATGCCTTCACTGCATATTATATATAAGATTAAGAGGACGCAGGAGAGAGTGTCAAGGAAATTTTTCATGAGTGGAGATGGAAATCATTAAAAGAAAGCGTAATTAATTGTGATTAGATTAATTTGCGATATTTATTTCGCCAACTATCTCCTCCGAATTCGATATTTCTACGACCCACCTACATAGGGAGACTTGATCATAATATTAAAATAAGCGAAATCAGACCCGAAACCGAAAGATTTACATGTCCCTTTCTTCCAGGCGCTATTAGAGACTGGAAAGATGGAGATATATTACGAAAGTAGTTCGATAAACCCTCTGCCAGGCACTTATATGTTATTTCAGATTCAAATTGGAAACGTTGATGTAGAAATATGTTGTTATATACCTGGTCGAGAGTTCTGTTCCCGGACTGTACTTGTGCTCTGAAAGCCCAAGTCGAGTTTGCGGAGCTCCCCGTCTTCACCAAGCACTGCATACCCAGATTAATTGTACTTCTGAGTGCATGTAGGAGACCTACTCTGTGTAACTTGGTACGGCAGCGCTTAGGACTTTCCTTCAGACGATGCTGGCTCTGACCGCGTTATGGCATTATAAGAATGGCAACAAGTGATTATATATATATATATATATATATATATATATATATATATATATATATATATATATATAGAAAACTACCAAAATGGGAAATGGGTAATGTGGGAAACAGCATCTGCAACGCAGTATGGCTACTGACAAGTGGCGAATGTCTGTGTACATTTATAATACGGATTTTAAGACTGATGTGTATTTTCTACTTTTTATCCTTCTCTCAAAGCAATAAATTTGTCAAAAATAGAATATGTGCATTACGTAATAATTATAGGAGCACTGAAATTACTTATCCTTTTTACATAAAAAATGTTTCACATTAAGTTGTATTACTGAAAAATTCAGATACAATCTGGTTTTAGGATGTATAATAGACCTTCAACTATATTTCTCTATACAATCAGACCTGTGATATTGTGTGGATTAAAATTTGCTAACCCGAACATTGGCAGAACATTGTCTCAGAATAGGCTAAAATAAAGCTTACACAGGTATGTAGAACAAGATAATGAAATAACTTTAGCAGCTTGTAATGCAGTCAAGGATATTTGTCTGTGGGTCATTTTTGAAAGACTCGCAAAGTGTTGCACGGAAGAAACAGGTCCGTAAGCCGGGTGATGATAAAAAAAAGACACACACTACATCAGCCATATATCACGCGCTGCCAAGAACAGCGGCAGCTCAAAAAAAGCAATACTTCAGAAAAGGGACACTGTCTTTACCGCGACAAATCATGAGCTATCAGAGGGCAAGAATGTCACTACTCTCCCGAAGCGGAGATAATTTCTTGCCCATTGGGGTTTTTCAGAAATATATTCACTGTTATTAGACATGTCGGGAAGGCGGTCTAAATACTTTAGATCAAGTAGACAATGTCTATAGTCTTGACCGCAAAATTTAATAACAACGATGACCGGTTTGGTCATCCTCGGATCAATAGTTGTATCTGACATCAGACATTTAACCTTCCAATCATTAATTTACAATTTATGGAAGTTATGTTGAAGCGCTAAGCAACATTGTGACCAGAGCGCTCGCAGAGTCCAATTGCACTCATTGTAACAGCTTGTTAAAAAAGTTTTAAAATTTTTGTAAACATAAGGGACCAAAAAGCTGAGTTCATCGGTGCCTGGGATGACAAACTACTCGAAGTAACTAAAATACATTTACACTGAAGGAAGACACATACACACACACACAATCACACACACACACACACACACACACACACAATCACACACACACACATGCCCAAGGATGTCTTGAAAATCCGACGTGAGCAGCTGCGCGAACGACAATGTTGCTTGCTAGACCACAAGCTGTTCCTACGTTGCTAGCTTTTAGTTACGTGATTCTGCTATCACCTTTATCGTTTGTGTTAGATTAGCCTATATGCGATCTCGGAAATGACCGTGCTGGCAAGTAGAGACAATATCAGGTATTAAACTATGTTGCCGAAAACATTTCTCATTCCAGAAATTATTAGGAAATATAGGTCAAGTTACTGAAAAATGATGTTCAATTTCATTACACCTTATTTTTTGAGTTCTTATTAACGATTAAGTAACACAACAATCGTTAGTTACTGTATAGCACAACAGTGAGAAGAAAAATTTCCCAAAATTAAGTTGTGTTGTTTTACACTTTAACAAACAGTGGGGAGTGTTGGTGATTATCTTTTATTATCCGACACATTGCCGGTCAAGAGCGCACAACTGATTTTACATTATTTGTTATTGAGATACATATAAAATATGATCACAACCAAATATTCGCTGTAATGTACCTACTAGCACTGCAAAAATAGTTCGGCTCCGTATGTCGCCATTCTCGGTGACCTATAACCCTATATCAAATAATTTCAAAAATCAATTGTATTTAACGTCTTCATTTGAGACTGTTTCATAAACAGTAATCACAAAGTGTAATTTTACTTTTACTAAATGGTCAAAACACGCGTTCCATCTTAACTTTATCTTATTATACAGGGTGGTCCATTGATAGTGACCGGGCCAAATATCTCACGAAATAAACATCAAACAAAAAAACTACAAAGAACAAAACTTTTCTAGCTTGAAGGGGAAAAACAGATTGGACCATGGTTGACCCGCTAGATAGCGCTGCCATAGGTAAAACGGGTATCAAATGCATTTTTTTTTTTTTAAATAGGTACCGCCAATTATTACGACACATCCGTCTGGTACGTAAATAAATATGAAAGTTTTATTTCGAACACGTTTTTCGCTTTGTGATAGATGGCACTGTAACAGTCACAAACGTGTAAGTACGTGGTATCCCGTAACATTTCGGCAGTGCGGACGGCATTTGCTTCGTGATACACTGCCGCGGTGGAGGAGCCGAGCGGTCTAAACCGTCTCGCTTCGGAGCGCGCGGTTGCTCGCCGTGGAGGTTCGAGTCCTCCCTGAGGCATGGGTGTGTGTGTTTGTCCTTAGGTTAGTTTACCTAGGTTTAAGTAGTTTGTAAGCTACGGACTGATGACCACGCAGTTTGGTCCGATAGTTTTACAAACATTTGAACATTTGTGATACATTACTCGTATTAAAATGGACCGTACAAAAATTGCAGAAAAGATCGATATGGTATTTATGTATGGCTATTGAGATCAAAACGCCCAACGGGCCTGTACTATGTATGTTGATCGTTATCCTGGAAGACATCATCCAAGTGTCGGGAACTTTATCCGGTAGAGTTTAGTCACAAGTGGAACGTCAGCCACGATCTGCAACAAATGATGACGCCCAAGTAAGTGTTTTAGCTGTAGTTGCGGCTAATCCGCACATCATTAACAGACAATTTGAGTGAGAAACAGGAATCTCGAAAACGTCGGTGTTGAGAATTCTACGTGGACATAAATTTCACCTGTGGCATTATTTCTATGCACCAGGATATCCAAGGCGAAGACTTAGAACGTCGTGTACAATTTTGGCACTGGGCACAAAATAAATTACGGGACGATACCGGTTTTTTAATACGTTTCGTTTAGTGGCGAAGAGTCATTCACAAACAGAGGTAACGTAAAATGGCATAATATGCACTGTTGGGCAACGGAAAATCCACGATGACTGCGACAAGTGGAACATCAGCGACCTTGGCTGGTTAATGTATGGTGTGGCATTATGGAAGGAAGGATAATTGACCCTTATTTTATCGAAGACAATCTAAATGGTGTAATATATGCTGATTTCTTTCGCAATGTTCTACCGATTTTACAACAAGATATTTCACTGCATGACAGAATGGCAATGTATTTTCAACAGGATGGATGTCCGGCACATGGCTCGGGTGCAGTTAAATGGAATATTCAATGACAGGTGGATTGCTCCTAGAAGCACCATACCATGGCCCGCACGTTCACCGGATCTTATATCCCCGGATTTCTTTCTGTGGGGAAAATTGAAGGATATTTGTTATCGTGATTCACCGACAACGCCTGAAAAAAGGCGTCAGCGCATTTTCAATGCATGTGAGAACATTACTGAAGGCGAACTACTCACTGTTGAGAGGAATTTCGTTACGCTTATTGCCAAATATATTTAAGGACATCATTTTGAGTATTTATTGAAGTCATGAGGTAATTACAGGTAATCACGCATTAACAGCATGCGTTCTGATAATGTATGATAATTTCGCAAAAATTACATGTATCACATTGTAACAACCGATATAAAGTTCAAACGTATCTACGTTATGTGTTTTAATGTAAAAAACCTACCTGTTAGCCACCGTTCGTCTAAAATTGAGAGCATTATGTTTGTGAATATTACAGCGCCATCTATCACAAAGCGAAAAATGTGTTCCAAATAAAACATTCATATTTATTTACGCATTAGACGAATATGTAATAAAAACGGGGGTACCTATTTAATAAAGTGCAGTTGATATCCGTTTGACCTATGGAACCGCCATCTAGCAGGACAAGCACAGCTCCATCTGTTTTCCCCATTCAAGTTAGAAAAGTTTTGTTCTTTGTAGTTTTTTTCGTTTGATGCTTACTTCGTGGGATATTTAGCTCGGTCACTATGAATGGACGACCCTGTATATACAAATTGAGGTGTTTGTGCCTATATTTCACTCTGAAGTCAACACTACAAATTGCAAACAAGTAGTTTTTTTTTTTTTTTTTTTTTTTTTTTTTTTTTGCAGTGATTATCTCCCATTGTGCACTTTGGTGGTAGAGGTTGGAAGATATGGGAGTGGAAGTTATGGGAATTGATAGTTACCGACTTATATTAAATTCTACGTGAGGGTGTCAAAATTTTGCTCTTCAGCAAAAACTACACAATGGAGACGAACGTTCAATTTTGGGTTACATAGTCTCCCATTGTACACCATAGCAGTTCCGTGTTGATAGCTATAAGAGGGTGGAAGATATAGTGGTCGAAAGTCGTCAGCGTATATAAAATTGGAACTGAAGACCAGCGATTACTTTTGACACTATAATAGGAAACAGGTTGTATACAGCGAAACTTTCTAAGTTGTTTTTCTGCAGTAAGCGTACGAGTAAAGAAAAATAAGTGCATATTGCAGTTTGAAAAGTAAAACTACCCAAGAAAGATGCTAAAGCCTACGAAAGGAATTTTGCCTTCTCAATCTGTTTCTAAAATACAGAAAACGACACTGAAAAGTGAATTTACAGACGATAGAGACTTAAAATTTGTAGACGATGTTTATCTTACACTGTAGGCATCAGCCGTTTTTCGATATTCCCATTCCTAAGGAGATGATATAGGGGATGAACGGTGTTTTGAAAATACTTTTCTACCGAGGCAATTTCGAAGCAATAAATAGAAAACTTCGGATTTAGATTTTTGATTGGAATTTTAAAAACATGTGTTTCGATATTTTTGGAAATTCGACCATGAAGTGGGTGAAAGAAGGAAAAATCTTTAAAAGAGTGTGACTATACTTTGATGTTAGAAATGTGAAAATTTGGATGTTGCGGGATGTTTTGAATTCTGCCATGATGGGTTCAATAGGTGGTGGCAAGCTGCATTAAATAACCTGATGAGGAAAGCGTTTTTAAAGCCTAATCTACGAAAATTTTCGAGGTACGTCCAGAAAGTAAGTTCCGTTTGGTTATATAAAACAAACTCGTACAGATACAAAAAAAATATTTATTGTACAAAAATCTACAACTGTTTAACTACTTTTCTACATAGCTGCCGAAATTTTGTAGGCACTTATCATAGTGTGGCACAAGTTTCTGTATGCCTTCTCCATAGAAGGTTGCCGCCTGTGTATTCAGCCATGTGGTAGCATGTTCTTTCAGCTCGTCATCGTTGAAGTGTTGACAGCACAAATTTTAGGTGTAAGAAGAGAATTTCCATCAAAAGGTGGTGTTTGTTTCCACGATAGTGCCCGAACTCATGTGGCGAATGCGACCAAACGAATCTTACAGGGCCGCGGTGGAGTAGCCGAGCGGTCTAAAGCGTCTCTCTGCGGAGCTAGCGGTTGCTCGCCGTGGAGGTTCGAGTCCTCCCTGGGGCATGGTTGTGTGTGTTGTCCTCAGGTTACTTTACGTAGGTTTAAGTAGTTTGTAAGCTACGGACTGATGACCACGCGGTTTGGTCCGAATAGAGTTACAAACATTTGAACATTTTGAATCTTACAGGAATTTCACTGGGACGTGTTTGATCATCATCCGTACAGCCCGGGCCTCGCTCCTAGCCACTTTTACCTCTTCTTACACCTAAAAATCTGTCCTTGGTGGTCAACATTTCAACGATGATGACGAGCTGAAAGAACATGCTACCAAATGGCTGAATATACAGACGGCAACCTTCTATCAAGAAGGCAAAGAGAAACTTGTGCCACACTATGATAAGTGCCTACAAAATTTCGTCAGCTATGTAGAAAATTAGTTTAACAGTTGTAGATTTTTGTACAATAAATATTTTTTCTGTATCTGTACACGTTTTTTTTTTTTTTTATATTACCAAACGGAACTTACTTTCTGGACGTACCTCGTATATTCAGAAGTAGAAACAACCAAAGCAGAGCAATCAGACTAAGCGTGCGAAACAGCGGGAGTTTAGCTAGGCCGGCCGCGGTGGCCGAGGGGACTGAGGCGCTTCAGTCACGGTCCGCACGCCCACTACGGTCGGGGGTTCGTATCCCCCCCTCGGGCAGGGATATTTGTGCCGTCCTTAGTGTTAGCTAGTTCATAAGTAGTTTGTAAGTTTACGGACTGATGACCCCGTAGTTAGCCGGCCGCGGTGGCCGAGGGGACTGAGGCGCTCCAGTCACGGTCTGCACGGCTACTACGGTCGGGGGTTCGAATCCCCCCTCGGGCATGGATATTTGTGCCGTCCTAGTTCGTAAGTAGTTCATAAGTAGTTTGTAAGTTTAGGGACTGATGACCCCGTAGTTAAGTCCCATAAGCTTAACAAACATTTGAACATTTTTTGAAACCTCACACATTCTGATCAAACCAAGACAATTCTAAATTTTTAAAAGACAAATCAACACTGAAAAGTGAATTTACAGCCGATAAAGACTTTAAACTTGTAGACGTTGTTTATCTATGGCATCTGCGGCATCAGGGAATTTTCGATATTCCCAACACTAAGGAGATGATATTGGAGATGAACGGTTTTTTGAAAATATGTTTCTATTTCGAAGCAACAGAAATAGTCGGATATAGATTTCTTTTGGTATTCGTCCATTAAGTGGATGAAATTATGGAAAATCTTTTAAGGATGCTACTATTTTGATGTTAGAAATGTGACAATTTTAGAATTAAAAAAATGTTGCGTAATGTTTTGAATTCTGCCATCAATGGTGCAATAGAGGGTGGCAAGATGTATTAAAATACTTGATGAAGAAAGCGTTTTTAAAGCTAAACCTATGAATATTTATAAGTAGAAACAAGCAATACCGACCATCCAGTCTATGCGTGCGAAACAGCGGGAATTAAGCTAGTATAAGTCGTGTATACAGAAGGATGGAAAATCTGGTAGAAGCCGACCGCGGAGAAGATCAGTTTGGGTTCAGGAGAAATGTAGGAACTCGGGAGGCAATACTCACTTTACGGCTTATCCTAGAAGATAGATTAAGAAAAGGCAAACCTACATTTCTAGCTTTTGTAGATCTGGAGAAGGCTTTTGACAATGTTGATTGGAATAAACTCTTTCAAATTCTGAAGCAAGCAGGAGTAAAATATAGGGAGCGCAATGTTATTTACAACTTGTACAAAAACCAGACAGCGGTTGTCAGAGTTGAAGGGCATGAAAGGGATTTAGTGGTTGGAAAGGGAGTAAGACAGGGTTCTGGTCATTCTCCATTGTTATTCAATTTGTACATTGGGCAAGCTATAAAGGAAAGCAAGGAGAAATTTGGTGAGGGTATTAAAGTTCAGGGGGAAGAATTAAAATCATTGCTTTTTGCCGACGACATAGTAATTCTGTCAGATACAGCAAAGGACCTGGAAGAGCAATTGAACGGAATGGACAGCGTGCTGAAAGGAGCATATAAGATGAACATTAACAAGAGCAAAACTAGGGTAACGGAGTGCAGTGTAAGAAAATCAGGTGATGCTGAAGGAATTACATTGGGAAACGAAGCAATAAAGGAGGTAGAAGTGTTTTGTTACTTGGGCAGTAAAATAACAAATGATGGTCTCGGTACAGAGGATATAAAATGCAGAATGGCAATGGGTAGAAAAGCGTTCTTGAAAAAGAGAAATTTGTTAACATCGAATATTGATTTAAGACTAAGGAAGTCCTTTCTGAAGGCATTTGTATGGAGTGTTGCCTTGTATGGGAGTGAGACATGGACGATAAACAGTGCGGACAGGAAGAGGATTGAGGCTTTTGAAATATGGTGCTACAGAAGAATGCTGAAGATTAGGTGAGTGGATCGCGTAACTAATGAGGAGGTACTGAACAGAATTGGGGAGAAAAGAAATTGCTGGCATACATTGACTGAAAGAAGGGATAGATTGGTAGGACACATTCTTAGACATCAAGGAATTGTGAATTTAGCATTGGAGGGAAGTGTGTGGGGTAAAGATCGCAGAGGAAGACCAAGAGATGGATACAGTAAGCAAATTCAGAGAGATGTAGGTTTCCGTTCTTATGTGGAGATGAAGAGGCTTGCTCAGGATAGGGTATTGTGGAGAGCTGCATCAAAACAGTCTCCGGACTGAAGACCACAACAACAAGTCGTGTAGTGGTAATGCGTACAAAGAATCCACCATTGGCCTGTGAAAAAATTACACTTATTTTTAATAATAATTAATGTTGGTGATAAATCGTGAAGGCTTACTTTTTGTCTTCTTAGCTTGTGCGTACGCATACTCGTCGGCGCGACTCATGACAGGCGCGCTCCGGTAGAAGAGTTTTGTGCGAAGTGATATTATATCGTCAAGCCTGTCCCGCTATCGCCTGAAAGACACTCCTGCGTGTTACACGGCGAGGAGACAGGAGAGGCTTTTTGGGGCCGGTAGCGGGCTTTCAGTGTGCGGCGGTCAGCCCAGCGTGCCATTAAATCTGGCGGCGATGGCGTCACGGGCTGAAAGAGTGGCCCCCAGGGAGCAAACAGAGGCGCTCCAGGCGACGCCACGTGACGGCCCGTTTTTCCAGGCGGAGCGCTGGAGGCCGGGCCGGACAGCGGCAGTCGATAACCGCCCACCTCCAGCTCCAGCCGGCACAGTTTTTGCCGCTGCAAACAGCTGCGCGTCGCCCGCACCGCCGCCGAGATGGCGCTGATGTTCCCGCCAGCCGGGGCATTAGGGCCACCGCAGCCCTGCTCTAGCCGATAATGTCACTCATTCCGGTACACTGCACTCCGTATAGGGATTTGTACCTCGTAAGCTCTGAGTGCGAGTTACTTCACTCAGGGGAGCCCCTAACGAGAGAGGGTCACCCCTCTACTACCTCTCAGACAAAAGAAAAAAATAATCACTCGGAGTTTTCTTTCGAGGAAATGAATGTTAGTGCGATAGTTACTTTTGTGTCCCAGCCTCGTCCCCGCTTTTGTGTCTCGTTTCCGTCGTAGGTGTCAGTGGCCGAGTAGAATGACCGACACAGGAATAAAGGATGCACGCTGGTGCAGGTAGGAGGTGACGCCGGCCGCGGTGGCCGAGGAGACTGAGGCGCTTCAGTCACGGTCTGCACGATCACTACGGTCGGGGGTTCGAATCCCCCCCCCCCCCCCCCCGGGCATGGATATTTGTGCCGTCCTTAGTTCTAGGTGGTTCATAAGTAGTTTGTAAGTTTAGGGACTGATGACCCCGTAGTTAAGTCCCTTAAGCTTAACAAACATTTGAACATTAGGAGGTGACCAGCCAGTGGGAAAGCAGAAACTAGAAACACTAGAGTAAATTAGAACGAGATATGTATTTCATAGAGACTTAGTAATACTTAGCTTTTACATAGCTCAGTACTGCAGAATGCTGATACATAGTTGAGCTAGAGACCTGCCTAGTGCCTATCCGATAGCCAAGTCTTCACTAGTGCCTATCTGATTCCGAAGTGTTAACTGGTTCCTATCTCAGTCCCAAGTGAACGATGTCGTTCAGTGGTGGCCACGAGCGGAGTTGCAGCGGAGGGCGCTCGTGGCTGTCGTCGTAAGAACACCGCGCCGTACGTGCATGGCGGCGCGCGGCGAAAGTATGTGGCTCGCACTTTAGACTTGTGCGACACCACAGTCAAGATGTGAGAAATAGAGATTTCTATACATGAACTGTGTTATAATGAACAACCTAAATATCTGCGTGGCACGTTGGGCGAACTTCCACTGGAAACTGAATATTTTAAACCTCCTCAGCTGTTTGGGTGTATTTTGAACGACATGTACTTTGACGGCCTATAATTTTGAACATAGCCGGCCGCGGTGGTCGAGGGGACCTAGGCGCTCCAGTCATGGTCTGCACGGCCACTACGGTCGGGGGTTCGAATCCCCCCCCCTCGGGCGTGGATATTTCAAAAAATGTTCAAATGTTTGTAAAGTCTATGGGACTTAACTACGGGGTCATCAGTCCCTAAACTTACAAACTACTTATGAACTACTTACGAACTAGGACGTCACAAATATCCATGCCCGAGGGGGGATTCGAACCCCCGACCGCAGTGGTCGTGTAGACCGTGACTGGAGCGCCTTAGTCTCCTCGGCCACCGCGGCCGGCGCGTGGATATTTGTGCCGTCCTTATTCATAGCTAGTTTAGTTTGTAAGTTTAGGGACTGATGACGCCGTAGATAAGTCCCAAAGACAATACAAACATAGGAACATATATATATGACGATCTGAAAGAACATGCTACCACATGGCTGAATACACAGACGGCAACATTCTTGAAGAAGGCGCACAGAAACTTGTGCCACGCTATGATTAGTGCCTACAAAACTTCGTCAGCTATGTACAAAAGTAGTTTAACAGTTATAGATTTTTGTACAATAAATATTTTTTCTGTATCTGTACACGTTTGATTTATATAACTAAACGGAACTTACTTTCTGGACGTACCTCGTACATTTAGAAATAGAAACAACCAAAGCAGAGCATCCAGACTAAGTGTGCGAAACAGCGGGAGTTAAGCTAGTATATGAGTCGTGAAGTGGCAGTGGCCGTGCAGACCGTGATTGGAGTGCCTCAGTCGCCCCCTTTTTTTTTTTTTTTTTTTTTTTTTTTTTTTTTTTTTTTTTTTTTTTTTTTTCGGGCCTCCATCCTCCCCTTCTAGCCCGTCCTTGCGCTCGCCATATTTCGCCTTCATCGGCGCAGGCTTACTTCAGCCTGTTGTAAAATTTTTGTTCTCTAGAGCTTCATAGCTATGTTACAGAATGTAAATCAATGTAAAATAAAATAAATTTGTGTTCATGATTATTGGTTCCTTTTCCTGATTTCGTTATCAACCTGTTGGATACTGTGAAAATTGATGAATTGTGTCGAGGCACTACTGCACTCTAAGGCTTCAAAGTTCCTCTTCTCGTAAATTTCTGCCAAATGCAGGTTGTTCCGCAATCTTTGGATTGTCCTGTTTTGTTCCATTCATCAGCATTCATCATTCAGCCCTATTGCGTCTTCTCATAACTGTGAAACCCTCGGTTCAGAAAAGTACCTTTTGTGAATGTCTTTTTGTTTTATATGTATATTTTTGAAATTACTTTCTTGTTTATCACATTTCTTCAATTTGAAAAAAAAAAAAGCTCCTCTTTGTGAAATTGTGCTAGATTATGAAAAAAAAAACAACAACTAAAAGATGAATCCCTCTCCTAGGGCGTTTCATTTTTGAATCATAACTTCTGTGTACACTAACACGTATGCATACAGAACAAAAACAAATTTCCTAGGGCATTTACCTTTTTTCTCCCCCTTTTTTCAGTGAGTAAATGAATTACATCACCATTTAATCTGCACGAATTTTTCTTTACTTTATATCTTAGTAAGTACTTTCACTTGGGAATGAGTATTGATCCTTTGATATCAAACTGTGAATTTCTTCGTCGTCACTGGCATGCTGTTTCAAGGTTCTGCTGAGGCCTTCACGGCTACCGTAGCGGCCACGGGGCCCACGAAGTCCCCACCGTACTTCACCCCCAGCAGCTGTACCCTACTTTAGCATGCATCTACCATCTATCCCACTCCTTGCTTCTCGATCACAATTCGCAGCATGTTACCAAACGTTTTTATTTGATTTTTACTCTGGTATATTTTATAGTATTCTGATCGTAAATATTCTCTGTATTCCAATATACTGTCTTTCCCATTTTTATTTATAATGTAGTTAACGTAATTTCCGATTAACCATAAGATGGCATTATTTTTCTGAGATGGAAAAAAAACTTCTTCCGGGAAGAATATTATATTTGGGTTGATGTCTCTCCCATCATGACGTCTGAGAAAGGCAACTTGCATTTTAACTTCTTGCCATAAGTAACTGTACCCTTGACAAACGAAACGATGATCTAACCTGTCAGTCCTATTGCATTTACGGCATTTGTTTGTGTCACTGCGTCCTATTAAATATAATTTCTCGTTAGTGCTAATTAGATGATTTACAACTTTGTACCAAGTCGACTGTACTTCTGATGTAAGTATTTTGTTATTTATATTTTGCCAAATATTTTTCCATTTTCTGTGAGGGTACTTTAATTCCATCTTATTCGGGTTGTCCTGTGATCTTATTTTTTTTCAGCATGTATTTGCAGTTCCTCTTGTTGATATCCTGTACAAGGCATTGCATATAACTTAGTTCGAAATAAAAGTGTCGAATGTGCTTCAATTTATAGTTTATTACTCTGATGTCGATTGGTGGCCGAAGGCTGTTAGGCTCAAAAAGTTTGAATAATTTAGAAGTTACACTGTTTGGATACATTGCAATAAGTTGCAACGACCTCTTTATAAACAGAACATTGGTTTTCTTTAAAATATCTGACAATCCAAGTCCCCCCTCTGCGGTAGTTAGGGTCACTGTTCCAGCAGCCACTCGAAATATATGACCTTGCCAGAGGTATCGGCAAACCGTTGCCGTGATAGCTTTTGCAACTTCTTTAGGTATTGGCAAAATTTGCCCAATGTAAGTTGCTTTCGATAAAACTGCACAATTAATGATCTTAATTCTTTGCTTAATGTTTAGGTCCCTCAAATAATTTAAAATGAGGGAGCCACGAATATTGTCCAAAATTTTTTTCCAATTGGAAGCTATAGTTCGAAGAGGACACATATGGAGGGTGAGACCCAAGGCAGTGTGTTGCTCAACGCATTTTGCCCAAGCAATATTTACGTTGGCCATTCCGTTCAGTTTTAAAAAAGCACTCTTTGTGTCATTTACTTTTGCGCCCGTTGCTGTACAGTACAAGGTTACATTCTCTGTCAATCTTGTGGCGTCATCGTTACTTCTAATCAGCACACCGACATCATCGGCATATGCATTACAAACCGTTTTCAGTCCCGCAAGAGATATGCCCTCTAGTACATCTTCTAACCTTCTTAAAAGTGGTTCCAAGGCTATTACATAGAGCAGCATTGATAATGGGCTCCCTTGAGGAATTCCACTCGTTATTTGAATATCCTTACTATAATGACCATTGAGAGATACATTAGTTTTCATTCCCTTTAAAATGTTGTTGAAAACCTTCACGTTGTTATCATTGAGGCCCATGAATGCCAATGTTTTAAAAAGATACCCATGATGAACTCTGTCAAAGGCCTTATTAAAATCAATGAATACTAGACCACCATGTGCTGCAGAGTTGGAGAAAATTGCGACTATGTCCCTGTATTCAGTGACTGTCTTAAAAATGCTTCGTCCTGGGAGACATGTCTGATGAACACCAATGATCCTCCGTAAGATTGGTGTTATCCTCTCCTTAATTACCCTAGCTGTTATTTTATAATCAGTGTTGATTAAGCTTATTGGTCTCATCTTGGTGATATCTTTTATTCCCAAGTTCCTGCCTTTTGGGATCAGTACTGTGATGCTTTGCTTCAAATCTGTAGGAACAGCCTCCCCATTTAGTACTTCGTTTATCATTTCAGTAAAGGCTTTGCCTATGACATGCCAGTATGATCTGTAAAACTCTATGGGCAATCCATCGGGGCCGGGTGACTTTTTAGTTGGCGATGACTTGAGTACATCGAAAACTTCTTCTTGAGTAATTTGTGCCTGGAGGTGTCGATTGTCCTCTTCCGTTATTGTATTCTTAAGGCCAGATGTTGTTAAGAATTCCTTTGTCGTATCTTCATCTATCTGCTGTTCACTGTAAAGTGTAGTGTAGAATCGATAAACCTCGTCTAATATATCTTTTTGGTTTGTAAGGATTCTCTTATCCTCCGCCCGCATGTGATCAATAAAATTTCTTCGCCTCCGTTGTTCGTGTCTTATGAGGTGATAGATAGAAGCGTTTTCTTCTTCCACAATAGTTTGTGCATGCGATCTAATTTTTAAGCCCTCTAGCTGGGACCTCTTCATATTTATGAGCTTGGCTTTAATTCTCTTTATTTCTATGAAAATATCGTTAGTCATCGGTTGTTCATAAAGATCGCGTAAACAACAATAATAAAATTCAGTTGTATGTCTCGTCCATCTCATTCTCTCCTTGCCATGCGCTATTAGGGTAGCTCTCAATTTTTTCTTGGCAACCGCAGCCCACCATTGTATAGTTGACCTGTATTTATGGCGCTGTCGTAAAGAGGCCTGCCAGGTTTCTTCTATTTGTGCATTTAGGTTATTCTCTAACAACATACCTATGTTCAATTTCCACAATGGTCGGCCCCAGTAAGTTTTCTGCTTCGGTAACTTAACACTGCATTTAACTGCAAGATGGTCGGAAAAGGTAGTTGGTATAACTTCAATTGCAGCAATTTTATTATCAAAGTTCGAAGAAACGTAAAGTCTATCGATTCTGCTTTGGGATCTACTAGTAATGTATGTGAACCTGACGAGGGTAGGATACTTAATTTCCCATGCGTCTTTCCATTTCATGTTACTAACTAAGCCCTGAAGTTCTTTAGATTTATTGAAGTTTGGGCGTTGGTCCTTTTCATGTAACACGCAATTCCAATCACCGCCAACTAAAACATTTTCCAGATCGTCTTTAAGTAAAACTAGAATGTCACTTTTGTAAAATGTTGCTCTTTCGTCTCTCGCATTATTGCCCGATGGTGCGTAAACATTTACCAAATTAGTATTAAAAATTTTGCATCTGATTCCCCGCCCAGATTCTAAAAGGCAGACATCTTTCATCTCTATGCCGTCCTTTGCAAGGATAGCTGTCCCACAACTACTCTCAGGTGCAATATTCAGTATTGCTTGATAACCAACGACGTATAGATCTTTGATGTTAACCTCCTGCAATAATGCTATGTCTGTTTCGGATTGATACAAAAAATCTTTAAGAGCAGCCACTTTTGTTTCATTCTGAATTTTGTTGATGTTAAGAGTTGTCACATTATAAACATGTTCCATTAGTTAGGTGTGATTTAAATTTCTAAGTCCGATAAGGGCAATTCATTGTCTTTTTTTCCTCCCCTTCGCCGTCCCCTGTCTTCTAGCTTCTTGTCTGTGCGGTTTCATTCCCACTCTTTTAGTAAAAAATATCTTCATCGTGTATTGATTCATCTGCCATGTCTTCGTCTGATTCCTGTGCCCAGTCTAGTCGTGCCTCTGGGGTAGCTTGACTTGACATGGGTTCATTTCCTGACATCTCAATGGTATTGTCAGTTGCTTCACTTCCGCTTCCTGTAGGACGTTCCTTGGAAATTGCTGTTGCTTCTGAAACAGTTGCCTGCTTGTCGCGTTCTTTAATGGTTTTCAGTTTTTCCTTCAAAATGGGGGCTATACTCTCAGCAGCTTCATGAGCCAGCCTGCGCTTCTTATTTCTCCTGCGCTTTGGGGATCCCCCGTTGGATGATGCAGGTGACTTCTCTTGAGAATCTGTGGACGATGTCTCAGTCGCCACCTGTACCTTCTTCTTATCGGTTAGCCTGTTCGGATTTCCATTTTGCACCTCCATTTTTGGGTCTTTCTGCGTGATGTTACGAGGTGTAGGGTCCTCAATTGTGCTGTCCTGTGTACTTCGATTCTCTTTCCCAGATCCTCTTTGGGCTTCTATGGCGGATGTCGTTTTCGATAGGGTCTCATTTGTCTCCATGTGACTGCCTGTCACGTCCTCGATATTCATTCTAGTTACCTGGGAAGTCAGTGGGCCTTCGTGTTGAATAACAGAAGAGCGACTTCCACTTTCAGATTCTGTGGAGACAGGTGTTGTCTCCTGCATATCCAGTGAAGCTCCTCCCTGATGCGGTATTTCGTTCGTTTCCGCGGCCGCGTAGCTCTCCTCGCTAGAACGCGCTTGCTTGACGTGACTCGGCTCTGCGTAGTTTCCTGGTGCGGCCGGTGCGGCAACAACTTCCTCCTGCCTAGCGGGGCTGCGCGGGTACGTGGCGGCAGCGTACGTCAGCTTGAGGCCGACTGCCTGGCCGGGCGCCGCGTGCTCTGCAGCCGGCAGCTGCGGGACGCGCCTCCTGCTACAATCGCTTCTAATGTGCTCCGTGGAATTACACAGAGCACACGTTCTGGGCTGTCCGTCGTATATTAGTAAAGCACGGTAACCGCGCACATTTAAGTATGACGGTATGTGCTTATGAAGTTCTATCTTTACTTGACGAACGCCGTTTAAGACAGGGAACATGTAGGCCTCTGACCATTTTTCAGCGATAATCGAAATTATTCTGCCGTAGGGTCTAAGAACTTTTTGTATTTCGTCATCCGGCATTTCAAAGGGCAGTTCGAAAACACGAACTGTCCGAATACCTAATCCGGCGTGACAGACTGGAACGTCACTTACACTACCGTCAGAATGATGAAACTTAGCAAGTCCGCCAAATTTGTCTACTATTGAGCAACATAATTCTGGAATCTTCAGCTTCACGAAAGCAGCGTTCGTAACAAAGGACAAATGAACACCAATTACGTCACTCTCATTAATCATGATTTTTTCGATAAGCCATTGTTTCACTTCATAAGCTTTTGGTCTAACATGACATCTGTCGAAAGAAAATTTAATCGTGTCCTTCCTCAATATATTAATCGCGTTCATTCTGTCTTCTTATTCGTAGTAATCATAACCACAATTAGCAGAGCAGAACGCTTGCGACTAAGACACAGCGACACAGCCGTTGTTTACCTGCCGAACGCCAGCGTTGCCGCCACACGTCCGTCCAGCACCGCAGCTGACACTCGAATGTCCCCTCGGCCACCGCGGCTGGCTCTCTTCTTAGACCTAAAATTTGTCCTGTCAACACTTCAGCGATGACGAGCTGAAAGAACATGCTACCACAGACGGCAACCTTCTTGAAGAAGGCATACAGAAACTTGTGCCACGCTATGACAAGTGCCTACAAAATTTCGGCAGCTAAGTAGAAAAGTAGTTTAACAGTTGTAGATTTTTGTACACGTTTGTTTTGTATAACCAAACGGAACTTACTTTCTGGACGTGTCTCGTATATTTAGAAGTAGAAACAACCAAATCAGAGCATCCAGACTAAGCGTGCGAAACAGGGGGAGTTACGCTAGCCGGGCGCGGTGGCCGAGGGGCTAAGGTGCTCCAGTCACGGTCTGCACGGCCACTACGGTCGGGGTTTCGAATCCCCCCTCGGGCGTGGATATTTGTGCCGCCATAGTTCGTAAGTAGGTCATAAGTAGTTTGTAAGTTTAGGGACTGATGACCCTGAAGTCCCATAGACTATACAAACATTTGAACGTATATTGACCCTTAATGTAGTATAATCTGACAAGAAAAAAATCTATCGGAGCTTTAGTTTTGCATTCACAGTAATAGTACTTCTCAATGTCTTTGGGTCATTTTATAATATGTTGTTTACCTGCATTACGAGGAGCGTTTGAAAATACCGTGCAAAAATAAAAACTACAAACGTGTTTGGGAAAACATTTTTTTAATTTTTCGACATTGTCTCCTTTTGAGCTTATACACTTCTTCCAAAGCTGTTCTAATTTATTGATCCCTTCCGAATGGTAGGAACTGCCCAAGCCTGCAAAATAGCTATTAGATTCTGCAATCACCTAATCGTCTGAAAGAAATCTTCTTCTGGGAACCAACAGTAGTCCGAGGTAGTCTGGAGTATAGGAGGAATGTGAAACGAGTTGGAACCCTGTTTCCAATAATTTTGCTATCACGTCTGCTGTGGTGTCTGCTGGTGCATTGTAGTGATGGAATAGGTCTTTTTTTTTGTGTCTCAGCCTCGTCGCCGCTTTTGTGTCTCGTTTCCGTCGTAGGTGTCGGTGGCCGAGTGGAAAGACCGACACAGGAATAAAGGATGCACGCTTGTGCAGGTAGGAGGTGAGCAGCCAGTGGGACAGCAGAAACTAGAAACACTGGAGTAAATTAGAACGAGATATATTGTCACGTTGCAGTGGAAGTAGGCTTAACTTCGAAGGCAACTAAACTGAAAGCACGTTTATTACGAACTCAACATACAAGCAGCACTGACTGCCTCTCAGGCAGAGTGCTCTGCTATTTCTACTTAACTTATGAAACAAGTAGAATTTACAAGTGAACATAAGAAAGATGTAGAACCTTCTGGAATTGTCAACTACAAAGAAATAAATTTTTGCCGGCGGGCGGGATTGAACCGGCGACCTTCTGCTCCGCTACCCGTGACGCTATCCCCTGCGCCACGCCGGCAGTTGGTGTTCGCGGTCTCTCGCGGCAATATATTGTACAGAATTTATACAATACTTAACTTTTACATAGCTCAGTACTGCAGAATGCTGATACATAGTTGAGCTAGAGGCCTGCCTAGTGCCTATCCGATAGCCAAGTCTTCACTGGTGCCTATCTCTGTTCCAAGTGTTAACTGGTTCCTATCTCAGTTCCAAGTGAACGATGTTCAGTGGTGGCCACGAGCGGAGTTCTAGCAGAGGGCGCTCGTGGCTGACGTCTTAAGAACGCCGCGCCGTGCGTGCATGGCGGCGCGCGGCGAAAGTAGGTGGCGCGCACTTTAGACTTGTGCGACACCAAAGTTACAGTAATACATTTTAGCGGGTCGGAACAGGTATATTATTTAAAGTCTTCATTCGCCTCCCACAGTATTTATTTTAACACCTTGACTGCCGGCCGTGTAAACCACTCCATACCTTAGAATGCCAGACATTCTGCTTGCAGTAGTAAGCCGATCTGCACTTGGTTTCCTTATCTTCTGTCTGGCCTAAAAAAAATTGTTTGCTCTTTAACATGAGCAATAACGTTCCCTGTCCTTATAAAACAATCGGTTGAAAAATCATCAAACTCGAAATAATTTGACGCAGTTCTTGTTGCACAAAGACTGGATCATCATCTGAATTGTCGATTTCGTCGTCCTCACTGTCATTATCAATAAAATGTTTCTCAAATTCATGTAAAATTTCGTCCAGCGTAAGAGCGTGAAGCCATGTCCGTTCATTTACCTACTGAGAGAGCGGGCACCACTTCCTGCCTGTCCCGTTTCATACTTGGATGCGACCAGTCGGTCTATTTAGAAGCTAAATTTACAAGATCTATAGGCTATAGACACTACATTTCTCAAGCAAGGCATATAAGGTGGATCTAGCCCGCCAATAAACTTAATTTTGTGTTTAAAAGTACGAAAACAAAGATCACGGCAAATGACGTAATTGGCATTCCACAGAAGTTTCGATATCCCGTCAATTGACGTGATTGGCAGCTCCTCGGCTGTTCGGGTCTATTTTGAACCACAAGGATTTTGACGGTCTGTAATTTTGAACATATTTTGTCCCTTAATGGAGTATATTCTGACAGGAAAAAAATATAGCGGTGCTTTTGTTTTGCATCCACAGTAATAGTACTTCTCAAGCTATTTGGATCTTTTTAGACTCCATGCGAAACTACAAACTACTAACGTGTTATTTTTCGACCTTTCTCCTTTTAGGCTTACACACTACGTCCAACGCTGTTCTAATTTGTTGATCCCTTCCGAATAATAGGAATTGTCCAAGTCGGCAAAATACACTACTGGCCATTAAAATTGCTACACCAAGAAGAAATGCAGATGATACGCGGGTATTTATTGGACACATATATTGTACTAGAACTGACACGTGATTACATTTTCACGCAATTTGGGTGAATAGATCCTGAGAAATCAGTACGTAGAACAACCACCTCTCGTCGTAATAACGGCCTTGATACGCCTGGGCATTGAGTCAAACTGAGCTTGGATGGCGTGTAGAGGTACAGATGCCCATGCAGCTTCAATACGATATCACAGTTCATCAAGAGTAGTGAGTGGCGTATTGTGACGAGTCTGTTGCTCGGCCACCATTTACCAGACGTTTTCAGTTGGTGAGAGATCTGGAGAATGTGCTGGCCAGGGCAGCAGTTAGACATTTTCCGTATCCACAAAGATAACATGCGGTCGTGCATTGTCCTGCTGAAATGTAGGGTTCCGCAAGGATCGAAAGAAGGGTCGAGCAACGGGTCGTAACACATCTGAAATGTTTAGCCATTGTTCAAAGTGCCGTCGATGGGAACAAAAGGTGATCGAGACGTGTAACCAGTGGCAATCCATACCATCACGCCGGGTGATATGCCAGTGTGGCGATGACGGATACATGCTTCCAATGCGGGTTCACCGCGATGTCGCCAAAGGCGGATGCGAACATCATGATGCTGTAAACAGAACCTGGATTCATCCGAAAGAATGATGTTTTGCCATTCGTGCACCCTCGTTCGTTGTTGCGTACACCATCGCAGATGCTCCTATCTGTGACGCCATTGTGTCCGAGCTGATAGTCCTTGCTTCTACAAACGTCGATGAACTGTTCGTGCAGATAGTGGTTGTCTTGCAGACGTCCCCGTCTGTTGACACAGAGATCGAGACGTGGCTGCACGATCCGTTACAGCCATGCGGATAAGATGCCTGTTATCTCGACTGCTAGTGATACGAGGCCGTTGGGATCCAGCACGGCGTTCCGTATTGCCCTCCTGAACCCACAGATTCCATATTCTACTAACAGTCATTGCATCGCGACCAATGCGAGCAGCAATGTCGCGATACGATAAACCGCAATCGCTACAATCCGACCTTCATCAAAGACGGAAACGTGTTGGTACGCATTTATCCTTACACGAGGCATCACAACAACGTTTCACTAGGAAACGCCGGTCAACTGCTGTTTGTGTATGAGAAATCGGTTAGAAACTTTCCTCATGTCAGCACATTGTAGGTATCGCCACCGGCGCCAACCTTGTGTGAATTCTAGGAAAAGCTAATCATTTGCATTTCATAGCATCGTCTTCCAGTCGATTAAATTTCGCGTCTGTAGCACGTCATCTCTGTGGTGTACCAGTTTTAATTGCCAGGAGTGTAGCTATTAGTTTTCGCTAAAACTTACTCGCTTTAGTTACATCTTCGTTCCACCAGCCACTTCTTAAAATGGAAAAACAGCAACCCTCTTCCCTTTACTAACACCGAGGAATGTGCCGCAGTGGTAACACACTGGACTCTCATTTGGAGGGACGGTGGTTCAAATTCACCTCATGCCATCCAGATTTATGTTTTCGGTGATTTCCCCAACTACTGGCAAATGTCGGTTGATTCAAAATGTACAAATGTTTGTAGAGCTAATGGGACGTAACTACGGGGATATCAGTCAATAAGCTTACAAACTACTTATGAACTAGCTTATACTAAAGACGGCACAAACATCCAAGCCCGAGGTGGTATTCGAACCCCCGACCGCAGCGGCCGTGCAGACCGCGACTGGCGCGTCGCAGACCGCTCGGCCTCCCCGGCCGGCCTTCTTCAAATTGGGGAACAAATAGTAGTCCGAGGGAGACAAGTCTGGAGTATAGGGGGATGTGAAACGAGTTGGAATCCTATTTTCAATAATTTTACAATCAAAACTGTGGATGCATAGTCGTGATGGAAAAGGACATTTTTGTGGGTCAATCGCTGGCGCTTTTCTAGCAGTTAGATTTTTTAACGGCCGAATAACGAATAGTAAGATGCATCTGTAATATTTTTATCCTGTTCCAGATGATGAGGATTATGTCTTGCTAATCCCTTAAGATCTTCACCATTACATTTCCGACCAAAGAATCGGTCTTCACCATTTTTGGTGCAGATTCTCCCTTGGTATCCCTTTGTTTCGTTTGATCTCAGGACTATAGTATTGTATCCAAGTTTCATCCAAAGTGACTAAACGATGCTTAAAGTCCAGCGAATTCTTCCTGTACCGCTGCTAACCTTCCTTGCAACACTTCACACGATTCTGTTTTTGGTCAAGCGTGAGCAATCGTGGCACCCATCTTGCGGACAGCTTTCTCATGTCCAAATGTTTAAGCAAAATAATCCCACAACAA
Source organism: Locusta migratoria (assembly GCA_026315105.1). Lineage (NCBI taxonomy): Eukaryota > Metazoa > Arthropoda > Insecta > Orthoptera > Acrididae > Locusta > Locusta migratoria. The sequence goes on from CM048745.1 coordinate 371,284,213, forward strand.
TATTAATGTAACACACCTTAACTCTTATGTCATCCGACAATATCATGGATTTTATGAGTGATTTCTGGAGTCGTATCCTCCAGAGGGAGTCCAGAACGTTCACTAGTGCTCATATGCCCACTCCGAAAATTTTGAAACCACTTATAAAGTGTTCTAATCGAAGGTGTACAGTCACCGTAATGTTTATCAAGCTCCTCTTTGGCCTCATGAGGCGTTTTGCCTTTCATTAAGTTTACTCACCAAACGAAATTCTTTCTCGACCATTCTTTGACAAACCACTCGACTTCCTTGATTCACACTCTAAGGTAACCCTTACATGTTAAGCGAATGAAAACTATATCTTGAGAGATTTATTCATTTAAAAATGTATAAAATGTCTACTTAATTTTTATGTTGCATAATTGTCAACTCTATGATGATGTACAGTGTTCAAATGTTCAAATGTTTGTAGATCTATCGGACCAAACTGCGTGGTCATCAGTTCGTAGCTTACAAACTACTTAAATCTAGGTAAACTAACCTAAGGACAAACACACACACACACCACACACACACACACACACACACACACACACACACACACACACACACACACACACACATGCCCCAGGGAGGACTCGAACCTCCACGGCGAGCAACCGCGCGATCCGTAGCGATACGCTTTAGACTGCTCGGCTACTCCACCGCGGCGATGTACAGTGTAATATGTGTGTATTATATGTAAACGTAATGACTTCTTGTCATCCGTTCAGTATAATGTGTATTCTTTCTCAATGTTTATTTTTATTTTTAAAACAGTTTTGTAAGTGTATTTTTGTACTAGTTGTATTTATTTATGATGTCTTGTCTGATTATGTAAAACGTTTTGCTTTGTGTGGAAATTCGAAAGCCGATTGTTCTCTAAAAAAGCTCCTCTCAAACAAAAGACAATGTTAGACTCTTGCGCTTGCTTGTTGCAGCGCAGGAAGCACAGCAGTATCTTCCGCCCCGTGGCAATTGTCGGACTTGCATACCGCGGCTAGCGGAGTGCTCTAGTTGATAGTGAAACAGTGTTATTTTGAAAGTAAAAGTGTTAAATTACAACTGTTAAAAGTGAAACAAGTGAAATATATTAAATAAACAAGTTATTCGATCGTCCTGATGAACGCAAGATCCGTGCGTGCAAAATCGGTTTCCGTCGTGTCGTGCGGAACGGATATAGCATCGTCGCGGACGCTACCGGTCGCGGACAAATACGCGGTATGCGAAAATAAATCAACATACTGCTGTTAAGCTGCGGAAGGAGGAGCATTTGTGTGAAAGAAAAATCTTGAAAGCTGATGATTTGTGTTGGAGAGAAACATTGTCAATGTAATTATAATGGACATCGCTGGACAACTAACTGCAAAAAGTAGCAATGCATAAGCGTGATAGTCCATCCGGGTATGCTGCCGGATACTAAGAGCAAAGTGGTCCGATATTTCGGCGATACAACTGTCCGCGATCCTCAGGAACTCTGCTGCTGCTGCTGCTGAGTTCCGTCGGGTACTGAGGGTAGAGCCGTATTCTCCGTCCTATATAGGCGTCACGCCTTTCAAAGCTGCTACGTACGGGACGTGTACTAGTGGCGCCGCCCCTAGTGGGACATCGGTGTAACGATATATCGATTATGGTTGATCAAACACTGGCGCTGACTTCGTCACAGAACGTTGCAATTTGAGGTTTTTTACTAGCGGGTTCCACGATCTGCTCAGAGGAAAACCCTTGTCTCGGTTATTCAGATTGTCCGCCAATCTAATTTCAATTGATTCTTTGTAGACACTGTCCCAAAAACCGGAGATGTTAGAAATTATGAGGGTTTCGTCAAATTCCATCTTGTGTCCCTCAGTTAAACAATGTTCTGCCACAGCAGATTTTTCAGGCTGCAGCAGTCTCATGTGGCGGCAATGTTCCACGCATCTACCTTTGACAGTGCGGACAGATCGGTTGATGTACACCTTCCTGCACTGGCAAGGTATTCTGTAAACCCCCGGGTTCCGAAGACCAAAGTCATCTTTTACAGAGCCAAGCAGCGCCCTAATTTTGCCGGTAGGGGGAAAAACTTGATATTAAAGTTTTTTAAAGGTCTTCCAATTTTGAAAGAGACGCCCCCAGCACAGGGAATGAAAGCCACCGCTTTATATTCCCCTTCCGTAACCTCTGGCGATTGTCCACACTCCATAGCACAATGAATTTGTTTGTCAGGATAACCATTTTCTTTAAAGACGGTCTTCAGACGTTCAAGTTCAGGTGTTAAACTATCTGCATCTGAGATGGCATATGCCCTAGGAACCAAGGTTTTAAGGACACCGTTGCGTTCGAATGGTGGGTGGCAGCTTTTGGCATGCAAATACCGATCGGTATGTCTTGGTTTTCTATAAACCGTGTGACGCAGGGTGTCGTCATATTTTTTATAAACAATTACGTCCAAAAATGGGAGCTTCGCATCCCTTTATATCCCATAGTAAATTTAATATTAGGATGAAGGCAATTGAAATGGTCCAAAAATCGGTCACGCGTATCACGTCCGTGGGGCCAGATAAAGAACGTGTCATCGACGTGACGCCAAAAACACGTAGGTTGCAAAGCAGAAGTTCTCAGAGCCCTGTCCTCAAACTCTTCCATAAATAAGTTGGCAACTATTTGTGATAGAGATTTCCCTATAGCTACACCGTCCTTCTGTTCAAAAAAGTTGTCATTGAATGAGAAGTATGTGGACGTAAGAACATGTTGACAGAGTTGCACCAGGTCATCATCCAACCTTTCGCTGATTAGACTCAGAGATTCATCCAAAGGGACCCGTGTGAAAAGGTAAACTACGTCGAAACTAACAAGTAAATTTGACGGGTCCAGCCTCAAGGACTTCAGCCGTGAAATAAAATGGAGTTGGAAATGTGATGTTCACATTTACCAACAAATGGGCTGAGTACCGATGTTAGGTACTTTGCCAAGTTGTATGTAGGTGCACCCAGATTACACACTATGGGACGTAATGGCACTCCATCTTTATGCACCTTTGGGAGACCTTACAACCTATGTGGAACTGCAGCACCCGGATAAAGCTCCTTGCGTGATTCTTCTGGTAACGTGCCACATTTCACGAGAGAAAGAGTCTTACTTTTGATTTTATCTGTGGGGTCGCTTTGCAATCTTATATATGCACCTTTGGGAGACCGTACAACCTATGCGGAACTGCAGCACCCGGATGAAGGTCCTTGCGTAATTCTTCCGGTAACGTGCCACACTTCACGAGAGAAAGAGTCTTACTTTTGATTTTATCTGTGGGGTCGCTTTGCAATCTTATATATGCTGGGGTGTTGAGTAAAGAACTCATTTCAGATTTTACAGAATTTTCCCTTCTCACATACGTTTTGCTTGGGGAGACCTGTGAGCGACAGTAATGTATTTTTCTTGAATAATTCTGTTATATTTTGGTAAGTCCTTTCATCGGTTGGCTATTAAATCCCGTACAATCCCATTCACTCGCTTGTTGTCCTGAGGAGCGTTGTTCCATGATGTTACTGACGTCTGGGACTGCACATACACACGCTACGTAACGAGAAGGAAGCTTTCAACCGAGATAACCATCTTCATTCCATAATAACCCCTGTGTGCCATCGATGTGTTTTATAGTAACCTGATTGATGATTATAAGTCTATGTTGATTTTTATAACAGGGCTAGTTGTCTGGGGGTGTTAGAGGCGTACGTCGTATGTCCCATTTTCATGTGAATAACTCACAATCTGTAACAACGTAACGAGGCAATACCTAGATTATAATAGGGCTGAAGTTCACAATATGAAACATGCTTACTGTACTTTGAAAAGTCATTATTATTATTATCATTATTTTCAATATTATTATTATTATTATCATAATTTTTATTCTTACAAATTATATAAGTATTATTGTTACAATTATATTCTATTATTCTACATTTCTAATGTACTAAAGAAATTGTTAACCTTCAGTAAGCTTGGTTAGGTGTAACAGAAGGCCCAAATAATTCCATGTAAAATAAATACATAAATAAATAATTTTGAGTGTCAGTTCTTGTGAGCCTCCAGGTTTTGCTCAATTCCCTAGTGGTGTTTAAATGTTTGCAACTGACTGAACAATTTGTAACCTTACTTTGGTGTTTCTTTATTTGAACCTCACGGCTCACACGTTTTTATATATTTGAGTCTTCGGAGTTCTCTCACATTTCTGCAACGGAAACAGCGAAATAAAAATCAGCGTTAACTAATAGAGAATCATTTCAGCAGGAAGCAGCAAGTTGTGTCCACTAAGGCTTATTTTTAAGTGTTATGTTAACATCTACGACCGGAAAAAAATGTTATGTGCTAGTAGTTAATGCATGTAAATCACTAGTGTGATAGAAAATGAGTGTACACCATAGAGATCACAAACATTCAGGAAATCAAGATCGAATGTGAATACCTTGGGAGTTACAAACCGGGTGTTCACATTAGTATACACACTTAAATAACACAAACATAACGGGGTAAAAGTACTGCATGAATCTGATGACGTGCTATGCCTTAAGGGATAGCTGATTTCGCGATAATCTCCATGACAGAGCATATCGCATTAGTTTACATGCTATCACATTCCATCTGTTCTGATCGCCCCATTACACAATTACAATTCTATATGTTTAAGTGTGTATGACTAATTCAACTTCCTGCAGTTTGTAGCTCCCAATATGTTTCCCTTAGTTCTTGAGTGTTCAAACCTTTATGGTGATTGTGCCGAGCCACTTTTTTTACAAGCATTTAGTGTTCATGTCGCATGTCAATGCTTTGTTTTATACATATTTTGGATGTCGACCAAGCACCTTTTGTGGTGTGTAATAAATACGTACCATAGAAAGGCGGTACCAACAAGTCCCTGACACACATTTTCAAGGTTGGAAGGAAGCTTATGGGTAATGCCATGACGGCAGCGCCGTCATTAAAAGAATAGCTCACGCTCAAATTGTCTGGGTTAGGATGGGGTTAGGAAATCGGGCATGACCTTCCAAAGGATCCATCGCCGTTGGGCTGGAGTGGTTTAGGAAAATTACAGAAAAATCTGGTTGGTCGGATGTGGATTTGAACCGACTCAATTTGTGTACGAAGTACATGGTTGCTTATTAACAGCTAATATCTTCGCTATTAATATCAATACCCATTTAAATAAATCTTATTGGAACTGAACTTGTAATCTCGCACTCATGGAGCTGTCTGCGAGAGGTTTCGATAGAGAGTGTTCTGGCGAATGCTGCGCAGTAGAGTCGTTTTATCCACAGTTTTTTATGCAGATTCTTCAACTGCGCTCAGCCATTATTGCATGTTACAGAAATGTAATACATTCTGCTTTTAAAGATACGAGTTAAAAACCGTAATGTAGTCCCTAGTGGAACTACCCTCAATTTAAAAATCTGAAACTTTGGAGATCAGATAGGTGGATGTTCGGAACCAAATTTCATATATATAAAAATACATTGCTGTCCGTTAGCCTTGATAAAACAGAAATGCCTTCCACCCATTTCAATACATATTCACTTTTATCTTTGTAACGTCACAGCTGCGTCCGCCTAAACCTCGATGGGCGAAGTTGCCATTATATTCTATTTGCTGCTTAATCATTTAAGAATTGTTCCAATGATTTGACGGTATGGGATGCGGACAATTACTAGGTTGATCCATAACAATAAACTTTGTTAACTTCCTTTATTATGGAACTACAAATGTTAATAATTCTTCCTTTAAATACTCTGATTAAATAACCGTGTGCCACTACGATGAATGTCTACAAGTCACACTGAAACATTTCAATACGCAACTGCAACCGAAACTCATATGCGATACGACTGAAGGGCAAAAGCCGCGGTGGAGTAGCCGAGCGGTCTAAAGCACCTCGCTGCGGAGCGCGTGGTTGCTCGCCGTGGAGGTTCGAGTCCTCCCTGGGGCATGGGTGTGTGTGTATGTGTGTTGTCCTTAGGTTAGTTTACCTAGGTTTAAGTAGTTTGTAAGGTACGGACTGATGACCACGCAGTTTGGTCCGATAGATTTACAAACATTTGAACCTTTGAAACCTAGTGGCAGAGACAGGGACATGAATGGGAGTATAGAGGAGGAAAGGGAGGGGGCGGTTAAGGAGGTGGCGGAAGGGAGAGGAGGTAGGATATCAGGCTTGATTCCATGGTGCAATTTGTGCTCCACGACTGTATTTGACTTATGGAATTTTTTTCAGCAATCAGTCGCAAAAATATGTATTTATTTGCAGATCTAGAGTTCGACCACTGTGTGCTCATTATCAGTGCTTAAAAACAATTAAAATATTTAAAACATCTAGACTGAACGCAACTTCCAACATGGAGGTCGAGATGTTTGAAGTATTTTATTGTTTTTAAGCACTGATAATGACCACACAGTGGTCGAAATGTAGATCTGAAAATAAATAAATATTTGTACGACTGATTGCTGAAAAATTTCCACAAGAAGGTAGGATGTCTATAGGAGGTGTGAAGGAGTACATGGAGTAACTCAATGTAGGAATGACGTAAACACTAACGCCTAATTTTCAGCTAGTTAACAAAGGAGAAGCATAGCAGGAGAAACAGTAAGGCGAAAATTTGGCGCGGAGGAAATATGGGTCGAGGGGTTAAAGGAAGGAGTATACAATATACAGGGTGTCCCACTCGACTGTTTCACCGCAGATATCTCTGAAACTACAAGAGATATTGAAAAACGACTTTTAGGGTCATTACCGTACGAAAGGGGCTTACAAAAGTAGGTACTATAAGACACTCTACAACACGAATTTTTTTAGGATACCCAATATTTCTTAAGCAGTCGATAGAATGAAAAATCACAAAATGAATTGCGTTGGTTGCATCGCGATGCGTCAATTACATCCGGAGAAACTGCGAAGCGAAGCTGACGTCTGAAATACAAGAGGCGCGCTGCTAGCGCGTGACCGAGAAAAAAAAAGTTCAAATGTTTGTACAGCTTATGGAACGTAACTACGGGGTCATCAGTCCCTAAACTTACAAACTACTTATGAACTAGATAACACTAAGGACGGCACAAATATCCATGCCCGAGGGAGGAGTCAAACCCCCGACTGTAGCGGCCGTGCAGACCGTGACTGGAGCGCCGCAGTTCCCCCCCCCCCCCCTCCTTGTTTTCTCTCTCTCTTTTTTTTTTTTTTTTGCTGCTCTATGGGTAGTTCTTGTCCTTGCGGACGCTGATCGTGTTTGTTAGTTTTGGTTCTACGTGTTCTTTGGGTCAGGTTTTTTAATACAGAGAGCGTCCGGCCCTCTGACGGGGCGCGCTGAACCACGGTGCCCAGCATTCCCTCGGCCACCGAGGTCGGCCGTGTCCAAGACTCAAGCGTGAAGGCTAGTCTACACGTCGACACTAGGTTGCGACACTCGTTTCATGAAATGAATTGCGCGCAACTGGTTTCGTTTGTTTCTGTTGACACGACGCGAATACTTTACACTTCAGTTTCGTTGTTTTGTGAGTGCCGTAGTCGGCATAGAATGAAAGTTTTGGTAACTGTAAGAGTTGCTTCTCTGTGTGAAGTCACTGCATAAGACTAAACATAAAAAGAATTAAAAACGTGTTTGGGTTTGTGACTGGATTAAAAAAGGACGTCAGATCGGCTGCTGAAAAAAAATGTGATCGAAGACCCTAGAAGTTATTTTAATCAAATCGGAATGTCACCAGAGCAGTTTACGTTCCTTTTAAACATAGTTAGTAATGTAATAAAGAAATAAGATACTGTTATGCGTGAAGCATTGTCACCAGAACTGAAATTATAATTTGCATTACGTTTCTTGTCAAATATATATCTCTACAATACCTGTACCGTGTTCTCAAATCTACAATTGCCATAGTTCGTTTGTATAGGTATTTGGAATTGAATGTACTTTAGTCTGCAATTCACTAATGATCAACCCATCAATAATTAATTCACGAATAATTGCTTCAAGAGCACTAACACGCCGCTGGTTATTCCTGAAATATTCATCGTTGAAATGACGCAAACACCTATGCATCGCATATATGTTCTAAAACCGAATTATTTCTTCCTTTCCCCCCTTTATGTTGCGTTTTGTTCCGTTTTGGTTATCTCCTGACCTAAAAACACGCGCAATCAGTTTCGCCAAAGTTGGAAGGTGTCGAAACTGTTTAGTTTCGCCAACGAGTTGCGCAAACGCCTGCCGCGCATGGGCTCTAGCCAGTAGCGCAGATTCATGAAACCTAGTGTCGTCGTGTAAACTAGCCTTGACTCTCGGACACGGGCTAGCAGCGCGCCTCTTGTATTTCAGACGTCAACTTCACTTCGCAGTTTGTCCGGATGTAATTGACGCATCGCTATGCAATCAACGCTATTCTTTTTGTGATTTTTCATTTTATCGATTGCTTAAGAAATAATATTGGGCATCCGTTTAAGAATACAAACGTTTGTGTTGAAAATAATATTTCTTCGCGTTTTAAGAGTGTCTCATAGTACTTACTTTATAAGCCCCTGTCATACGTTCACGACCGTGAAAGTGGTTTTTCAATATCTGTTGTATTTTTAGAGTTGTCTGGGGTGAAACAGTTGAGGGGGACACCCTGTATATGCAAATCCCATTTATATTTATCTGCTACGAAGAATTAGCGACTTCACTAGTGGTGTAATATAATCTTTCATCGGCGATAACGACGGCACGTACCGACAAATAAATTAATGCTCAATTTTTCCTATGTAGTTCGGTGGATCGCTGAAACACTGTGTGTGTGTGTGTGTTTGTGTGTGTGTGCGTGCGTGTGCCATTGTGTTTGCGGAGTGTGTAAGTGTATTGTTGCGTGCAACGAACCCTGCCGCCAATGCTATTAGGTTCCGGCCCAATAAGTTGGCCGAACAGCGAAGTTGCGCCTGGCGACCCGCCGTGCAGGCAGTGTTGGGTAGGGGCCCCGCAAGTGCGCCATGTTTCGCCGACGTCCCGGTGGCGGCGCCACTGGCGTCTCGTCGCCGGCTCGTACAGTTGTGCGCAAAAGCAGATTTGTCACGCGCCTGCGTCGTGCCGGGGCGGTGCGGCGGGCTCCAATCCGATAAGACAAGTTTGATGGGAAGTGTAATTTCGTTTGGCCGCCGGCGCCAGCCAGGCAAACAGCGCAAGTTAGGAGAGCAGTGCGCGTCGGTGGCGACAGACGCGCGGCCAGCGGCCCCGCGCCGTAACGACCGCCCCGGGCTCCGCGGGAATAACTCCTAGCCGGGGGGCGCCGCGCCGCGCCGCGCGCGATATTGCCAGGCGGAATACGCCTGCCGAGCCCGAATGAGATTCATGATCAATCTTGGAGAGTCAGTGACGCGCTGAATATACGTCGCGCTCCGGTGACAGATGTTGCGCAATTCTCAGCAGCATCCCGTCGGTGCCCCTGCGGCGAAACGCGGGAGTAACAATCAGACGGTGAGAATACATATACATAAATACATACTCTGCGATCCTGTGTGAAGTGCATCGCAGGGTTTCTTAACACTCTACCACATGCTAGGAGTCCTACACGATCGAATTTCATATGGAGTCATATTCGATGTATGGATCTGATCTGGGGCGCCGACTCCGTGGGTGCTCCGGGGCTCGTGAACCCCCAAGAATTTTTTGTGGGTGCTGTGCAAAACTACGTTGGTCATCAGTCCCTAGACTTACAAACTACATAAACTAAGTTAAACTAACCAAAGGACAACACACACATCCATGCCCGATGGGGGATTCGAACCCCCGACGACGGAAGACCGCACGAACCGCAATATGGCGCTCCAGTACACGCGGCTAATCCGCCGCGTCCACCCATATGAAACTGAGGTGGAAAATAAAGTTGTATAAATAAAAAAAAAAAAAAAAATCGGGAAAAATCAAAACCTACCTACTCAAGAGGCAATGCAAAACATGCCCATAGCGAGAGACAATATTTCATACGAGAAACAAATGATCAGTTTTGTACGAGGGTCCCCGAGCGACTAGTGTCCATGTTTTACCCACTATGCTAGCTTTATTCATCCTGAAGCGCGTCGGTCCTTTTCACCTTTCATGTGTACGTATTTATGAACATTCAATTGTGTTCTTTCAGGAATTTAGCTTGAAGAATCTGATGCTGATGCTAAAGTTAATCGTTTTTCATTTATCTTTGTCACTTCCCTTGTTATTAAAATTATAGAGTCAGTTGAACTTTGTAATGTTTTTCTTTCAGGCTTAAAAAAAGCCTTGGACTATATTAATACTCTCAGAGATGTCACGAAATTATCTCGCAGTGATGAAAGTTTCGATGAAGTATACAGCTCTTGCTTGGAAGTGACCAAATAAATTTGATCTCAGACTTCAAAATCTCAAAATATTTCAAAAATTTCTTCAAACCTTGTTGACACTGTTCTACCAAACACTTTTGTCAGAAAGAATAGCTTCGTACAAAAAGTGTTAGATTAGTATGCAGTGGAAAATTATTTCATTGGTCGTGTAGAAGTTTTGGGGTGTTCCTTATGTCGAAATATCCACTTCGCCCAGTTAGATCACTTTATTGTAGCGTCCTAATGCAGTCATACTTTCCCTTTCTTCCTCCTCCTTCTTCCTTCTATCTTTAAAAGGCCACATTACCGCCTTTTTATCAAGTATTGTTCATTTAAAAACGCATGAAAATAATTTTCAGGAGGGTCGGTTTCCAACATTTGTGAACCGTGATATAGAGCACCCACACTGATTTTCAAAAGTCGGTGCAAACGAGCAGTAAGAATACGCTGATGGTCTCATTTGTAGACTAATTCAATTTCGCGAAGATTATAACACTCGGCTAGGAGGAAAGGAAAGCAGTGGTTTAGAACAGAGTGACACGGAAATATAGCCTGTTCTAAATATTAATTAACTACAAGAAAACACTTGTTTTACGGGCTATTTATTTGAATCTTTTGTTAGTAAATATTAATAAGTATACAGCTAATGTTACAGATACCAGCTCCAACAAGGGTAGTGAAATGAAAATCACAGTAACTTGAACCGAGGCTGTAAGATAATATTCACCTAAGCGAAACGAAGGCAAATGAATCTAACAGAATTAAATCAAATAATTATGTTGCGTTTGTTTATATTCTAGGAGGCGATACAATTATGATATTGTAGAAAGATATAAAAAAAAGCCAAGATGGCTGATCATCAATTTTTATTTATCACGACCGGTTTCGCTGAACTATTTCAGCATCATCTGGTCCAATAAAATCATTTTACAAGGCCACAATCTTGTAATGTCAAACAGTTGCTGCATAACATAATTTACAGTGCACAGGTGCACTATATCATTATAATAAAACATAATTATCGTTGTGAGTGGCAATAGCAAACTGCTATTGTGATAATTATGTTTTATTATAATGGTATAGTGCACCTGTGCACTGTAAATTATGTTATGTAGCAACTGCTTGACATTACAAGATTATGGCCATGTAAAATGATTTTATTGGACCAGATGATGCTGAGATAGTTCAACGAAACCGGTCGTGATAAATAAAAATTGATGATCAGTGATCTTGCCTTTTTTATATCTTTCTACAAATAATTATGAAAAAAAAGAGATATATCGAAAGTAAGTTCAGAGTTGAGGTTTTATACTCTAGGCCTTACGGGATTAAACGGAACTAATGACGAGCAAATTAATCAAGAACTGAAAGGTAGACTGGCAACATTAGGAAAAATATTCTGAATTATTTTGTCAAGTTGGCTTAACCACAGAAATCGTGTAAAAACACAAAATATGACGTATTTCAAGGGTCAAGCCCTCATCATCAGATAAACTATTCGAGAATCTTAAAACCTGAGACAATAAAAATCTAAAACGTAATAAAAGAAAACGTGGTTACTTCCCTTGTAACCGTGTCTACGCAGAAAGGTCCTCAGCCTACTGTGCTTTATCAGGATTCATATCAGACCCCAGCACTGGCGGGGTAAAGGTAAATTTATTAACTTGGGATAGAAATTTAAGTGTCAGGACATATTTTCTAAAGATCTTTTCTGAATGTTCAAATGTTGAAACGTTTGTAAATCTATCGGTCTTAACTACCTTGGTTATCTGTCCCTAGGCTTACAAACTACTGAAACTGACACGCTAAGGACAATAAATACACCAATGCCTGAGGGAGGGCTCGAACCTCCGACGGCGAGATTCGGCGCACTTCGCGGCTAGGGGCCTTGGAACGCTCGGCCATTCCACCGCGGTTTGTCTGGATGTTGCCTTGCACGGGAGTGAAACAAGAATGGATAGTAATTGGCACAAAAGTAAGTAGAAGCTTCTGAAACGTAATCCCAGAAAAGAATTATCGTGATTAGACGGGTAAATCGTGTAATTAATGAGTTCACACTGACACAACAGGGGAGAAAAGAAATGTGTCATGTCACAAAAAGAAGTGATCCGGAGATATTACACATTACATCTGGTTATCACCTTGCTTTATGCGCCTGATGTTGTGAAGGTCAGGGTAGAAATTAAATCGTTTACATTGATCTCCACAAGGAGCAAGAAAGGAGCTCTTTAAAAGTTAATAAATCATTTCAAAGAAGTTTACATCGCAGTGGTCTTGCTACATGGGTGCAGCTTGCTTCATAATACACAAAAATGATGGTTTCTTATAACAGACTGATGTCCAAACCCATATTGTAATTGTATATTGAAAGGTATTACTATGTAACAATCAACCATGGTACCACAGACTTCACAAATCAGGTACAATATAGGCAAGTTCCATGTAAACTCAAAACAATATCTCGGCTTGTGTAAGCTGATTTTAACTGTCAGGTAACATGGATTAAGTACTGGAAGAAAGTATCGGGGTTAAAATTATAACATGGCCACCGATATAGGTGTACTGTGAGCACTTCAAATAGGATGCGATATTCTCTTGTTTATAGAAGGATATCAGAGGATAGGGTACCGTAGAGGAAAGCATCAAACCAGTCTTACCATTGAAGAAACCAACAACAACGATCTACCAAATAATTCAAATGTGCCTCCTGATTCACATACAAGTGAGCCTATGTGGTTAAGCTATTTCTTTTCTACAACAGCGCACGCAGGTGTTTTAAGGATCTTACTGAGCAATTGATGTTCTACACATACATCCTAGTTTCTGCACATTTAAGAAGGTACAGGTTTTAATGGTCCGTGCACTTAAGGCAAATTACCATCTTTCGATGTACACTCTTTGACAAAAAAGATCTGCACAATCTGGCAACACTGCAACTGCGGGAGTTCATACAGTACTTCTTGTGTGCAGTTAGAAGACGACTACGTCAGCTACATCCGTGGCCTTGTGGTAAAGTGCCTGACTTACGCGCGAGTGTTTGCGATGGAAGCCAACTGTTGACAAAAAATTTTAATTCATGTCCCTCGTGCATGCTGATGCCACATGTGTAAGGGATGTATATGCGTAACGTATATCATTTTTTGATACACTGGTAATAACATTTAGGCCCAATAATATCGCTGCCTCTGGCCGCAGCACTCGGCAGAGCTCTCCGCGGCCCATATACCTCGCCGGCAGCAGCGGTGGCGGCGCTACACAGCGCTGTCTCGCCCTCTGCCCACAGCGCCTGCCGCCGCTTATCGCCCTGCATATGTAAAATGCTGTAATGTTGCTGAATGGTGATCCACAAAAAAGGTTGCGATGTGTATTTTAGACACGATATGAATGGAGCAGGCCACCCATTTTCATTGATGAGCATATTACATAATCATTAGAGAGGACAAATATTGTCAAAGTCGTTGATTCAATCCAATGGCACTCTACGATGTATAACACTTATTTGTGGTTTAAATCTCGATCCTTTTCCTTACAGAAAAGCCCTTCATGTAATTTGTTACTGTCATCAGTTCATATGTTTTCATCAAGACACAATGTGTAACTCACTAAAATGTTTTAGTGTCATTGTTTCATTCCTTATGGTAAATGTATGAGCTAAATTATGTGAATACGTTTCAGTGCACGTTCTAAAGCAACACAGGCACACTGCAAGGTTCCTGTCTTCATGTCTCATTTCTACAGCATATATTTCCCATCAATGATGGTCAATTCGAATTTCTTCAAAGGCGTTTGTATGGTGAAGCAAAGAAGACATCTAATACCATTTCCATAATTTGGAGTCGACCTTTCTGAAAGACTTATTGTATAAAGCTTTTCTTCTGATTCTGTTGAAGAGTTTCTTCTTGCAATCTGCAGCGTATAAAGAAAAATAAAACGAAGTAAAATGAAATTCCATGCCCAAACACACTTCCTCCGACCAGGATTGCATCACAAGACTCAAGCAGAACCACACAGCCAACCACACACTGTGGCATTGTGCCCTCAGTCTCTGACATATTCAATGCTGAGACCCTAACGCATCGCGAAAGATAACCTGAAAGTCACCATCACAAATAACTGCATTCCTTGAGTGCAAAAGTTAAATTTCTGTCTCTCATATCACGTGGGCATTATACAGCATGAGCCATGAAAGTAGAAGAGGAATGTCAAGTGAACTTAGCGAGACAATTCAATATCACTTGCGGAAATAACTGCACTGTCACAGTGTTGCCCAATATCAGCAACAATGTTGCCAGTTCTTAGCTGTACTAGGAAGACCTGTGTAGTGATAAGCGACGCGAAATCGCGCTCGTCTCATATGGGCTTCTATAGGGGATTCGCGCATTTCGTTTAATATGTTGCGCTATCTCCTGATAGACTGCATCGTCACATTAGGATTCAGATATGTAAATCGTCCAATGAGACCGAAACCAGCCATTCAATTTTTGTTGCTTTACACCATTATGATATATTTTCAGCAAATGACTAGAGAAGTTAAAAATACTGATATTGTGCTTGCAACATATGATAGGTCAATCACTGAGATACGTAAACATCCATCATCACGATTACAGATTCACCCCACCCCAAAAAAAAAAAAAAAAATAAATAAATAAATAAATAAATAAATAAATAAATAAAAAAAAATTCTAAGCAGTTACTTTGTTAGGTTGTGATGATTTTTAAAATTTTATTTCCCATGAAAAGTTACTGGAAATGAACGTTGCCCCTTCCGTCAGTAAACAGTAAGATATCAAACACTTCGAAAGTGACAGCTCACTATATCCTCAATCCTACAAGCCATGCTGTGCTAGCAATTTCATCATAAGGAAAGGCTTCAGTCCGAAAGCAAGCAGACAACAGGATTAAGAAATACTTATGAATTGATAACTTACCCTCACCAACTTTCAGTGAGAGTTTTTTGTAATGAAACTATAAAGTATTGCGAACGATCCTATTGTGCAATGATACTAGGCACTGTTTTTGTAGCTGGCGTCGTGCATGTTAGGATCCATAATTCCACTCAGGCTCGAGATACTGTGCTCTCCAAATTGCAAATATGCCACTTGGCCAGCTATTTTAAAGAGAGGAAAAAATCAATGGAATACCTCATTGAGGGTATTACAAATTTTGTTTTTTCGGTTTATGGTTGATTCATAGGTAGGCCTTATCGTTATGTTTTCTTTACTCCATTAACTAACAAAAAAGACTCACAATTTGTCGCAGAAAAGTCTTCCTAAATACTCAAATTTTGTACAGTTTCCTTCCAGTTTGCTTCCTGATAAAATTATATGTCCGCAGGTCAATATGGAAATTACAAGCGACCTGTTATTGGTAGAACATCTTGTTACGTTAAATAGCGTTCCATTTGAATCCAACAGTAATTTTGTGTACGTTCCTTGATGACGTGCTCAATAGATTCCGAACCTATGTTACTGTCGGCTGCCTCGTTGATTTCATAAAATGTTACGTAGTCTCATGGTCGGATGCGTTGCAGATATAGTTTTAATTGCAATTTGCTCATTACAGCGCGATGATAGGTTTCAGAGTACAAACTTAATGGCGACTTTTAGGTGCGAGGTATCTGACGTTGATTATCATTCGATCAGTATCGTCGCAGATAGCGGACGACATTAATTTACTAACCATGGCAATGTTCAATGCAATTCGTGAATTTCATTTATTTCTTATGTTACAGTCAAAACGCGTACGTTCGGGGAGGTCTACCGAACATCTGTTAGACTCTGTTTGATGGCTTCGTCTATTCAGAACGACAACTATCCTTTCCCTCCAGCAGGCGCACTCCACCTTCTCCGTTTCCAAATGCGCGCGCCTTCGCCCGCTCGTTGTGCCGCATTTACCAAAACGTCCGTGGCTGCCGCCACCGCGTCATACCTCTTGTCGAATACATGAATTTCATGAAATAAATTACCCTTCAAGTCGGTGGCAACTAAACGCTACTGCTACCATTACTCATGAAAAATTTTCGAATTTTTAATAGCTATGTCAGGCTTCATAGTAACACTGGAACATGAAGCAAGAACACTTTATGTTCCAGTGTTACTATGATGCCTGACATAGCTATTAAAAATACGAAAATTTTTGGAACTATCTATCACACGGTAACAATTTTCGAGTGGACAAAAGTTACTTCATACGTCTTAGTCTATTTTAAAACCACGTTTATATGCATTTTCCATTTGAATGATTATTTTATACTTTTGAAATTTTGTATGTGTGAAAGTTTTCATTCAATTTCAATCGTTTTCATGAGAATACCACAGAGACATTTGATACATTTCTTTTATTTCTTTTTCACCTGACCCCTCTTACGTATTAGTCACGGGAAGATCGCGAACTCACACTAAGTCTTACCAAAAATAAATTTCACGCCGAACCATTCACGACTGGAAGAGAAACAGGCAGAAACAGCAGTTGTATAAAAAGTGCCCTCCGCCACACACCAATTAAGAAATGGCGTTAATGAAGCAGTGTCATTCAGTTCTAAGTTAAATTGAAAGTTTAAGGTTTCTTGTTCATAGGGACGTCGATTTGAAGTGAACTGCATAATTTGGCCTTTATGGTCGGAGGTTCGAATCCCCCTTCGGGAATGCCGTCCTTAGTATTAGCTAGTTCATAAGTAGTTTGTAAGTTTAGGGACTGATGACCCCGTAGTTAAGTCCCATAAGCTTTACAAACATTTTTGCAAAATTTGTACCAACACGAAGCAGAAGTTCGAATTGTTATGATAAGGATGTGGAAGGAATACCGCCGTGCCCTGCCGCAGGGACCATTCCGGCATTTGCCTAGACTGATTTAGGAAAATCAAGGAAAACTCAAACCCAAATGGCCAAAGGCCAGTTCGATGCGCCGTGCGGCCGAATATGAGTCTAGTGTGTTACTACTACACCAACTCGCTCCGTATAAAAACCGAATGCGACTAAATATTGCATTGTCACCCGGTTCTGAGGTACCTTAATTAAGTTTCTGGCCAATCGTTAGTATAAAATCAATTGTAAAATTTGTAACAAACACACAGTAGTCTATAAAGTAACCTAATAAACACGTGGTACAACGATTAAAATTGATCGATGAATTGTGCCATGGTTTAAAACAGTATTAAGGAAAGCAGTTGCACTGTTGCTTGTTAAAAGATATTAAATAAACGTATTGACGTATCTCTTATTCATTGATTTTGAACAGATGTAGAATGCGCAAGGCTGCAATTTTACCGCTATTACAAATATTATATGGACTGAGTACAAAATTTGTAAATAAATTTGTTCCAAATTATCATTATGAATGAAGTTAATAAATGAGTAATCCGTGAATGCCCTCTGCCTACATATCGGTTTCAAATGAAGGGTGTTAAAATAAGTGTTCCACATTTTCAGAGGAACTTTTACGGACGAAACAAGACAAAAATGATCGTTATACGTTAGCTCTAACTCGCTTATATTAATGGATATGAGAACTTGTTGATCTTCAATATTGTGAAACATATTGAACAAACAAATGTAACGGTAATAAAAAATTCAAATTCAAAGGTCGACTTAAAATAAAAACTAGTAGTACTAAAAATAATAAAGCACAGCAGTTCAACCACTTCACGAGGAGAATTATAGGGAAAATATGTGTTTAACAATATTAAGGAGACGAACAGCAAGAGCAATCTGTTTACGGTTACGGACAATATTCGTACAAGTAAATATACCAACGGTAAAAATACGACCGCCTTCTGTGAAATGAATGATGTGGAACACATGTTTTCTTTTGACGTGAAATCTGGGTCCGGCAGAAACAAAGTATGACAGAGAACCGTCCGCTTCTCTGCCTTTCGTGGAGATATTTCAGATTTCAGATGAAAGCGTTCTGCCCATGGACGATAGACCTAAAATAACCAAACGGTTTGGATTATAGGACAATTTCACTTTTGTCGGTTGCAATTACTTTACAAATAATAGATCAGATGAATGGAGTAATTTGAGGGGAAACTAATTATTACAATTACTTTGAATCACCTGCAAAGTTAAAAATATTTCAGGCAAAAAGTTCTTATGAAGCAACATTGAACACTAACATTATAATTCACCTAAACAGGGACATCACTATATGAAGAAAACAGTTTCTTATCGGGAAAGGTTACGCGGATGTAATAGAAGTTGCTATATTCTGCAGCAAAAGCCGTCTGGTCAATTTTATGATTATTGGTAAAAACTTGCGTAATAGCTGCTCTAGGACGGTACCCGCCAGATGCTCATTTTGGTGATATTCCTGGAATGTGAGCCGCGTATGACAAGACTGAACGTATATACGTCCAATTTGGGACAAAAGTCCGTAGGAACTTTGGAGAAAGTAGTCGTTTCACACTTCTTCGTTTTATTAAAAGAAATTCTCACCAGAAGTTGATAAGGGTAAGTCACCTATTCATCAGCATTTTTCAATGCTGTTGTCTGCTTTCGGACTGAAGCCTTTCTTAGAATGGGCTTTGGCAGTGCAGCATGGCAAAAAGCAAGATTAACCATGCTGTTTGTAGGAATGAGGATATTGTGAGATGGCCAAGAAGTACTTTTATAGCTTAGCAGTATTGCTTACGACGCTAGGTAACTCTTATCGCTTCCTCATTTCCAGAATTCGTATTATTTTCCAATATTCATGAGGTTATGAGATTAGTCATTGCATTTATATGACTCTGTTATCCTGAATTGATTTTTCGACCGCAGAAAGGTCGACCCCTGCTTAAATTGCAAACAATTTTGTGTTTTATATCAGGACTGTCTGTATTTATGTATTCACATAGAAGACTTGAAATATTAATTGTACAGTCGTAAGACTGAATTTTGAAAGGCAGTCGTTTTCAAGTTGCGAAGTTTTTCGTGACGGATGGGGCATCATTGATTTCCAGTAACTTTTCATGAAAAAAAAATAGCTTTTGTCGAAATGTAACAAAACAAGTGGTTTAGGCTTTTTTTTCGGCGGGGGTGGGTTAAGGGCAGGTGGAGGGTGAAACTGTAATCGTGATGGATGTTTACGTATCTCAGTCTTTGACCTATCATATGTTGCAAGCACAATATCAGTATTTTTAACTTCTCTAGTCATTTGCTGAAAATATACCATAATGGTGTAAGGCTTCAAAAATTTAATGGCTGGTTTCGGTCTCATTGGACGATTTACAAATCTGAATCCTAATGTGACGATGCAATGTATCAGGAGATAGCGCCGCATATTAAACGAAATGCGCGACTCCCCTCTAGAAGCCCATATGAGACGAGCGCGATTTCCCGTCGCTTATCACTACACAGGTCTTCCTAGAACAGCTAAGAACAGGCAACATCGTTGCTAATATTTGGCAACACTGTGACAGTGCAGTTACTTCCGCAAGTGGTATTGAATTGTCGCGTTAAGTTCATTTGACATTCCTCTTCTACTTTCATGGCTCATGCTGTATAATGCCCACGTGATATGAGAGACAGAAATTTAACTTTTGCACTCAAGGAATGCAGTTATTTGTGATGGTGACTTTCAGGTTATCTTTCGCGATGCGTTAGGGTCTCAGCATTGAATATGTCAGAGACTGAGGGCACAATGCCACAGTGTGTGGTTGGCTGTGTGGTTCTGCTTGAGTCTTGTGATGCAATCCTGGTCGGAGAAAGTGCGTTTGGGCATGGAATTTCATTTTACTTCGTTTTATTTTACTTTATAGGCTGAAGATTGCAAGAAGAAATTCTTCAACAGAATCAGAAGAAAAGCTTTATACAATAAGTCTTTCAGAAAGGTCGACTCCAAATTATGGAAATGGTATTAGATGTCTTCTTTGCTTCACCATACAAACGCCTTTGAAGAAATTCGAATTGACCATCATTGATGGGAAATATATGCTGTAGAAATGAGACATGAAGACACGAACCTTGCAGTGTGCCTGTGTTGCTTTAGAACGTGCACTGAAACGTATTCACATAATTTAGCTCATACATTTACCATAAGGAATGAAACAATGACACTAAAACATTTTAGTGAGTTACGCATTGTGTCTTGATGAAAACATATGAACTGATGACAATAAAAAATTACATGAAGGGCTTTTCTGAAAGGAAAAGGATCGAGATTTAAACCACAAATAAGTGTTATCCATTGTAGAGTGCCATTGGATTGAATCAACGCCTTTGACAATATTTGTCCGCTCTAATGATTATGTATTGGTGTAGTAATATGCTCATCAATGAAAATGGGTGGCCTGCTCCGTTCATATCGTATTTGAAATACTCATCGTAACCTTTTTTGTGGATCACCATTCAGCAACACTACAGCATTTTACATAGGCAGGGCGATGAGCGGCAGCAGGCGCTGTGGGCAAAGAGCGAGACAGCGCTGTGTAGCGCCGCCTCCGCTGCTGACGGCGAGGTATATGGGCCGCGGAGAGCTCTGCCAAGTGCTGCGGCCAGATGCAGCAATGTTATTGGGCCGAAACATTATTAACAGTGTACCAAGAAATGCAATACGTTACGCATATGCTTGCCGTACACATGTGGCATCAGCATGCACGAGGGACGTGAATTAAATTTTTTGTCAATTGCCGGCTTCGATCGCAAACACTCGCACGTAAGTCAGGCACTTTACCGCAAGATCACGGATGTAGCTGACGTAGTTGTCTTCTAACTGCACACAAGCAGTACTGCATGAACTCCCGCAATCTACAGTGATGCCAGATTGTGCAGATAGCTGGACTTAGAGCGAATTAGCGGGGCCACTTTTATTGTCCCATGTCGCGATCGGCTCGGACTTAGGCTCAGCGGCGGCCGGCCGGCGGCCAGGTTTTTTGTCAAAGAGTGTACATTTAATATTATTATGCAGTGGCTGAATATTTGTGAGACTGTGACATCTGAAAGTATGAATGGAGTTGCAGATGACAGCTGACCAGAAATCTGTGACGTGTCATTTCTTCGAAGATTGGCTTCGAAATACAGTGCCGTATTTCCGGCATGGGCCAGGTGTATGAGGACACGTATAAAAGTCATTCGCTGCGGCGGAGCGGCCGAACGCATTGAGGCGGTATTCTACGATGCCCGAGGCCGTTCCCCGTCTGGGGTTCGAATCCCCCCTCGGACATGGATGTGTGTGTCGTCTTTAGTATAAGCTAGTTCATAAGTAGTTTGTAAGTTTAGGGACTGATGACTCCACAGTTCAAGTCCCATAAGCTTTACAGACATTTAAACATTTTTTGAAAATTCATCCGTCTCATGCCGTTGCTTTCATTTACTTTTCGCCTGCACGTAAGCTACCCGGTGATCAGATTTCGCAAGCAATCTTGTCACTGCTGTGTAATAAAGCAACCTTCGTTACCGGTATCAGAAAATTTCTCACACTGGCTAGTGGTTACACAAGCTTCCGTGTTACGAAATTGTCGAGAGTCTTTTCGTTACCGGTATCAGAAAATTTCTAACACTGATCAGCTTCCGTGTAACGAATGTATCGAGAGTCGTGTGTCACACTTAATTAGCGGTCATTAACAAGCAGATTCTAATCGAAAAAAGTTATCATAGTATATAATATGGGAGCCAATAAAACAAGTCAGTATGAAAACGAAGTAATAAGGTACTATAACTACATATCTGATTTAATAGACATTGTTAGCATGGTTCACCACGTCTTCTTTCCTGTATGGTTATCGTTCAGTGATGAAATGCAAAATAAAAAGAGCAGACCTACACTATGTGATCAAAAGTATCCGGACACCCACAAAAACATACGACTTTCAAATTTGGTGCACTGTGTTGCCACGGACTGCCCGCTACACACTCAGTACCAACGACCTCAGTAATCATGAGACATCATAATGGGACTCTCCAAGGAACTCAAATACTTTCAACGTGGGCAGATGTTTCGATGTCACTTGTATCAGAAGTCTATAAGCGAGATTTTCACACTCCTAAACATTCCTATGTTCATTGTCATTGATAGTGATGTGGAAACGTGAAGGGCACGTACAGCACGAAACCGTAGAGGGTTTCTGACTGCAGGGGAGTAGATAACTCTTTCCTCTGGGGGACCGGCCGCGGTGGCCGAGGTGGCTGAGGCGCTCCAGTCACGGTCAGCACGGCCACTACGGTCGGGGGTTCGAATCTCCCCTCGGGCATGGATATTTTTGCCGTCCTAGTTCGTAAGTAGTTCATAAGTAGTTTGTAAGTTCAGGGACTGATGACCCCGTAGTTTAGTCCCATAAGCTTTACAAACATTTGAACATTTTCTTCTGGGGGTGGGGGTTCAGAGCCAGAGCTATATTGAAGTGCAGTCACAAAGCGCTCCCCCCCCCCCCCCCCCCCCAGTAAAACCATAAAACAGACTTCGACTTTTTTCTATGAATGTGGAAAATTTTGTGAGTAGTTGATAACAGTATGAAGCGTTATTGGAAAAGATTGTAGACATGAAAAGCAGTCTTTTCTGTTTTCTGTTATACCTTGAAATGACGGGCGTTCACCTCCCGAAATACTAGCTTGTTTTCGAAGACGTTGCTCAACTATATTCCCATAAATTATTTGAACATAACATACAGAATAAGCCCAATTTTCAGAACAAAAGTAATCACTGTAGGAATTAGGAATACCTTCCGCACTACCACGTCTGGCTCAATTCATAAGTTGTCAGAAATCGTAAAAAAATCGAAAGCCTTCAGACAAATAACATATAGGGGAGACCAGGGAAATGGTGCCACCTTAAAGGAAACCAGTGTTCCTACCTTATTAAAAGTGTGTCTTTTTTCGTACAGAATAATACCACAGCCTCGCCGGCTAATACTACTTTATTATGACTTTTCTCAGTCATGTAACTTGGTAAATTTTCCTGTTAAAAATATATTGTGAAAGTGTACGCAGTAGTGCCATTACCCTCGGTTCCGGGGTAATGACGCCATACGTTTGAAAATTAAGGATAAACCTACACGATGAATTACTAGTAGTAACTGAGTATTACAACTGATCTAATTTATAGTTATCACTCTACTGTATTAGACATTTAGTAGGCCTCGTGTACTTGTCGACGCATAAATGGAATGAAACTAGATTTTATAATTTAGACTTGATTAAGACACCGCAAAAGTCAGAAATACAGTTTTTAGCACTTCAAAACTACTACATTCTGCAAGTGCCCATTTCATAAAATGTATGCATCTGTATTACACTTCATTTTACCTAAATTCCCCACCATGGCATCATTGCACCAGTTGGAAAATATGGCTAAAGAACGTCAATTTAAAGCCTAAGATTTTGAGAAACAGGTTAGAGACACGAAATCGAAACTAAATATCTACAGATTACGTTAATACGAGTATTAAAAAGCACTGACAACCTATAGAGGTACTTATTTCAATAAAATACAAACTCGAAAATTAGGTTCAAAACGTCCAGCCTAACAATTCATTTCACACGATTAATATGTGTCAAAATAGGGGGAATTTAATCTATCTGCTATACAATGCTGCCACTTTAGGCATGCGTGCGTGCAAATGATCAGCATCTGTGGTATAAATTATACATGGAAATATCAAGGTTGCGATGTCATACGTTTGTTTTCGTTTAATCACATTCGTTAAAAATACATTTGTCTGTGCCACGTACAAGTTCGCCGCCCTACTGTAGTAATAAAGTTAGTAGATCACTGAAGTTGGTAGCAGTAGCAAACGTAAGACACGGTGGCCTTCGTTACACACTAGGCAAGCCTGGCGCAGTAATTTAAACAGTCTGTGGAGTGTGTTTCTGGCTGCATTGCAACAATACTTGTTCAACGTTACCTGAGCATTTTTTTTAACTGGCCAAATTATCTGTCTTGAAAGTTATGCATGACGCTTTCCTAGGCCACACGAAGGCCACCAATAACATACACGAGGCAAAGTATCCCGACAACAAGTAAAAAGCCAAAACTCAACTAAGCATCGATTATAACTTACAGACACCCTGGTACGTCTCTTTGATAGCAAAGTTTTCAGTCTAACTTTCATATTCATTATACAAATTTTTGTAAATTTTTAATTTTAGCTTAAATGAAAAAAAAAAAAAAAAAAGAAAGAAAGAAAGAAAGATACGTTCTGGTATCTACGCCCCTGGTTGACTGACAGGAGCGCCGACAGTGGAAGAGATTTCGTATAGTGTATTAAGAAGGAATCTATCCACACTACCACACAGAAGTTACAAACTGCATCAGAATGCACTCCAAGTGCTCTAACAGGCGGAAGGCGAGAAACTTTAATTTCGGTGGTCGAGCAGCTACCCATAAGCAACACATCACATAGGACACTACCAAACGACGCGTAAGGAGCGTAAATATTGGACGGTTTTACAGTAGAAAAACGTTGTCTGGGGTGAAGAATCACAATACACAATGTGGCGATCGGATGACAGGGTGCAGATATGACGGATGCCCAGTGAACGTCGTCTGCCAGCAGCCTGCAACCCTTGTTGTTTCAGGTGAAATATTTTCGGCACCTTCTTGCTTCTCACTGTTGAGAATTTCGGGGATGGCCATCGCATCTTTCAACACAAATGAGCACCTGTTCGTAAAGCACGACCTGTGGAGGAGTTGTTACACGACAGTGCCATCCCTTAATGATCTGACCTGCACACAGTCCTGACTTGAATCGTATAGAACACCTTTGATATGTTTTGCAACGCCGATTTTGTACCAGGTCCCACCGACTTACCTCAGTGCAACACTCCATGAAGTACGGACTGCCATTCCCCATGACACATTCCTTATTGTATTCCATCATTTTCTATGGAGGGCGCCATAATTTGTAAGTTATTTTGTGCCAAGTGTCCGCATTTTTTCTTTATTGTAATTTTGAAACCAACGATACGATCAGAAGGCTGTCAGCATCTCTTTAAAAATAATGTTGATGAAGTAATTAAAAACTTTGACAAAGAAATACAATAGATGGTAAAACATGCAGTAAGTTAAAAATGGTGCCACAGTGGCTTTAAAACACATCTAAGATCAGGGCATTGGACAGATTTTGATCGAAAACCCAACAAAATACCGGGGCGACACTTTTTATCAGTGTCGGTGGGCACACTATTAACAGACACTCGATATACTGGACGCTGAACAATGAAGAAAGCACTGATTAAAAATTGACGCCACTGAGCTCCTAGCAGGGGAAGGTGGGTGAGAAGCGACGGGGAGAGGGAAGGAATGTGGTGGGAGGGGTGTGGGGAAGGAGAGTGAGCAGAGATGGTAGGGGAAAGGATGGGCTTAGCCAAACAGTGCAAGGGGAGAAGAGGGGAAAGGGGGCGTTGCGTCTGTGGGTAGGAAACAGGATTAGGGTCGGTAGTAAGGATAGATATCAGGACGGAGGGCGTTTTCCGGGAGAGGGAAGAGGCGGAAGTTACCATGCGATTTAATATGGAGAGTGTGAAGGGAGGGGGGATGCAGTGGTGAAGGCGTGCCAGAGCCCCGGGATTAGTGAGGATGGGGTAACCATTGGGACTCTAATTTTTGGGTGGCGTAAAGGATTAGGATATGCTCTAAGAGCTTCAGGTGGGGAAACGGGATGAGGTCGCAAAGGATCCGCGTGGGGGAAGCGACTCGATGCGGTAAGCAAGGCGAAGGGCGTAGCGTTCAAGGGTTGACTTGAAAGGTTTTATAATATTTGGGGGCAGAGGAAACCAAAGCGAGATGGAAGCTGCGAGGACGGGTCACATAATGTAACGGCAGGTGTAGAGCATAGTAGAGGCAAATAGCTCATAAAGACAATAGTGGAAACTCAGTGGGATTTACATGCGTTTGCCAGGCGACACCTCTAGCAATGCCATCTTTCGACTCGAGTTGTATACTGTCTGCTATTCCCAATTTTATTTCCCCAGTACCGCAATTACAGCGCAAGGTTTATATTTATAGCGTCGTTTAATTATTTAAGGTGTAGGGTTGAAAAGAAACTAAACTAATCGGTTCTGTACACTTTATTTGGGTTGAATTCGAACTGAAAATAATACAATACAAAAGTTTTAATCCTATACACGTACGCATATTTCATGAGCATTTATGCCTATTTTTTACTTTCTGTAACATAAGGCTTCACTTTCTGCTTTGTGGGCTGACTAATAATTTTTCTTATTAACAAATACTTTTATTAGAATTGCAAAATATATCTTTCCAACAACAAATAATTCCTAAGTGGGCTCATTGATACATGAGAATTAAGTGCTTTCAATACCTCACTTACCAATATTTTGCCTCAAAATTTCTGACATTTTATATGACGTACTCTGAGCACAACTATTGGGAAAAACAAAGATGTTTGTCATATACTCTTCGTCTGTGTATGGAAGTTGGCAACTTCATACTCATTATCATTATACGATGCCACAGCCATTTTACATTTTTCATGTTCTAACCTACTACATGCCCAGCACATAATATAATTCCTCACAGTAGTTTCATTATTTTTACCCTCACAGATATTGATACCAGCATGCAGAGATACATTAACACTGTCTTCAGCTGACATTTCATTGAAGGGCAGTTTTTGCAATTCATTTAATTTCACTAGGAATACTGCTGCATCTACTTCCGAGTTACCGTCTTAAGAGGGAGACAGTAAACTAATGACCATAACTTTATTGCACTGCGAAATTTATAGGCAAACAAATTCAAGAGACCGGGTTAATAACGAAAGCAGTTATTTGTGATCAAGGTTCAAACAATGTGAAGATGAGGAAGGTTAATGACTAGGCATTAAACGTTTGTTGTTGTGTTACAATAATCACCCTTTTTTCAACAAAAAAAATGCAAAGAACAAATTACAACACTTATTCTTGACTTAACAAATTTTTATTTCCAAAATCTTTCTCCAGAAAGTGGTATGAGCATACTACGTAGCTTTTCTTCAAACGATCGGGATCCTTCTTTTTCAAAAATCTTCGACCAAAAATAACATATTAGCTGCATCTATAAACAAATTATGAAAAACAAGGGAAATGAGAGCGTAAAAGCAAATGTTCTGAGTAGGCCTGATGGTTCCTTGCTTAAGCTATCATAATCATTTTTTTTATTTCTTATTTTTTATTTTGATTTATTTATTTTTGAAGCTTGAAGAATGTTTTGTTGTTTATTATTACTACAGCACATATACTTCCTCTTACTACCATTTTCAGTTGTATCAAGTAAGACGACGTATTAAGTAAATCTTCTGAGTACTGCAAATTAAAGCGGTTGTTGGTGCCCTGTGTTATTTTACAACTGGAGGCGCTAGGAGGTGTTCGGGTGAACTATCGCCCGTTTCGCGGCAGAGTTTCCGCTATTACCTTTATAAGGTATTTGGTAGATGGATTAAGTCCACACGTCCAGCCGGATACGAGTCTTAGCAGGTTAAGACGGAGGTGGAGAGGTTAGGAGAGGTTAGAAAGAAGGTGAGGCCGACGTTTTTAAGGGTGGGGTTGTGGCGGAAGGGACGATCATAGAGGCTGCGGTAAAATTCATGGAGTCAGGAGGATGGTTCGATCTGATTGCCTGGGATATGTCTGGGTGTACGGAAAGGAGCCACTGGTTACACCATTAAGAGAACTCGGCGATGTGAGACTGGAGCAAGTGCTTGGAGAAGGTGACGGATGGGGCAAGGTCTAGGAAGGCGGTGTCGTCAGCATACTGCAGGAAGCCGGATACTTTTGCTCACATAGTGTATAAATCGGAAATCAACAAGACATTCAAGATTGAGACAAGGAGAAGGAAGTGAACTGACCAGATGTTATGGCAGTTTAGCATCTGGGAACGGTTCGAAGGTGACGCATGGGGCAAGGTCTAGGAAGGCGGTGTCGTCAGCATACTGCAGGAAGCCGGATACTTTTGCTCACATAGTGTATAAATCGGAAATCAACAAGACATTCAAGATTGAGACAAGGAGAAGGAAGTGAACTGACCAGATGTTATGGCAGTTTGGCATCTGGGAACGGTTCGAAGGTGACGGATGGGGCAAGGTCTAGGAAAGCGGTGTCGTCAGCATACTGCAGGAAGCCGGATACTTTTGCTCACATAGTGTATAAATCGGAAATCAACAAGACATTCAAGATTAAGACAAGGAGAAGGAAGTGAACTGACCAGATGTTATGGCAGTTTGGCATCTGGGAACGGTTCGAAGGTGACGGATGGGGCAAGGTCTAGGAAGGCGGTGTCGTCAGCATACTGCAGGAAGCCGGATACTTTTGCTCACATAGTGTATAAATCGGAAATCAACAAGACATTCAAGATTGAGACAAGGAGAAGGAAGTGAACTGACCAGATGTTATGGCAGTTTGGCATCTGGGAACGGTTCGGGCGTAGCGCTGAGCGCTGTGATTGTAGGCAAGCATATCTAGAGTCCAGTAGAGAGTGGAGCTGTACTGACCCCTGGCGGCGGGCAGCAGCAGCAGCAGGTGCGCGAGCGCGGCGCCGGTGTCGTGCGCGAGCAGCGTGACGCGCTGCGGGTCGCCGCCGAACGCCGCCACGTTGAGGCGCAGCCACGTCAGCAGGCTGACCGCGTCCTGCAGCGCCAGGTCGCCCGCCGCGTTCGGCCCGCTGCGCGTGCGCAGGAACCCTGCAGCCAAACACAACACACCTCTTAACTCTCTGGCTCTCAAACTGCGCCTGCGTCATCCACTACTGGACAACCAAAAGCGCCCAAAAAACTCACTCAACTAACAATTCATTACTTTGTCGATTTGCAGCTCTTATTCTTGCCGTGTTTGCAGCAAAAATATTTTGGGTATCAGGTCCGCCTGATATACAAAACACTGTTTTATTTTACACCCCACTTCGGCACCTCTGCGCCATCATCAGTGGTTTTGCATTTATTTATTGCAGTGGAAACGAAATACATTGATTTCACTACTGCGGTATGTGTAAATTTAGACATAAAATGTCGTGAGAGTTGTTTTAGTTTCACCTTGATTTTACATTCTGTGGCCATGTGGGACCCTTTCTACGTAGTTACGTGTTGCACATGACAACGCTACCAGTACGTATCTTTGTAGACCACATAATGTAAAAACAAGGTGAAAACTATAATAAGACTCTCGACTTTTCGGCCGAAACTATTTTGGGTATAAAATAAAGTAGATTTTTGCATCTCAGGCGGACCTCATACCCAGAAAAATAGCTTTTCAACCACCTGACCACAAATAACACATTATACAGAAAACATATTGCATTGCTGAAAGGTTCCGATATCGAGAAGGCTATTTACACCAACAGTGAGAATGTGTTTAATTTATCAGATAATAAATTACCAACAGTAGATAAAAAATGTTCAAATGTATAGCTTATGGGACTTAACTACAGGGTCATCAGTCCCTAAACTTACAAACTACTTATGAACTAGCTAACACTAAGGACGGAAATAATATCCATGCTGATGGGGGATTCAAACCCCCGACCGTAGTGGCCGTGCAGACCGCGACTGGCGCGCCGCAGTCCCCTCGGAGCAGTAGATACTCCATATGATGTGTCAAAGACATTTGATTACACTACGGTCTGGGGTTCGAATCCCCCTCGGGCATGGATATTTGTGCCGTCCTAGTTCGTAAGTAGTTCATAGGTAGTTTGTAAGTTTAGGGACTGATGACCCCGTAGTTAAGTCCCATAGACTATACAAACATTTGAACATTTGATTATACGAACCATATCATTTTAACAAGTGAACGTTTAGTTTGAGAAGTCATAACAAGTGCCAAAAAAGTATATTTACATCGAATGTCGAGTTTTTATTTTCTTTAGGTCCTACTAAAAGTTGTAGGGACATTATTTCAACTTTCTGAATTTCACAACAATTACTGAAAGAAGCCAGATATCAAAACATACTTGGTTTTAGTAATAAATTTAATTATACAGATAATACAAATAAATTGGATTAAATTCAAATATGAATGAGAAAAGTTTTAGAACTGAGTAGTAGAAGTGTTGATTTAAAATTATGAATATAAAAATAGTTTGCGTAATATTGTCCACTAAAATCATTACTTTTCGTAACAGCCACCGCAAAGTATTTCTGCACGCCCCTAGCAAAATAACATCTTGCAAAAGTTATAGAAGTACTTAGTTTTATATTCTTGCACTCATAGGATCATCCCATTCAGCCCCATTGATGTCAAAATTGCTGTCATGATCAGTGTTGTGGCGTAAAGTCAACGCCAGACGCACGAAAACAATAGTGAAGAAGTCATCGGATGAACGGCAGCCAATCACACGCCGGCACCGCGCCTCCTGGAGGGAGCAACTGAGAAGCGCGCCATCTACAAGCAGCTGTATCTAGGCCGACATATGTCTGTAAGGGCACTCCGAACTCGACTTTGAACTAGGCGGTTACTATGATGCAGCGCAGTGCAAGAAGACGCCGCCACGAGAACAGACGTACTCGCACCTAAACTGAAAATTTTGTATAGCTTGGTAAATACAAATAGTTTTACTAATCTGTATAGCTATTTTAGCTGTCCACGCATCCCACACGTCCTGAGCAGATCGTTCCCCGACGATGACAAAACACATGGCGACGAGATGTCAAATTTCAGTGGACGCCGAAATCTCTGACACTACGCTACGACATTATTTTGATTGTCAGTTTCTTACAGTTTCCTCTGAGATTTCTCTTGCAAGGATAATCGTCATTCTCTATATTTTTTCATTGTTTCTTCTTATTGTTCTTGCTAAATGTCAACCTCCAATAACATTCACATCCCTGTCACTGCGCCGCAGCTCACTGTACTTGATGCACAGTTTCAGAGTCAATAAATCGCCTCCTTGCTGTATACTGTACAACAACTTCTGTCCGCCTCCGTGCCACAAAATACGCAAGTACCACTGCAGCAGCTAACACCTCCAGTCATTACGCCATATCGCCGGCCTAGGTGGCCGAGGAGACTGAGGCGCTCCAGTCACGGCTGCACGGCCACTATGGTCGGGGGTTCGAATCCCCTCTGGGGCATGGATATTTGTGCCGTCCTAGTTCGTAAGTAGTTCATCGCCAGTATGACGAAGCACAAGAGGAACGGACAGAATGGCTGCAACAGTTTGAAGCCTACGCAACAGTTCACAGGATACATGGTAGTGTCAAACTACATTTTTTCTTATCGTGTGTGGGCCCCCATCGTTCCGGCTTGTCAAAAAACTGTCTCCCACTACGGAGCCTTCTGAACTTTACGATTCAGTTATAGGAGTCCTCACATAATATTACGATCTTCATTCTAGTAGCTTCTAGTAACAGATCTTCCGGTGTAGGAAAGGTCAGAACCAAAACATACTGGCTAGGGATAACAGATCTTCAAGGTCTTACTAGAAAGTTCAAATTTAAATGTATGTGCAGAGTTTTTTTATACGGATGTGACGTTATGTGGTGCTATTGTGTATAACATCTCTGACTGCAGACTAAGAGAACAGATTCTAAAAATGTCAGATACATCTTTCGATCAAGTAAAACATATTTTGGAACAATATGATTCACGTACAGCGGAGCGGAAAACTTACATTCAGTTCCATTGTGTACCATAGCATCGTCACCTGCCCGTGAGCGCAACGTCGGACGACGTTCACTTCCTCCTGCCCGCGCTAAGTGTAAACAAGTTGATAGGCACAGAGCCTTGTCCGCTACGGAAGTGAAGTCTTTTCCAAAATGTTTCTTGCGGCACAAAAGGCAGAACTGTCTGTTCCGGTCAGCAGAATGCTATGCATGCGGTGAGAAAGGTCATATACAAGCAGTCTCTTACAGCAAAAGAAACGGAATTTGACTTCCCAGCCCAAACAGCGACAAGACAATACTTACTCAATACTTGCAGTATTTTAAAAATTCATTGCTGCCCCTCGTAAAATCATGGACACGGAAGTAGCTCGAGTTGTTCGCCAGGCCATAAAATGTATATTAGTTTGCGTGTAAACGACAGGTCTGTAAACTTTCAACTAGACACAGATCCATCAGTCACATTGCTCAATCGCTAAACTTATGA
Source organism: Locusta migratoria (assembly GCA_026315105.1). Lineage (NCBI taxonomy): Eukaryota > Metazoa > Arthropoda > Insecta > Orthoptera > Acrididae > Locusta > Locusta migratoria. The sequence goes on from CM048745.1 coordinate 371,316,547, forward strand.
ACAGTTAAGGCTAGTATACACGACGACACTAGGTTGCGCAATTCGTTTCAGGAAATGAATTGCGCGCAACTGGTTTCGTGTGTGTCTGTAGACACAGCTTCAATACTATACATTCAGTTTCGTTGTTTTCTGTGTGCCGTCGTCGCCGTAGAATGAATGTTTTGGTAGCCGTAAGAGTTGTGGCGGAGCTATTGCTTCACTGTGTGAAGTCACTACGTAAGACTAAACATAAAAAGAATAAAAAACGTGTTTGGGTTCGTGACTCGATTAAAAAAGACGTCAGCTCGGTTGCTTAGCGCCCTTGCTGAAAGAAATTGTATATTGTAATTGAAGACCCTAGAAGCTATTTTAATGAACTTAGAATGTCACCAGAGCAGTTTACTTTCCTTTTAAACAGAGTTAGTAATGCAATAAAGAAACAAGGTAATGTTATCCGTGAAGCATTGTTACCGGAACTGAAATCACACATTGCATTACGTTTCTTGGGAAGTAGATATTCGTTTCTGCAGTACCTGTACCGTGTTTCGAAATCCAAAATTGCCTTAGTTCGGTTGTATAAGTAATTGCAATTGAATGAATTTTAGTCTGCAATTCACTAATCGTCAACCCATCAATATTTAATTCAGGAATAATTGCTTCAAGAGCACTAACACGCCACTGCTTAAAATTGCACAAACACCTATTCATCGCATATATGTTCAAAAACCGAATTATTTCTTCCGTTCCCCCCTTTATGTTGTGTTTTGTTCCGTATTGCTTATAACCTAACCTAAAAACACGCGCAATCAGTTTCATCAAAGTTGGAAGGTACCGAAACTGTTTAGTTTCGCCAACGAGTTGCGCGAACGCCTGCCGCGCATGCGCAATGGCCAGTAGCGCAGTTTCATGAAACGTAGTGTCGTCGTGTAAACTAGCCTTTAGGATCGCTGCACCTTTCTCGCGCTCGCACACGGTTAATAGCGTAAGTAGCTACGAAATTCCTGTACTAGGACCGTGACATTTCAAATGCTCCAGTCTTACGAAGTAGAGAATATTTTTGGTCTAGATTCTTTTGATCTTTTTGGTTTTACTGTGCAAGACAATGTTTTAGTTCTGACCACTTTTGATGATAAAGACACTGTAGACATGTTGCTGAAAGACTTTCCGGATTTATTTTCTGCAGGACTAGGCAAAGCTAAAGATTTTGTTTCGCACATTACTCTAAAAGAAAATGCCACACCAAAATTTTGCAAAGCTTGTGATATACCAATCGCTTTACGCGACAAAGTAGCTCAAGAACTTCTTACATTGCAAGAAAATGCAATACAAGCTAGCCAGTGGGCGAGTCCGCTTGTTATTTTGCCGAAGCTGTCAGGTGGCATCCGCTTTTGTGTTGATTTCAAGGCCACAGTAAATCCACAAACAGTTGTAGACAGTTATCCTTTGCCGAGACCAGCAGATTTAATGGACAGACTGGGTGCAGGAAAATATTTTAAAAAAAATAGATTTGCGCAATGCCTACCTTCAGCTGCCACTCGACGAAGAATCACAGAAAATTTGTGTTGTCAATACTCATCTGGTCTTATTTAAATATTTGCGTCAACAGTTTGGCAGTAGATCCGCACCCGCAATTTTTCAAAGATATTTGGAACAGCATTCTGCTCGGGTGCCTTGTTATTCAAACTACTTGTGCGACATAGTTGTGTCAGGCCGTACCCCAGAAGAACACATTGCAAATTTTAGAAAATTATTTAAGGTATTCTCAGATGCAGGTCTCATGTGTCACTTGGATAAGTGTGACATCTTCAAACGGGAACTTAAGTATCTAAGACACGTGATGGACAGTCAAGGTGTGCATCCCATGCAATCACATTTGCACCAAAAGATGTGAAAGAATTACAGTCCATCTTGGGAAAGTTAATTTACTATATTAGGTTTAATCCGAACGCAGCACAAATTGCAGCCCCTTTGCATCGGCTACGCCGTACAAATGTTCGTTTTGTTCGGACAGAAGAATTCCAGCGCGCATTTCAACAGTTAAGAGATGCATTGCTCAGTGATCGATGTTAGTTGCACTTCGATCCGGAAAAACCAGTTTTTAATAAGTTGACGCGTAAAGTTTGCGTTAAGTCAGCCAATCACATGCCGGGCACCGCGCCTCCTGGAGGGAGCAACGAGAAGCGCGCCCTCTACAAGCAGCTGCGTCTAGGTCAACATGCGTCTGGAAGGGCACTCCGGACCCGACTCCGAACTAGGCAGTTACTATGATTCAGCACAGCCTCCACGAGAACAGAAATAAACCAGAGTATTTTGTCTACTTTAGTGTCCCTCGCGTCCTGACCAGAGCCTTTTCCGAAAGATACGCTGACGAGGACAAAACAGTCATTATTTATTTCGAAGTGTGTGTCCCCTTCAGAATCGACAGTTTCAATCTCATCAGCGCATAATATTTTGCAAATTTCACAAGATGAAAAACTTTCTGTTGCCATTTAATATTGACAATTGACAATAATATTGTGGTGTTAGAGTATCATATATTGTTCAGAAAGTAACTTCAAACTGAATGAAACACCAAATAAAACTCGGATCACTCTGGTTGAAATTACTGACATAAACGATCGGTCTGAATCTGACAGACCGGCGCGCTTTTTGAAGGACTTTCAAACAATGACTAAACAATTTAATACCTAATTCATGATGTGAACGATATCTCTCGGGTGGTTCAGGGAGCTAGCAGAGCGATTGAATCAAAGTAGCGAATATAATTTTATATATAAAAACAGTCCAGAGTGCAAAATTTTTATTTTTTTCCGACTACTTTTTGTCTTCTCTTAGACCATCTTCAGGAACATCTATTGATGTTGTGGAGCTGGCTGGAAACTTGGAGCCTGTTCTGTGTGTGTGTGTGTGTGCGCGAGTACTTGAAGGCTCCACGATTCTTGCCGGGTTCACAACATCAATTGAGCTATATTTCCTGAAGATGGTCTAAGAGAAGACCGAAACTAGTTGGAAAAAAATAAAATTTTTGTACTATATAAATTTAAATACGAGAGCTGTTACAGAATAAATGAAACTAAAATGTTTCCAAAAATGTGTAGCGAATATAAGCATAAATGTTCAGTGAAATAGAAAGTAGGGTTAAGCAAATTAGAATATTGTGCTTTAACGGGCAATGTTGCAAAATGGTTCAAGTCATTCTTCGCTAACAGGAAACAAAAAGTATCACTGAACCTAGTGAATGAAGCCATCACTCATTATCTGATTGGGAATAAATTACAAGTGATATCCCACAAGGATTCATTTTAGGGCCATTGCCTTTTCTTGTATACATGAATTACGTCTCATCAGGTGTGGTGGAATGGCAGAGCGACATAAGGCGCCTTGCTTCGGAGCGTCTCCCCATTGGAGCTTCGAGTTCTCCCTCGGGCATGGGTGTGTTTTGACCTTAGGTTAGTTTAAGTTAGTTTGAATAGTTTGTAAGCGTACGGCTAAATCCTCAGTAGTTAAGTCCCATATATTTACAAATATTTCAACATTTTTACATCTCATCATTTACACAGCGAGAAGCAGATTACGGTTTGTTTGCTGATGTACAAGTGTTACAATAAATATCATGTCGAGTCTAGTTTTATAAATGTCTGCTAATGATTTTTCATGGATATTAATAAATGGTTGATAGCCAACTGACTGACAGTAATCATTAAAAAGATTCAGAACATGCAGTTCAAAACTTATAAATAAGTTCCTTCAAGCTTACGCATACAATATGAAAAAGAAGTGGCCGACAGTATTAATTTTCTGGCATTACAACCCCATAATAATTTCATCTGGGAGGAACACACGACAGAATTGAGAAACACCATTAAAATTTTGTATTTGCAATTCAAGTGTTAGCAGATGTAGGACTCATAAAAACATAAACAGCTTGCATATTTTGCTTACTTTCTTTCCAAAATGTCATATCGTATAATATTTTCAGGTAACTCTTCAAGTCAAACAAATGTTTTCAGAGTCCAAAAGCGTTTAATACCTAGTATTTGTGGAGTAAATTCACGCAGAAAGCATGTAAAAAACTGGGTATAGTAAGTACTGAGGTCTTTCGCGACGGAGTCCTTATATAAAATTTTCTTGGTTTTCTTGCTGCGTCAAATATGGGTAAGAGCCCATATTTAACGCGGTAAGAAGACCGAGATCATTTTATGCTATAGTAAATATTGCTTCTCAGTATATTTATCCACTAATAATATCTGAGGCAAATGACATGACCCTTATTCCAACAAACAACTTAGTTCATATATGCTATAGTAGTAACAAAAACGATCTACACAAGGACTTAAGAGCACTTACTTTACTTTAAATAGCAAACGTAAAAAATTTAAGCAGAAATAATAAGCAGTGTAAGAGAAGCCTGAAATACTTGCTAGTGGCCAAAACCCAACGTTTCGTCCCCGTCTGCGGATGGCATCTTCGAGGAATCTGTAGTATTGCAGGTCCAACACACACTGGTTCATTGCTGACTGCCGCTAAGTTTGGTGTCCGTACGTGACATCACGTGCCTTGAAGAAGTCAGAAGTCAGTGCAACAGTCCGTCGTCCTCTGCCGCCAATCGCCGTTGCCATCACACTGTAGTGGTGGTGGTACATTTGTTCTTCAGCACCGGCATTCATATACCGTTTAATTTCATGCCCTTTTCTTTACTATCGAAATTATTCGTACGTTTGGCGACTTCCATTGCTTCCCTGTAAAGCCTCTCATAGTATCCGCTTGTGGCCGCTACTACCTCCGTCTCGACGAAGTGAATGTGGTGGTTACCTGACTGGAACGTTTGCTCCGCAACAGCTGATCGTTCCGTTTCTCCTCTTCTGCTCTTGTGCTCCTCCAAACGTTTTGCGGCAATTCTTTTGGTGTTACCCACATAAACATCTCCGCAACTGCACGGGATCCGGTACATTCCAGCTTTTTCGAATGTTTTTCGAGCGCCCTTGGATACTTGTTCCAGTATCCTAAGGACTGGTTTGTAAATTATGGAAATACTCCGCTTCGTCAAAATTCTCCCATTTCTTTCCGTGACATTTATAACGAACGGCCTGTACATTATTATGGTTTCTGCGAGGCTGTTTCAACGCACGTTTTACTTCTGCAGACGGGTATATGTTCTTCTTTAGCGCATTGTGGAGATGGTCCATCTCAGCGTCGAGCAACTAAGGTTCACAGATGCTTCTAGCTTTATCCGCTAATGTCTTCTGTTGTGGGTAGTGGTTCGAATCCCAGTGCAAATTACGACCCGTGTGTGTTATTTACTGTAAACTGTGTGGCCCAAACTACAATTTTCTTTTCTGAAAACAAGAGAATCGAGAAAAGGTAATTTGCCGTCTGCCTACTCCTCCATTGTGAACTGAATTTTCGTAGTTACGCTACTCATAAGCCGGGTTAGTCCCTTCCTGCCGTGACTCCACAACACGTAAGTGCCATCCACATATCGGAACCTTACATTTGGCTTTTTCTTGGCAGTACTTACAGCCTGTTCTTCGAAGTTCCTCATAAAAATTTTGCAATTATAGGATTTAGGGGCTTATAGCCACGCCATCCGATTGTTCTAATACTGATCATTCCACTTGAAGTATGTGGTCGTCAAACAGCACTTCAGCAAGAAACTTCCTGGCATATTAAAACTGTGTGCCGGAACCGGGACTCGAACCTGGAACCTTTGCCTTTCGCTGGAAAGCACACTACCACTGAGCTAACCTGATACGAATCACGGTCCGTCCTTCAGTTCTACCAATACCTCGTCTCATACTTTCCAAACTTCACAGAAGTTCTCCTGCGAACCTTGCAAATCTAACACTACTGGAAGAAAGGATATGGAGACATGGCTTAGCCACAGTCAAAGGGATGTTTCCAGAATGAAACTTTCACTCTGCAGCGGAGTGTGCGCTGATATGAAACTTCCTGGCACTTTCGGACCGTGAATCGTGTCGGGATAGCTCAGTGGTAGAGCGCTTCCCCGCGAAAGGTAAAGGTCCTACGTTCGAGTCTCGCTTGCGGCACACCATTTTAATCTGCCAGGAAGTTTCATATCAGCGCATCCTTCGCTGCAGAGGAAAGTTTCATTCTGCCAGCACTAGAACGGTCCTAAATTGTTCCAATACCAATCACTAAGCGAATGACTCCTAAATACACTAATGAATAATTGATCTCGTCAGCAGAAATAAAACGTGCCTTGAAACAGCCACACAGAAACAATAATAATGTACAGGCCACTGCAAAATCTAAGGTGTTTCTGCAGTTCGTTAAAAGTGTAACGGAAAGAATTGGAAGAATATTGACGAAGCGAAAGATTTTCGTAAATTACAAACCAACCCGTAAGATACAGGAACTTCTTATTCCTGCCAAGGACGCTCACAAAACATTCGAAAAAGCTGCAGTGCACAGGATCATATGCAGTTGCGGAGATGATTATGTGGGTAACACCAAAAGAACCTCTCTCAAAACATTTGGAAGATCACAAGGGCAATTTTAGGAGAAACGAACGATCAGCTGTTATGGAGCATGCTTTCCAGCCAGATAACCACCACATTGGCTTCGACGAGACGCAAATACTGGCGCCCAGAAGCGGATACTATGAAAGGCTCTACAGGGAGGCAATTTAAATCGCCAAATATCCGAATCATTTCAACCGCAAGGAAAAGGGCTTGAAACTAAACGGTATATGGATGCCGGTGCTGGAGAAGAGATGTACCACCCGTCCAGTACAGTGTGATGGCAACGACGGCCAATTGCACTGGCGTCTTCAACACACGTGACGTCACGTCAGTTGCGAGCCAGTGTGTGTGTCTGACTGGAAATTCCACAGACCCCTTGAAGATGTCCTCCGCAGACGGGGACGAAACGTTGTGCATTGACAACAAATTTAACCTTGGACGGCATAACAGCCCGGATAATTTTAATGAATATGACATTTTCCCCAGCCGCGGTGGCCAAGGGGACTGAGGCGCTCCAGTCACGGTCTACATGGCCACTACGGTCGGGGGTTCGAATCCCCCTTCGGGCGTCGATATTTGTGCCGTCCATAGTGTTAGCTAGTTTGTAATTAGTTTGTAAGTTAAGGGACTGATGACCACGTAGTTAAGTCCCATAAGCTATACAAACATTTGAACATTTGATATTTTCGGCCGTTAAAGTCTACATTTTACTTTCAGAACATTCTAATGCGCCTTGCTGTGGAATGCGCGGCCGTTCTCCGTCGGAGGTTCGAGTCCTCCTCTTTATGTAAGTTTACATTAAGTAGTATATAAGCCAGGGACTGGCAACCTTAGTAGGTAAGTCCCATAGATTTACAAACATTTGAACATGTCTACTTAAATCGCCAGCATACTTTTCTTTGGAGAACAAATTTCGTAGTTAATATAACAGTGAATGCAATAATGTATCTTTAAATCTCAGCACTTGAGGAGAATATCCCACTCAGATACTTCAAAACTGATTGTAGTAGAATTAAACGGGTTCGGACTTGTTCATTAGTGGTTCCCAACACTGGTTGTACCTGCACACCAGCATCGCTAAGGCCCGCTGCTACGGCCGCATTTTATGCATGACGGTGTTGAGCAATTGCTTACGTTAGAAACTCAGTTCATTATGAAGTTTTGTTACAAGGCACGGATAGGCAGATGTAATCCGTCAGAAAGTTTCACAACGGCGCACACTGGAAGCAGACTGGAAGATTCATTCTGGGAACAGTCCTTAAGCTGTTACTAATTGTAAGCCTCTTCTCCAGTACATCTTTACTTCCAAGAATCACCTCGCTGATTTGTTTCCCGCTACTCGGCTAATACGACCTCGCGGTCCTCTCGTCAGGATCTTCTAGTCGACGTAATGTTAAACTCCACCTACATATCTTGCGCACGTCTTACAAGAGACAAGATTGAGATCTTCTGTGAAGATCACTTTCAAGGGGAGAGGCACGGAAAAATCTTTCTTCACGGGACGTATCTCGCCCGTGGACAGCTGTCTTAGTGAGAGCGTTATGTATAAATTGGGTGGCTTGGTTAAGGAGTTTGTCAGAATTAAGGACCGACCGAATGTTCAGTTTCGGCCAGTTTAGGCCAAAACATGGTTCCAGGAGCAGTTTCTGTTTCGCTAGAAATCAGAAGACGCTTCTGCTTGACCGAAACTAGCTTTCGTGAAATTGCGGATAAACTCGCGTCGCGTTCCAGATATATTCAGTCAAAATTAACGTTTAACTTCAGGTCACGGTTTAGATTAGATTAATACTTGTTCCATAGATCATATATACGACGTTTCGTAATGATGTGGAACGTGTCAGTCTAGTAAATGTTGTCTACACTTGACAATCAATATGTTAAGGATTTTTATAACATTTTTCTTGTTTCTTTTTTTAAAATATTTTTTTTAAGTTTTATCTAAAAATTCATCTACATTGTAGATAGAGTTGCTATTCAGAAATTCCTTTAATTTATTTTTAAATACTAGTTGGCTCTCAGAATTTTGATGCTACTTGGTCAGTGACCAAAAACTTTTGTGGCAGCATAATTCACCCATTTCTCAGCCAAAGTTAGATTTAACCTTGAATAGTGAATATCATCCTTTTCTCTAGTATTGTAGCTGTGCACACTGCTATTACTTTTGAATTGGGTCAGATTGTTAATAACAAATTTCATGAGTGAATATATGTATTGTGAAGCTACAGTGAGTATCCCTAGATCCCTAAATAAATGTCTGCAGGAGGCTCTTGGGTGGGCCCCAGCAATTATTCTGATTACACACTTTTGTGCAATGTATACTTTTTTTACTCAAAGTTGAATTCCCCCAGAATATGATCCCATATGAAAGCAATGAATGAAAATAGGCGTAGTAAGCTAATTTACTGAGATGTATATCACCAAATTTTGCAATGACTCTGATAGCATAAGTAGCTGAATATAAACGTCTCAGGAGATCTTCAATATGTTCCTTCCATTTCAGTTCCTGATCAATGCAAACACTTAAAAATTTTGAATATTCTACCTTAGCTACAGATATATGTTCAAAGTCTAAATGTATTAATGGTGTCATGCCATTTACTGCATGAAACTGTATACACTGGGTTTTAACAAAGTCTAATGAGAGTCCATTTGTAGAGAACCACTTAGTAACTTTCTGAAAGATATCACTTACAATTTCATCAGTTAATACCTGTTTTTCAGGTGTGATAGCTATACTTCTTTCATCATCAAAAAAATACTAGCTTAGCATCTTCGTGAACCCCTTGTGGGACCCCATTTTTGATAACTCCGAAGTTAGAGGAATTAATTGTTTCTTCTATATCTTGTGAACTGCTTATTTCAACTTTAATTAACTACTAGTAGTCTTATCTCGTGCGTATAAATTGTGTTTTTCGTTGTAAATGACAATGTAACGCAATTGTATCTAATACTGTGTTAGTAACAATTTAAATTATACAATATTGTAATTAATGGTACGGCCTATCGTACTGTTACGCTGAAGAGATTTGTTAACGCGTTTTCTTCAAAGCAAGGGACTTTTTATAATAACCTATACGGGTTTAATAAACACTGATCAACTGTTACACAGCTTTTCCTGTCGAGTTTGCGTAAATTTACGCTGACAAAAATGTCACCGTTAGTCGGAATTGTGACGTTATTTTTCTGAATACTTTCTACGACACACTGAAGTTGATTTACTGACTGTTACTTATATGCACTATATAATTAGGATTGCTAAAAGGAGATATGTAGTTTGTCCATTTCAAAAGCGGTATTGAAGATGCCTATACAAAGCTAGCACTCCCAAGAAAAAAAAAAATTGTAAAGGCTGCTTATGAAGGCACAAAAATTCTTACTTTCTCCGTATTTTGTATTGTGATAGTCTTATCCAGAGTCTAGCATTTCGCAGTATGTAGTTTGCAAGTTTGCAGTACATCTGTATGCCTCCCATGTCATCTTCTACGGACTCCTGGTTAAGTTTGTACCTACACTTAAGGCTTAGTACAAGGTAATGATGTTGCAAAATGTGGGAAAACTAGTGAATTGTGGTAATTTACATTAAATAAATTTTAAATCACCGTAACTTTTATATTTCTGTTTTGGCCAAAAGTAGGAGCCGCAAATTACGTTTCCGTCGGACTGTAGTCAGAATATTTGATACCGACGACCGATTCATCCTGTTTATGAACCACCTTTGTATCTACAAAAATGTTTATCATTTAAAGGAATGATGACAGTCATGCACAATTATGAGTGTCATGTTTGTTGAAAATTCTTTCCGTTACTTACATGAACAGTGACAAACAAATCGTAGAATCTTAGTAGTAGACGTTATAACTCAGTCATAAAGTGGGAAATACAGTGCTAGACATCCACAATGTGACACCACGATGGACTGGAGATATTACAACCACTTTATCTGGGAGATAAGAAGATGTACTTGCTTTTCTTTTGCAAGACGTGGGTAAAAATTGAAGGTATAGTTTAACGTCACCTCGACCGGAAGATCATGACGAGCGGACAGACAGGTCGTATAGCCGAGTAGTGGAAGCAGTTCTTGAAGGTGAGGATGTAGTGCAAAAATGGCTTTGTAACTGCTTAGGCACTGTTCCCAGAATCAAAATCTGATTCTGCTGCCAAGTGTGCGTTGTTATGAAACTTTCTAACGGATTGCAACTACTCAACCCTGCCTTGAAACAACATAATGAACGTAGTTCCTAGCTTAACCCTAGAACTGTTGGGCTGGGTCTGTGCGACTCACTAGTTACTATTTCAATGAATTCATATGCTTAAAGTCGCTGATCTGACTCGAGCGCTCAGCTAGCTTTATGAAACATGAAAGAGAAAGCGTTAACATCATGAATAAGGTTTTAAATTGTTTAGACAATGTTCGGCACTTCTCCAAAAAGTCGGAGTGTCTGTCAGACCCAGCCCGACCGTTTGTTATTGATTTCTACCAGTGCGGGTCTATTTTTATTTGGTGTTTCATCCAGTTTCAAATTCCTTTGTGAACTATTTCTGATTTCCTAACACCAGATTATCATTGTCAATAAAGTAAAATATAAAATTTCAAGAGAAATTTTTACGATGATGATAATGAAATTAACGATTCTGGCGCGGACCCAGACTTCGAAATAAACAGTCATCTTGATAGCAATACTGAAATAAGTGGGGATGAAGGGTAAGATGCTATAAGTGCAATAACAGCAAAACTAAATACTTCTCCAAATTTGCAAAATAATGTTGTGCTTGGTGGACGCAGAAATGGTTTGTGTCAGCTGTTACGAAAAGTGACAATTTTAGAGGACGGTATCACACAAACTATTCATTATATTCACAATTTCGATTTATACAGCAAAAATTCAACAAGTCTAATTTATATTTGTATTTCAATTCAATTTACTTGTACTTCCAGTGTGGTTACATTTATTACTACAAAGTAGTATATTTTCTACTTTTTATTTTATTTTACAGTAATTGTGAAATTCAGAACGTTGAAATAATGTCCCTACAGCATTTAATAGGACCTAAACAATATAAAAACCCGTCATCTTATGTAAACACACTGTCTGGCCCTTGTCATAAGCATTTTAATTATTGGGTCACACAGACCAAGCCCGACCGTTCTTGACACAATTTTCCGGCCGACCGTTCTAACATCATTAATAGGGTTTTAAATTGTTTAGACAATGTTCGGCACTTCTCCAAAAAGTCGGAGTGTCTGTCAGACCCAGCCCGACCGTTTGTTATTGATTTCTACCAGTGCGGGTCTATTTTTATTTGGTGTTTCATCCAGTTTCAAATTCCTTTGTGAACTATTTCTGATTTCCTAACACCAGATTATCAATGTCAATAATGTAAAATATAAAATTTCAAGATAAATTTTTACGATGATGATAATGAAATTAACGATTCTGGCGCGGACCCAGACTTCGAAATAAACAGTCATCTTGATAGCAATACTGAAGTAAGTGGGGATGAAGGGTAAGATGCTATAAGTGCAATAACAGCAAAACTAAATACTTCTCCAAATTTGCAAAATAATGTTGTGCTTGGTAGACGCAGAAATGGTTTGTGTCAGCTGTTACGAAAAGTGACAATTTTAGAGGACGGTATCACACAAACTATTCATTATATTCACAATTTCGATTTATACAACAAAAATTCAACAAGTCTAATTTATATTTGTATTTCAATTCAATTTACTTGTACTTCCAGTGTGGTTACATTTTTTACTACAAAGTAGTATATTTTCTACTTTTTTTATTTTACAGTAATTGTGAAATTCAGAACGTTGAAATAATGTCCCTACAGCATTTAATAGGACCTAAACAATATAAAAACCCGTCATCTTATGTAAACACACTGTTTGGCCCTTGTCATAAGCATTTTAATTATTGGGTCCCACAGACCCAGCCCGACCGTTCCTGACACAATTTTCCGGCCGACCGTTCTAGGGTTAAGCAATTACTTAACGCTTCCATACATAAAAGTGAGGGGTAGCACAGGGTGTTATCAATGCTGGTGGGGAGGTACAACGCGTCTTGGAAATGACGTATGTACAAGTCCGAACCCTTTTAGTTCTGTTGCAATCAGAAGGTAGAGTCACATGTGATTTGCGGAAGATAATGAGATCGTTAGTGACTGTCCCCACCACTGTTAAGTACACCCACTGTTAAACGCGTCGGCATTGAATCAAAGAGGTTATGGATGTGTTGTTGTATTACAGTAGTGCATGTTGCTTCCAAATAAGCTAAAGTTGTTCTGGTGTAGCAGCGATTTTTGAATCTCGGGCCAGTAGTTCTGCGACGTTCTTCGTTGACCAGACGTTTTCGATACGCCAGTGATCCGGAGAAGCGGGAGGCCAAGACAGCAATGCAATGAGAAGGGCGACGCCTGAGTCTTGAACATGGTGCGTCACGTGTTGTAGCGCAATATCCTGTTGTAACCGTCCGCAAGCCCCGAAGCTATGGGAGGAGAACAGGTTCCAACACTTCCGAGGTGTTGTGGGCTGGAGAGCGGGAGTGGAATCCAATACCACTCCAAACTATGAAATCGGATACACGACCAATGTGATGCATTAGGAGATCAGTCACCACATACGAGGCTTCTGATTCGCTGTAATGGTGTTACACCAAGTATTATAGTCAGGAGTGGATCTGGATTGAACATCCTTATTTTGAAGTTTGCTGACTTCAAAAGTATGCAGTCACCCTGAAAACTACAGGTGGTTCGGAATTCTAAGACAGGGTCGTTAGCAGAGCACAACACTTTCTAGAAATACCACAAGGAACAATTTTTTTTCTGCCAGTCGCGGGATTTGATCAGGCGACCGCCAGCACAGCAAGCTGAGACGGTAATCACTGCATCACGCGTTCCGTCGGAAAAACTCGCGTTAGTGCTCTCCTTCCTTATAAAAACAGCGACCGCTATTAATTGCCCTTTGGAGACAGCTGCTGTGTCCTGGCTTTTGATCTTGTCACGGGTTCTCTGTATGGCAGATCCGGAGAAACCTTCCATTCTGTCTGCACTCCTTTCTTGCAGCGACGATGACCGGCGAAAGATCCTTCTGCGTGGCTTCATCATCATCCAATGGTCTTCAGAGACCTTGAACTAAAATCCGTTTCTGCTCTTTGGGATCATGTTAAGGCTTCATACGGGGGACGTGAAGAATAACTCTTCTTTTTGAGAACGACTCATAATCTTCGACTTCGTATGTGACGTCTGACAGGCGGCGTATGAGACGATACGAGGTAACCTTTTTGATTGCCCAACTTTTCGTACAGGGGTAAAAATCCATATAAGATCTCCTGAGCTGTACACAACAGACCGGTGCTTGCCGTTATACGCTGACGGTCCTTCTCCTGGGCGCCCAGTGACCGTATCGTATGCGAAGCAACTGTCTGGCTTCTTCAACCCTCGTGATGAGTTACTTCACATAGTCATCTTGGAACGGACACAACGTGTCCATTGTCATCTAAGCTTCATGGCCATGCAGCAGAAACAATGGCGTGAAGCCTGTAGTGTCTTGCCTTGTTGTATTATAAGCAAATGGCACTACTGCCAGTATTGTTTGCTAATCCTTCTGGTCAACGTCGATGTACATCGACAGCATATCTGCTAATGTCTTGTTCTGTAAGACCGACGATGGTAGGCAGTTGTTAATCTGTGGACAATGTCACAAAGTGACCCTAGTTTTGACTAGAATACGATCAGATATCATCATACGTGGTGCACCATGATTCAAGATAATGACCTACTAGGAACTTTGCAATATCTGGAGCTTCTGCAGTTGGCACAGGTTTGGTGACACCGTAGCGTGTGAGATAGTCAGTGCAGACTATTATCCATCGGTTACCGGTTGTCAACTTCGGTAACCTCGCTCGGTCTATTCCAATTCGTTGGAATGGACCTGTTGCAAATGGAATTGCTACAAGGTACCCTGCACGTAATTGCGGCAATGCTTCCGTCGCTATCTCTCCTTACAGTGACTCATATAGTGCTTGACAGATCGGTCGAGGCCTTGCCAGCAATACCCGTGGCTGATTCTGTCTAGGATCATGACGAATCCCAGATGAACGGATATTGAAGAATCGTGGAATTACGTGAGAATAGCTGGCCGAAAATGAGCTGGAACAACCAGTTGTCATTTGGGGCCCAGTGGATCGTATTGCCCTTATTCAATGTCCCTTTATATGTGGAAATTCTCCTATGGTCGGTTCTCCTTTTTTTAAAGCCTCTATGCTTTGTAATAATTCTGGATTCTTCCGCTGTTTAGCTGTAATGTCACCTGATTCAGTGAAATATCACCCATGTTGTTGTGTTCTACTAATGGATTCCTCGAAAGGAAGTCGGGGTCCTACGCGCCAGTTTTTTAATACGCTTGTCCGTCCTGTTTTGGAGTATTGCTGGCCAGTGTGGGATCCTTATCAGGTGTGTTTGACGGAATACATCGAAAGAGTCCAAAGAAGGGCACCTCGGTTTGTATTATCACGATACAGGGGACACAGCGTTACGGAAATGATACAGGCTCTGGGATGGGAATCATTACAACAATGGCGCTTATCGCTGCGACGTGGACTACTTACGAAACTCCAATCGCCAACATACTCCTCCGAATGCGAAAATATGTTGTTGACTCCCACTTACATAGGTAGAAAAGATCAACAGAACAAAATACGAGAAATCACAGCTCGAACGGAGAAATTGAGGTGTTCTTTCTTCCCGCGCGCTATTCGAGAATGGAATGGGAGATAAATGGTATGAAGATGTTTCGATGAACCCTCTGCCAGGCACTTAAATGTGATTTGCAGAGTATCGCATGCAGATGTAGATGTAGACATCGTACTGTTGGTCTTAGTGCCCATCTCGCTAGTCGACCGGAGGATTTTTCAAGCTAATCAGCCAACATAAAGAATGGTTTGCCGAATAAATACTACCGGAACTGCGAGTTTCGAACGTGACAATATTCCGCGAGCACATGTGCCACGTAATGTTCAAGACGTAATCACCCAACAAATTGTATTACTCCTTCGGTCTCCGTATTTTCCCCATCTCTATCGAAAACGTAGATGACTGCGGAATATTTGGCCGGAGATAACCGGCTGCTACAACAGCTCTGGCAGTACGTGGATGCAGCATGGATCAGTACACGCCAACATTACATACAGATCCTCTGATTCGATGCTCAGCACTGACGGCTAAACCCACTGCCGACTCCATCATTTCACTGTGATTTATTTTCAAATTAATGTATCTATGGTATTGTAGCATTTTTTATTGCCAACAGTTTGGTATAAACATATCGTTTGCAGGTCTTCTCGGAACAATTTTTTTTGACATGTATTGCTGCAAAGACATATAAAGGTTTCTTAGCAACTATTACACTTACCGAGAATACCGAGCCGGTAGTTGAAGGTGACGACGATTACGTGACCGTAACTGGCGAGAACGCTGCCGTCGTAAGGATTCCCAGAGTTCCATTCGAAGGATTCGCCGTGGATGTACACCACAACCGCATATGGAGCTTCCAGGCCCCTGTTCCCTGCAAATATTACCGTCAATTAGTTAATCATTTGGCTACGACAACTGTGTGTGTGTGTGTGAGAGAGAGATGGAGAGTGAGAGAGAGAGATAACGTGTGTATAATGTATAAACTGTTAAGGTAGTAGTATTTCATCTGCTGCATTTGAGTCGATAGGTAGTATGGCTGACAGTACTCTAAACACTCAGGATTGAATACAACAAACACAAATACAAAAACACCAATTCAGCAGTCCTGAAGATGGGTAAATTCAAAGTTTTGGGGCATTTCAAGGAAATCCTGGATGGACGTCTCCGGGAAATGATTCTCATGTTCTGTCGGGCAATCTTACGCCTGTAGACTACGTTCGAAACGTCCTATTTTTACCACTGTATTGCTGCTTCGAGACGCCTTGTCTGAACCAGGTAAGTAATCCTGGAACATGTTGTACTTGATGTGTCATCCAAGACCACTGTAAATGATCTGCGTGTTGCAGAATTAAGAATGCCTTCTTATGATTCTTATCATAGCGCAAGTCACGCCTATTCAAGAAACGGAGGGTTAGAGCAATATGTCGTGTACGTTCGCGAACATCGTGTCGACCCTTTTCAGTGGTATGAGAATTCTGATACTGGCGTCACAATACATACTTCCTTTAATGTCGTTTATTGTTAACAATATCAGCCTATTCCATCGAGTAAGCAGCTATCACTAGCTAAATACTAGTCAGAAATCGCAGCCACAAGAACTCGGCGTTCTCAAGTCGAAATTGAAGAGTTGTGCCCTAATTTTATTATGTCGAGGAACTCATGGAAAAATTAAAAAATTGAGCTAATTCCTTTGTTTCGTTAATGATTCGTTCCACATGAACATAGGACTACTTTAAGTTTTTCTATCAGTACGATCTATTGACCCAAGGTCAACACGGATTTAGAAAATATCGTTCATGCGAAACACAACTAGCTCTTTACTCACACGAAGTGATGGGTGCTATCGACAAGGGTTCGCAAATCGATTCCGTATTTTTTGATTTCCAGAAAGCTTTTGACACCGTACCTCACAAACGGCTTTTAATCAAATTGCGTGGTTATGGTATATCGCCCCAAATTTGCGACTGGATAGGGGATTTCTTGTCAGAGAGGACACAGTTCGTAGTAATCGATGGTAAGGCATCAACTAAAACAGAGGTGATATTGGGCGTTCCACAGGGTAATTTTATTGGTCCTCTGCTGTTCCTTATTTACATAAACGATTTAGGGGAAAATCTAAGTAGCTGTCTTAGGTTGTTTGCAGATGACGCCGTCATTTACCGTCTAGTAAAATCATCTGAAGATCAAAACCAACTGCTGAACGATCTGAATAAGATATCAGTATGGTGTAAAAATTGGCATTTGACTCTAAATAATGAGAAGTGTGAAGTAGTCCACATGAGTACGAAAAGAAACAAGATAAATCAATCAAAAGTGAAGGCCGTAAACTCCACAAAATACCTAGGAATTACTATTGCTTCAGACTTTAATTGGAAAGAACACGTAGATAACATCGTGGGAAAGGCGAACCAGAGACTGCGTTTTATTTGCAGAACCCTTGAAACATGCAACAGAACTACAAAAGAAACTGCATACACTACGCTTGTCCGTCCATTTTTGGAGTATTGCACCCAGTGTGGGATCCTTATCAGGTAGGGTTAACGGAGGACATGGAAAGAGTCCAAAGAAGGGCAGCTCGTTTCGTATTGTCACGATATAGGGGAGACAGCGTTACGGAAATGATACAGGATCTGGGATCGGAATCATTACAAAGAACGGCACTTATCGTTGCGGCGTGGGCTACTTGCAAAACTCCAATCGCCAACATTCTCCTCCGAATGCGAAAAATATTGTTGACTCCCACTGACATAGGTAGAAATGATCATCAGAATAAAATACGAGAAATCAGAGCTCGGACAGAGAGATTTAGGTGCTCTTTCTTCCCGTGCGCTATTCGAGAATGGTACGGGACACAAATAGTATAATGGTGGTTCGATGAACCCTCTGCCAGGCACTTAAAAGTGATTTACAGAGTATTCCATGTAGATGTAGATATAGATGTAGCACCATTGTGTTAATAATATCATGTACTGACTTGTTCCATGACCAAGACGTCCTGCTCGTCAATTAACTCCTCTTTAACAGAAAATCATATTATTATTATTATTATTGTTATAAACAGTTGACCGGAGAGTCGAATGGTACTATGTTGTCTTTAGTCTGATCCGTTTTCCTGTTTTCTGTTTTCTTATTACTGCAGTTAGTTCCCTCGGAGCTACCGGTTTCGATGATGGATCATTTTCGAACCTTTACTCTCTGCTATTGTTACGAATGTATTTTCATTAGTTTCAAAGTTCTCCATTTCAAATGTTGCTATAAGAACTGAGCTATTAAGTGTCTTGAAAATGGCCCACAATGGAAACCGGTACCTCAGTGCCAAATAAGGAACAGTCGATGGTCAACTAATTTCAAATTTATTTGACAGCTGTAAAGCCCCATTATATCACAACATTTTTGTGTATCCGAGCATGCGACTGCCATGAGATACCAGTGTTTGGCGGCATCCATCGGCACGGGAGTGCGTGTTATTGTTAGTACAATTTCCTTCAAGTAGTTTGTATGTCTAGGGTCAAATAAGAGGAGTATTTTGGTCTCTCAGACCTTCAGTCACTTAAACACTTTTTTGAACAAGTTATTGGCGCGTTAGTCACAGTCTGCACGGCCGCTACGGTCGGGTGTTCGAATCCCCTTTGGGCATGGATATTTGTGCCGTCCTTCGTATTAGCTAGTCCATAAGTAATTTTAAGTTTAGGGAGGACTCATAAGCTCTACAAATATTTGATCATTTGAATGGGATAGATGTGACTGATTATTATATAGGGCATTAGCTTACGACACACACCTCACGTATTAGACTGGTAAAAACATCTACATCTATATCTGTATCTACATGACGTCTCGGCAGCTCACACTGAACTGAGTGATACAGGCTTCGTCGAACCATTTCAGACTACTGATCTACCGTTTTACTTTTGAATAACGCGCAGGAGAAACGACATCCCAAATCTTGTCGTTCATCATGTTGATCCGTTCCTCCCATGTACGAGGCATAGGGAGTGGGGATCAAAATATTTCCGCATTACAAGGGAAAAGGTTGAAATTTCGTTAATAGATCTCTGAAATACGCTCCATGTAGCGTATCATACCTGCGACATTATCTCCTTATTGCTTGATAATAAAAATCACATACCTTTCTTTCCACATAGTGAATGTTTTCTGTCAAATCTATTTGGTATTTATCTTATCTCGTTCAGAAATATCATAGCAAAGCACAAACAAGAAGGCTGTACTCTGTTCCTAATGCATCTCACATCTGTTGCTCTTCAAATAAAAACAAGTCTGTGGATCGCGTCGCCACAGTGTTATCTACGCAGTGTTTTCGTTAGTCATCCCCACAGTATCATCAAGTGATCTTTGCAATTAAAATGGTTCGTAATAATGACTACTAGGTATATAGTTCATTGGGAGCCTCATGATCCTTGCGGTAAACGTGTAACCGAAATTTATCAATTATCTCTCATTATAAATTGTACGTTACTTCATACGTCTCTTTATCAATGGTAGGTTGTCATATTTTGCACCATAAATCGATTTTAACTCGGTAATAAAATACTGACTATTTTTCTAAGCGGTAAATCTAGCCATGTCTGCCCATATCACCTCCTAGAACGTTTACATAGGTAAGGACCAGCAGAGGGCCACGACAAATATCACATCCACTTCACTAGACGATTATTCAGTTCGGTACTGTTAACTGTGATCTTTCTGACATGAAATCATAGAACCAGTCGCACAAACGAGACGGTACTCCATAGTCACGCATTGAGGTAATCGCATTTGAAAAACGGCGGAATGAGGTTTCATGGAATATCGAAATGTAGAAACGGATCCCATGCAATTAGTTTCCAGTTCTTCCTGAGAGTGAAGAGGTAATAGCGTTGGAGAGGAGAGATATTTTATGAAATGTGTCAATACTTGATTCCTTTACTTTTCTTTTTCTAGGCAATTCATAAAGTCCAAATGCAGTACATGCACCAAAATCCAACTCCAAAGCTACTCCAGTTACATTTTTTAAATATTGTACATGCTTCAAACTCATAATGCAATTCTACGTTAGTGATATGAGTCTGTAATTATTTGATTGTCCCTCTTTTCTTTCTTGAGTATCGGTGTGACCTTTTTTGTAGTCGTCAGGCGCGGATGATTCATTAACTGATCGGTTTGGTAAATATGTAACTATTTTATCAGCACACTCGACAAAAAACATAAATCAAGAACAGAATAAAATTTAGATTACAAATAATATATAGGGTACATTCACTTCACAGTACCTAACCATTTCAGTCTGAAAACACACAAACTTTCTTCTACCTTCAAGGTCACCTGCACGTTTCTCCTTACGTAACATTTCCTGACAGGTTGTCGTGAACTTTTGTAGAGTTGTGGAGCTGCAGAACTTTATTTCTTATGCTTCCATTTCTTTCTCCTCTTATTCATCAAATCTCTGAAAGTATATAAACCTATTGGTCCAAACTACTATGGTCATCAGTCCCTAGACCTACGAACTATGAAAACTAATTTACACTAAGGAGAACACATACACCCATGCCCGAGAGAGGACTCGAAACTTGCGCTGGAAGGACCTTCCAGTCCGTAGAACTATGCGTCAGACCACGCGGCTATTCGGCGTCGGCTCTTATTCAGGACATAAGTCTCCTCACTGACCTGATTACTGGCAGGAGGTAGCTTTGGTGCTTGCATATTTACGTCGTACAGTGACTCACTTGCCCCAATTAGGTTACTTACTTGGTGGAAGAAGCTATAAGCTTTTAAACTATGTGTCTGGCCTGTGTTGCGATTTCGTGCTGCTTTGTACTGTGTTAGGTAGCGTCAAATCAGACAGATTTTTGTTAGGAGCAAAGTATTTACATAGCGCAAGATGTCCTTTTGTACTGGTTATTTCTCTGTGGAGAGAGTTAGTATAGAGACTGCAAGACCTGCGTATTCTGTTTTGCCTCAAATACTGTCATTCCCTCCGTGCGTGAGGGGACACGGCCAACAAGAATAAATCTTAATGCTTCGGTGTGAGACGTTCTTTCTGTAACTGTAATTACTTATCCAACATGTTAAATTGTGTGACACTACTAATGTATCTGATTTATTTGTTTACGGTCGAGTGTTCACACTCTCAGCAACATGCCCTCGATAATAACGCGTCACACTAAGTCACACTCTTCAGCTTTGTTCTGGTGATGGATGGACAGTCTTAGACAAAGTATATAGTTCCACGTGTTAAATACAGTAATGATTGTACCACAACTGGTGAAAGTGAATAAGTATTCTTATCAGTAATTTCCGTGTGCTTCAGTAGGCTTGCGGTATCACTACGAAATATGAATCACTCCATTCAATTAGGCTATTATTGATTCAAAACGGATTCAAGATACACATGTTAGACAGGAACTGCAGCTTTAGCGTAAATTGACGGTTTATTTTCTTTAAAAGAAAAGGCCTTTTTGGATGTTTTTTATTTAATCCAGAACTAGTTTTCGAGCCACTGCAGGCTCGTCTTCAGTGGATACTTTACAGGAACAATTACCTTCCGCTAAGTGTAGGTTATGCTGTCATGTTGGTTCTCGTAACATAACTGAACTTTAGCAAAATTCAGTATAATGTGTAAAACATAATTTTAATCCGTTGCATACTCTTTATACACTCACAATGTCTCAAAGCAAAGAACATTAATTACTGAAGCGCAACATCTACCACAGCAAACCTCTTTTCACCAAATTCAGTATTTATATTTTGTAAATGTGTAACGTTAAGTGTAGCAAAAATGCTCCCATGTGTTAAAAATACGTCAGTGACCAATGCATAACTTGGTTTCACGTACACCTACAATACGAACACAGTAAGTACATTAAATTACGTTTATTTCCGGTTATTCTGTTCTCGCTTACAACCTACACTTAGCGGAAGGTAATTGTTCCTGTAAAGTATCCACTGAAGATAAGCCTGCGGTGGCTCGAAAACTAGTTCTGGATTAAATAAAAAACATCCAAAAAAGGCAGCTGGATGCAATTCTTTTAACGAAAATAAACCGTCAATTCACTTGGTTTCAATCTTGGTCAGTTTCTTATCACAAGGGGCAGCTGGGATTCCTAATCCTATAAATAAGAAATTGGAGGATTCAATGTTAAATACAGTAATTTAATAATAAAAAAGAACGGTACATAAATTCAGGAATCATTTATGATACAAAAGTAATGAATCTCTAACAAGGATGGCACAAAATCAACCTATTCTGAAAAATTGTTTATTCTGAGGATGTGTTAATTGTTTTAAGGAA
Organism: Locusta migratoria; assembly: GCA_026315105.1. NCBI lineage: Eukaryota > Metazoa > Arthropoda > Insecta > Orthoptera > Acrididae > Locusta > Locusta migratoria. The sequence continues at coordinate 371,338,990 of CM048745.1, forward strand.
ATTAAAAAGCGCTTTCCAACTCGGTAGAGAATACAACCAGAAGCTCAATAACGCAGCCAAATAGTGGAACGACATTTAATTGCGGTGTAGCAAATGCAATGTGCGTATATCACCAGCTCCCAATACTGCTCTGATAAGACGTACGGCGACTGACCACCGGTGATGTCTCGGTTCGACGCGAAGCTGAAGCTCTATGACGATAGCTAAACAGTGAACGGACAACTAAGTAGCAAAGTTGAAGATTTTATCGCACACTGCTTGCCTCATTGGCCAGAAGCAGAAGAGGAGCTCAATTGTAAGCTTGTAAATGAGTGCTTCGAAATTCAAATACAATGCGCTGAAGTAATAATCTTGTTCCTCTGATCATAGAAAAATAATTATGAGTACTTCATGCACTCTGCACTTACAACTAATTGTGAGCTAAGTCACTGGACGCTTTGCCAGCAACTGCCCACCTGCGTCACCGCACCACGGGCGCAGCTAGCTGAATCCCCGACTTACTTTTCAGCAAGCCACAAGTGTATCCAGACCGTTTTCTCAAGAGCCAATCGCCGCTATAGCTTCAAATCTCTCTCCCCCACATTTACGTCCTTTCAAACATCTTTCAGCGCGAAAGAGAAGCTTTAGAGGCTTCTAGGAAGTTCGACCATTTGGCGGTTAAAATCAACTCCCAACCGTAGCGCTGCCCGCGAGTTTCGGCGTGAAGTGACATTGGCCGGTCAGTAAACTGTGACCTCGCACTGCCTGGCCACCACGTCGGCCCTCAGGGTACCATTACGAGACCGCTCGTCGCTTGCCGGCCTCCCTCCCTGACTTGGCTGCGTTCCCGTTTCCAACCAAGAAAAGTACTAAATGGAAATATTGTTAATATTAAATGTTGCCTACCAGCATCAATAAATTTTCTCAGCGACCCAGTCAACAGTAATATACCCATTCTTCCTATTTTTGGTTTCAGATTATCTTAAATCATACTGATACCCATAATTACATTATAAATAAATGCATGATATTAATGATTAATATGTTTACATACCATGTAAGGTGGTGAAATTCCCTGCCGTCTTACAATACATTGTTCCGTGATCTTCACGTGATATTTTAGCGTAGTGCTTTAATATGTAAGATACCAAAAGGGCTTTTATATTTTAACTACCTAGATTTCTGTCCAATCACAGACCACTCAATATTTCACGAACGGAAGTCGCATGCTGATTGTCACGCCATTCAGTGACAGTTGTAGGATGAGGATCAGCTCTCAGCTCTTTATCACCCCCTATTTTCGCGTGTGACCACACAAATTAGAAGCACTTTCCATTCTATTTACCGTTTATACTTATAATTTCAATGTTCTACATGATCTCATGATGCAAATGTTCAAATGTTTGTTAAGCTTATGGGACTTAACTACAGGGTCATCAGTCCCTAAACTTACAAACTACTTATGAACTACTTACAAACTAGAACGGCACAAATATCCATGCCCGAGGGGGATTCGGACCCCCGACCGTAGTGGCCGTGCTGATCGTGACTGGAGCGCCTGTCACCTCGGCCACCGCGGCCGGCTCTCATGATGCCTCACATCACAAACTCGTAACGGTCATTAATAAATTACGAAATTACATTCAAGATCACATTAACCAAATAAAAAAGCTAAGAAAATAATTAAAATTATACCAATTCATATTTCGTGTCCCCCAATAACAGACAGCATTTTATATTGACAGTAGTGAAAGTTAAATCATTGGCTCTCCTGTGCACTTCAAACATATTAAATAGTATGTTTATTACGGGCACAAACAAACCCTTCAAATGTTCAAATGTTTGTAGAGCTTAAGGAACTTAACTGCGGGGTCATCAGCCCCTAAACGTACAAACCATTTATGAACCAGAAAGGAACAAGAGCAGGTACGGTTAAGAGTAGCTGAGACATTAGTAACTGATGGGCATAGTGTGGCAAATCCATTTAACAAGTACTTTATATCCGTTACTGATAGTATGGGATTGTCTGGGTCAGTAAATAATGTGCTTGAATATTTGAAACTAGCATTCACAAATAACTTCACACACATGAATATGTCAGTCACTTCACCACAAGAAATATCTTCCATAATAAAATCTTTAAAAACAAAGAATTCCAGTGGATATGATGAAATATCAACAAAGTTAATTAAAGCGTGTTCTTGTGAACTTAGCACAATCTTAAGTTATTTGTGTAACCAGTCTGTTATAACGGGAACATTTCCTGATTGGCTAAAATATGCAGATATTAAACCTCTCTTCAAGAAGGGGGATAAAGAGATACCATCAAACTACAGACCCATTTCACTTTAGCCAGCATTCTCAAAAATTATAGAAAAGGTAACGTACAAGCAGCTTCTCAACCACTTAACCACAAATGGCATATTGTCTAGAACACAGTTTGGATTTCTGAAAGGTTCCGATATCGAGAAGGCTATTTACACTTTCAGTGAGAATGTACTTAATTCATTAGATAATAAATTGCAAGCAGCAGGTATTTTCTGTGATTTGTCAAAGGCATTTGATTGTGTGAACCATAACATCCTTTTAAGTAAATTAGAATTCTATGGGGTCACGGGAAATGCTGCAAAATGGTTCAAGTCGTACCTCACTAACAGGAAACAAAGGGTGTCACTGCAAGTGACTAGTGAATTAGGCCAACAGTCATCATCGGGTTGGGAAGAAATTACATGTGGTGTCCCACAAGGATCCATCTTAAGGCCATTGCTTTTTCTTGTGTACATTAATGATCTCTCATCAGTTACACTACCAGAAGCAGAGTTCGTTTTGTTTGCAGATGATACAAGTATTGCAATAAAGAGTAAGTCAAGTATATTGATAGAAAAGTCTGCTAATGATATTTTCATGAACATTAATAAATGGTTTAAAGCCAACTCATTGTCATTAAACTTTGAAAAGACGCACTACATGCAGTTCAGAACATGTAAGAGATTTCCTGAGAGCATATGCATTAAATATGAAGAAGAGCAGATAGAAGAGGTTGACAGAATTAAATTCCTGGGATTACAACTTGATAATAAACTTAGTTGGGAGGAGCACACCACAGAACTGCAGAAACGACTCAACAAATCTGTATTTTCAATACGAGTGTTATCAGACATAGGAAACATAAAAATAACAAAGCTTGCATACTTTGCTTACTTTCATTCCTTAATGTCATATGGTATAATATTTTGGGGTAACTCTTCAAGTCAGTTAAAAGTCTTCAGAGTCCAAATACGTGTAATACGTATTATTTGTGGAGTAAATTCACGGACGTCTTGTAGAAGCCTCTTCAAAGAACTGGGTATATTAACTACTGCCTCTCAGTATATTTATTCCTTAATGAAATTTGTCATAAATAATATATCCCTTTTCCCAACAAACAGCTCAGTTCATACATACAAGACTAGAAATAAAAATGATCTACACAAGGATTTAAAAGCACTTACCTTAGTTCAAAAAGGGGTCCACTACTCAGGAACACACATTTTCAATAATTTACCATCAAGTATAAAAAATTTAGCTACAAATAAAGTTCAGTTTAAGAGGAACCTAAAAGACTTTCTAGTGGCCAACTCCTTCTACTCCATTAGTGAATTTCTAAATTGTACCAAATGATGCATGCACTCATACTATATTAGTATTATTACACTATCAGCAAAAAAAAAAAAAAAAAAAAAAAAAAAAAAAAAAAAAAAAAAAAAAAAAAAAATCACTTTAAAAAATTATGTATCTGTATTTCTATTATAAGTGTATGTATTTATATTATTTGTTATTCAACTTGTAAATTTTGTTTCTTGACATGTTCCACATCCACGAGGATCCCCTCAATATGGATCTACGGAACAAATAAATAATCTATCTAATCTATCTAACTAGCTTATACTAAATACGGCACAAACATCCATGCCCAAGGGGTGATTCGAACCCCTGACAGGGAATGGCCTCGCGCATCGTAGCATAGCGCGTCAATGCGCTCGGCCGCTCCGCTGCGGCAAACAACCCCTTTGTTCTGTGTATTTACCTTTTGGTTGGCTATTACGTTTTAGAGATACAAAGAAATTTAGGGCACAGAGTGTTCTGCAGGTGTTATATGGTAGTATTGCCTAGGTACACTTTGTTACGTTAATAAATTTCTTACAACTAAAGGAACACTGTACTTGGTGTTGTTGAAGTACAACAATGACTGACGAGTTGAAGTCCAGTCTCCAAAGTTCCGTTGTTGTGCCCTGGAAACAGTAAATGTAAATACAGAGACAAAGCTTGAGGCACACTTACACATATCATGGCACTTGTCCTAATTTGTAGACATCTATCTGCAAGATCGAAGACTGTCAGTCTCACATGTGAATATTTCTTGTTCGATAACATCTTTGGATCCGTTGGAACATTTACAGACAATGTGTCTGCAGCCTATCCCCACTGCATGACGTGAGAAGTACTATATTAATACACGTGTGACACAGTCACGGTGGACGTAAGCATACATGATAACTAAAAATTATTTTGTTAATAGGACACCGTCATTTTCAAGAAAGAGATTATCAACGTCTCTCTTCGTGGCCGTTGTGGAGTGCACATCGCCGTACCGATACTTATAAGTTTAACCAGCTTCTTACTAGAAGCGACATATTTTGAGTGTTCTGTGAGGTTCTTGCTTCAGTTTATTATATTTATCTTGACCGCGCTTGTGTATTAGATTCAGTTTCGCGTTAATCATCTGGTTAGTGTATTCTTCTGCCATGTGAATTGCGATCGTCTTCTGTCTTCGTTTCCGTTGGATTAGTAGGAGCTGTACTCCTCTCCGTTGACCGTATTTACCCTTGTCTACATCTTATCTTTCTGGCCGTTTGTTTTTCTGGGTAATGAAATCATCAATAGGGACTTTGACTGCTGTGTGCGGATGCGGACTGAACTAGTGACCGATCCCAGCTTCAGGCTCCTTTAAACTCAGTCGCACACCTTGAAGCTGCGGTTGAGGGGCGCCGTTGTGTTTGGCCGGTCGTGGGAACCGAACGGGGGCCTACTGTGTCCACCCATCAGCCCGCGGTAGCGATAAGACCTGTTACTGCTCAGGTTGAGGCAGATACCCCATCCGTGGTTGCGTGCTCCAGTGCGTGGCAGGTGACGTATGACATTCCGGAGGGCTGATATTGAGGACTCTCCGGTTCGTCATGCGGACAGGTTCGAGGCGCTATCTGTTCAGGACAATATTCCTGGGATCACCAAGCGGCCTGCAAGTTCCGGGCTTTCACAGAGGGTGGCATTTCTCGTTGATAGGCGGGTAATGGAGCCCCTTATGGAGATAGTTGCCACGGAGGGGAAGAAGACCAACGTGCACTCCGCTAGCCTATAGGGTGAAGTCATTCTAGATGTCGAACGGGTCCTTCCGGATGCCATGAAGGGTACAGGGTGCAGCCACCGGTAGGTGGTGGCTTACGTTGCTACCCATGATGTGTGTCGCTTTGGATCTGAAGAGATCCTCTCGGTTTTGGGGCTGCTGAAGTGCTAGCAAGATGATGCAGAGCTCACCATCTGCAGGATAGTTGACAGGAGCGACTGTGGACGTGTGGTACGGACACGAGAGGAGGATCTGAATCAGAGGCACAGACGGTTCTGCAACCGTGTAGGCTGCAGATTCCTTGACTTGCGCCATCTGGCGATGGTGTTCCGGGTTCCGCTGAATAGGTCAAGGAGTCCACTATACGCAGGAAGCGGCTACACGGGTAGCGGGGGCTGTGTGGCGTGGACTGGACCTCGGGAACACACGGGAAGGGTTTCAGTCTCAAAGGGTACAGGTCAAAGATAGGACGCACACAGATATAAAATTCATTTGTCTAACGGTTGTAAACTGTCGTAGCTGTTAATAGAAAGCAAAGAATAGGAAATCATTATAAGTACCAAAAACTGGCTGGCTTGGCCGGAGATAAGCTGAAATGTTTACCAAGGGGTAAATGGTGTTCAGAAATGAAGATTAAATAAAACAGGTGGTGGCGTATTTATTGCAGTCAAAAGCGGTTTGTCTTGTAGCGTAATTGTAGTAGATAATTCGTGTGAGTTGGTATAGGTAGAGGTTATACCTGACAATATGAATAAATTAATATTGGCTCTTTTTACCGACCCCCTGACTCAGGTAATTCGAATGCAGAAATATTCAAAGAAAAGGGACCAAATTTCTAAAGCATGCCCAAAGCATACAATTTTAATTGATGGAGACTTTAGCTTACGCTCGATAGGTTGGCAAAATACATGTTTAAAATAGGAGGCGAGGCGAACATATCGTTCGAAATCGTACTGAATGCATTCTCCGAAAATTACCTCGAGCAGTTAGTCATTGACCCCACTAGAATAGTAAATGGTTGTGAAAATATACTTGACCTCTTAGAAACAAATAATTCGAAACAGACCTAGGGATTAGAGAAGACACAGTTGTTGTAGCCAGAATGAATATCGGATTCCACAAATCTACCAAAAATAAACGAAAAATATATCTATTTATAAAAGCAGATAAAAATTCAATTAACCTTTTCCTGAGTGAGGATCTCTAGTCTGTGTACATCAGATGTGGGCTACGTTCAAAGAAGTAATATCAACAACCATAACAGTTTCCGCAACGAAAACCTGTCACGTAATTTGGAAGAAAGTATAAAGAAATTCTGGTTTTATGTTAAGTATACTAGCGGTAAAACACAATCAATACCTTCACTACACGATAGTAATGGTGATGCTACTGATGACAGTTCTGGTAAATCAGAATTGATTAACACAGCTTTCCGAAATTCCTTACGAAAGAAGACGATGTACATTTTCCTAAATTTGTATCCAGCTGCTATCGTACGTAATTTAGAAGCTGATACGCCTGGTATATTAAATAAACATAAATCAGTTAACAAATGCAAGTCTCTAGGTCCCGATTATATACTAATTACGTTCCTTTCAGAGTATGCTGACGCAATCGCCCTAATACTCAAGAAAAGTAATAGGATTAACCAGCAAAATTACAGGCCTATATATTTGACGTCGGGTTGCAAGAGGATTTTAGAATATATACTTTCCTCATATATTGTGAACCACCTCGAAGAGTCAACACTGACTCTGAAAGTATTATTATTGTGAAACGCAGCTAGCAGTTTATACACATAATGTCATGAGTGCTGTCGAGAAAAGATATCAAATAGATTCCGTATTTCTATATTTCAGGAAGACTTTTGACATTGCCTCACAAGCGTCTTCTAATCAAATTGCGTGGTTATGGAATAATGCCAGTTTTGTGATTGGATTCGTGATTTCCTGTCAGAAAGGATAAGATGTCAAAATGAATCAAAAATTGCTATTTGACCCTTAATAATGAGAAGTGTGATCTACTAAAAGAAATCCCTTAAACTTCATTTAAACTATAAATCTATCAAAATTACAGGCCGAAGATTGAACTAAATACCTAGGAGTAACCACTACGAATAATTGAATTTGGAAAAAGAACACACAGGAAATACTGTAGGTAAAGCGAACCAAAGACTACATTTCGTTCGCAGAACATTTTGAAGATACAACAGTTCTACTAAAGTGCCTACACCACACTTGTGTGTCCTATTTTGGTGTACTGCTGCGCATTGTGGACAGACGATTTAGAGAAAGTTCAGAGAAGCGAAGCTCGTTTTGTATTATCGCACTATAGGGTAGAGGTGGTCACGGAAATGATGCAAGGGGCGGGGTGAAAATCATTAAAAGAAAGATGTTTTTCGTTTCCGACGAGATCTATTTGCGAAACTTCTTTCACCAACTCTCTTTTCGGCTGCGAACTTATTTTGATAGCACCCACTTACATTGGAAGACATGAAAATTTATATTTAAGAGAAATCAGATCGAAAACGGAAAGGTTTAGATGTTCCTTCCTCCCGGGAGCTATTAGAGAATGTAACTGTAGAGAAATATCATAAAAACTGTTCGATTAATCCTCTGCCATGCACTTCAGAGTGACTTGCAGAGTGTTAATGTAGATGTAGAATTGTTTACAAATGCCAAAGGACCAGTTGTTTCTCCTATTTGGGAGAACTGTTGGCAGTGTGGAATTCTCATGAAGTGGAAATGAGGGAGGACATAGAAAAAATTCAGAGAAGAACCGCTCGTTTCATATTATCGCTATACAGTGTCATATATTGATTTTACTGTTGGAATTGTTGAGAGGCTGTGTGAGCCACAGAGACGCACTCCAGGCTGAGAAATAGAGACTACTGCAGATAACAGGCTAAAACAGACACGTATATCTTACGGGATGTAGGCACTAAAGAAATCTCCCAGCGAATTGCTGATGCCCTCAGTCAGTGTCCCAGGGTGGAGGTTACCTTTCGGAGAAGATGGGCGTAACTTAAAACAGTGTCTAGACGCTGTTGTAACACGTTACATTAGTCCTTGGTGGCCAACAAGCACGTTTTAATGTACGTAGCAAAGTTGATACCAGTCACTTGGGAACAGCAACGTCAGTGGTTTCACGAGGCTAGAGTGAGAGGGTAAAGAAGAAAAACTGCAAGTTAGCAGCTCGCCTAAGGCGTGGCCTAAGGCGGAGCCTAAGGTGTGGCCAACTGACGTAAAACATTGTTGTTGTTGCCCATACTAGGTAGCGCCGTGACGTTTACCTTTCAATGTTGCAACCTAGTATGGATTTTGTTAGTGCACAAAGAAGCCACCTCCCCACCCGGGGAATGGCAGAAGGGACAGGGCTGAAACGCTGTTCGCTAGAGTTCTCAGAAAGAGGGCAAGTCACAATTTAGATTGGTTGAACAAAGCAGCGGCCAATAGGAAATTGTTAACTGTTGGAAAGTGGGGAAAAGAAGTGCGCCCACACCGGCCATTAAAACCCCCGGTTTTGGATAAAGAGGGGAGATCTCAGTTAGACGAGTCAGGCGCCAGCCCGTGACAATCGTCGTCGGCCTCAGGGTGCTTCACGACAGTCTGTTTCTCACGGGGAGTGCGTCTGTCTAGGGAATGCTGCTAGGGAACGTAATTACTGGCTTTTGTTGTGGCAACCAATTTATACTTCTTGCTATTTAAACGAATAATCCCAGTTTAGTAGACTTAGTATGGGACACAATAAATTTAATACCATATACCTATAAGTTCCATAAAGTTTGCTAAACAATTATCCTCTCAAGTCCCGAAATCCGCATCTCCTGTCTCTCTGCAGCCACTCCTTTCTCCTCGGGATATGCAAACTGACCTTGCTACCTCTTCCCTCCCTCCTACGTAGGACACGACAACAGGGGCAGAGTGTTACGGAGGTCATGCAGGAGCTGTTGTGGAAATCATTATAAGATAGGCGATATTCCTTCTGATGCGAAATTTGTTTCAGGAGTGGAAAAATATTTTGTCATTATTCATCTGCCTAGGGAGACATGATGATCGCAGTAAAATAACAGAAATCTGTGTTCCATTATCCCGCGCGCTATTAGTGAATAGTTTTATGAAAGCTGTTGGGTGAACCAAGCATTTGAATCTGATTGGCAGAATAAATTTTTGGATGTAGATGTACTTATTTGTGTCACATTCTGTGCTGTCATCCATATAAAATATAATGGAGGGATGAATGAAGCGGGCATTACTTACCGGTCAAGAAACACGGCAGAAGGAGAAAATAAATTGAGCCATAAAAAAAAGAAGCCTTCAGCCGAACGTCTGGTAAGCCCTATCTCTTCAGAAAAGCAATTAAAGAATAACGTTCTTTCTTTTCAAATCCTCTTCTGGAATTTTTTGAAAACTTCGGGCAGATAATAAAAGCTTATTGTGGTTATGAGATTAAAAGAACAGTCTGTCGGCGGGGTCGCAGCGATGGCCGCCCCGGAGTGGTGGACTCGGCGCAACTTTGAGCCCCAAAAATTGGATTCCGGCTTCCGGCTGGGCGGCCACCGCTGTTCTGTTCTGTTAACCCCCCCACCCCCCCTACCCTCACCAGTACGGTCGGAGGGTCGCCCCGTCTCGTTCCGTGATTAATTTTAATGAGGCGCCTCCCGGGGGATGGCTGAATTCCTTGCCAGTTCGCTCACACCAATTAGTGAGCGACAGTTACGCCGCAGCGGGGATCACCGCTTCTTGGATTTAATGATAATGTCACTGACACGACTCCTTTTTGTGGTTGGCATGCGGACGATAATGCAAAAGTTGTGCTATTAGGGCGAAGCGCATGGCTTGTTAAGATGTAATTGCTGACATTTTAGATGAATTATTATTGTGACAAACATCGCTAAAAGATAAATGACGAATATTTTGCATTCAAATTTCTTTTTGCGTATATTGTCGACAATAGTAGGCTTGCTAATGGTCCAAGGAACGAAATTTGTTGGTTGAGGAAATTGTATCCACGTTTGAAGACTTTTCTCACAAGATTACCTGCGACGGAGTTCCTAAAACTTTCTTTTGTAATTTATTTTAGAACGAACGCAACCTCCAACATGGAGGTCGAGATGTTTTAAGTATTTTAATTGGTTTTAAGCATTGATAATGACCACAAAAATGTATATTTCTTACGACTGATTGCTGAAAGAATTACCACAAATCAAATACAGTTGTGGAGCACCAATTCCAACCTGGAATCAAGCCTGATTTAAAAATAATATAAAAAAAAAAAAAATCCTTTCCCAGAGGCATATTTTATCTCAATATACAGGATGAAGCACCTAACACTTACCGCAAATATTGCGGAAACGAAAAGTGAGATTGATGTGTGGGTTTCACAGAATGGATTGGTGGTCAAGGACTCGTACTGTTAGCCAATAAACAGATTGTAAAATACCTATAGAGTGTGCTTTTCGTGCAAACATACAATTTGTCAAATGGAACAATGGTTGTTTCTGTCATGAACTGGAATATTTGACACCAGCTGTGTACAAAACATCACGTTTAGTTTGGCAGCTACAACCATTGAAAGTTTTGGGGGCGGAGGCTACGACAGCGTAGGTGACTGGATGGTGGTCATGAGACATTGGGCCGTGCCCCAGGGGATAGCCACTCGGCCAGTGAGCTACGCTTCGCAGCCTCCGCCCGCGAAACTTTGAACGGTTGTAGCTGCCAAAATAAACGTAATAAACATGTCATTATAAATTCTTTGTACACATATGATGTCAAAAATTCCAGTGCATGATAGAAACAACCATTGGTACATTTAAAGACCTGTATGTTTACATAAGAAATACACTTTCTAAGTAATAATGCAATCCGTTTGTTGGATAAAAATACGAGGCCCTGACTACCAACCCTTTCTGTGAAAACTACACATCTATCGCACTTTCCGTTTCCGCAATATTTGCTATGCAAGTGTTACGTTATTTACCCTGTATATTAGAGAAGAGGTCTCCAAATTATTAGACTGTGAGGCCCACAAAGTTTAGATTTTCTATGGGGGCTGGTCGACATAGTTTGGGACTTCCGAAAACTGCAATACCAGCCGTACAATTTGTCCTGTAACGTGAACAGGATGGCAAGTACACCTATTTTCAAGCATATACTTTAAGCCCATCACAATATCTCTCATTACACCGTCAAATAAACATTAATAACATGCGAATTGTTTACCGAATCCAAATATTTCAAGAACATGGTCTGCGGAAACGCAACTTTTAGTCGACCACACATTTTCTCACAGGGAGAAAACTACAACGAAATATAAAATTATTTAAACACAGGCACAATATTCAGTGAAAACTTCAGGTAATCTTCATTACTCCTCAGTACACTTATTGTGACATATGAAATTTTGATTCGAGAAAATTTTGAATTCAGAAGAGTAAATCATTTTCTAAGCCTTCGTCAGAAAAGTTACTTTTCTGTTTGTATTTCGTAAATATCAACAAAGAAATTTTTCCACATCTGTAGAGCGTGTCAAATTCTTGTAACAAACATTGTGCCAAATCTGTCTGTAATTAACACTAAGCTCTTGATTAAACATTATGTGGCTTCCCTCAATTTGAGATTTCATGGCCAGTTCTTAAACTTAGTTTTGTAACTTCAGTTTTTCGAATTCATATTCTTAAGATTTTTTTATTACAAACATATTCAACGTTTTAATGTTTCGAATTTACATTAAGATACATTGCCACTGAATTGATCAAACATGCAACTTTCATAATGACGACGTATATTATATTCCTTTCTGCCTCACGTTTCCCTCTGTAATAAGTATCAATGATGACGATGCTCTCCAACAGCTGAACAGCGCCCGTTAATGAGTACGATCCTGCCTTTCCCCTTGGGCGCAGGTTGTTGTTGTTGTTGTTGTTGTTGTTGTGGTCTTCAGTCCGCAGACTGGTTTGATGCAGCTCTCCACGCTACCACGTCGTGTGCAAGTCTCTTCATCTGAGAATAAGTTCAGGAACCTACATTCTTTTGAATCTGCTTACTATATTAGCCCCTCGGTCTCCCTCTACGATTTTTACCCCACACACTTCCTTCTAATGCTAAGTTGAGAATTCCTTGATGCCTCAGAATGCGTCCAACCAGTCTATCCCTTCTGTTAGTCAGTATATGCCAGAAACTCCTTTTCTCCCCGATTCGGTTAAGCACCTCCTCATTAGTTACGTGATCTAACCATCTAATCATTCGTTTGTATCACCACATTTCAAAACCTTTCTTTCACTCCCATACAATGCTACACTCCAGACAAATGCTTTCATAAAGGATTTCCTAACATTTAAATTAATGTTGGATGTTAACAAGTTTCGCTTCTTTAGAAACACTTTTCTTCCCAAAGCCATTCTGCATTTTATATCTTCTTTACTTCGCCTATCAGAAGTTATCTTGCTACCCAAATAACAAAATTCATCTACTACTTTTATTGTTTCATTACCTAATATAATTCCTTCAGCATCGCCTGATTTTCTGACATTGCATTCCATTACCTTCGTTTTACTCTTTTTAATGTTCATCTTATATCTTCCTTTCAAGACACTGTCCATCCCATTCAATTGCTCTTCCAGATTTTTTGCGGTCTCTGACAAAATTACTGTGTCATCGGCAAACCGCAATGATTTTATTTCTTCTCCCTGCACTTTAATGCCCTCTCCAAATTTCTACTTCCATTCCTTCACTGCCTGCTCAATGTACAGATTGAACAACATTGGGGAAAGACTACAACCCTGTCTTACTCCCTTCCCAACCTTTTTGTCCCTTTCTTGCCCTTCAACTCTAACAACCACGGTCTGGTTTTTGTATAGGTTGAATATAACTCTTCGCTCCCTATATTTCACCCCTTATACTTTCAGAATTCGGCTCGGTGTATTCCAGTCAACATTGTCAAAAGCTTTCTCCAAATCGACAAATGCTAAAAACGTAGGTTTCCCTTTCCTTAGACTATCTTCTAATATATGTAAATATCACATATTTGATATGATATTGCAATACATCATCTGTGCCTGAGAAACAAGGCAGTATAGTTCCCCATTAACGTTCATATCTGGGGTGGTGTTCCGCTATGGGAGAGTATCGGCATCATTGATACGTGAGGCAGAACTGAAGGAGGAAGACGTGCTTAAGACAGTCCGTGCAGGTGCTGGAAGGTAAACCTCACATGTCAAGCGAATGAAAACTAGATGTTAGAAATGTGTGAAATGTCTACGTAATTTTAATGTTGCATGATGATGCCGTGTAATATGTGTACTATTACGATACCTATTGATGATCAGTAAATGAACTCGGATAAGACTTTGATAATCATTAATATTGATAAAACACTAATTGAAAATAGTAATAATTCAAATTTTATTAATTGGGTAACTTAATGTTAATGTTTTTACGCTCAATGAAAACTGAGTTCAACAGTTCTTGCCACCGCCAAAGTCTATCTTAAATAGAACCAATCATTTTTCAATTCACGAATGTAAATATTTTCAAAGATTAACATGTGGAAAACTTTCAATTTTACCAAGAGAAGTGCTGTTTATAAAATATTAAGGTTAGTGGTTGATTTGCTCCCGCCAACCGACCACGTCGCCTTGATTTAAAAAAAAGGTAATTATTCAAAATTATTGTTATCATAGCGTGCAAATTATAAAATACGCATTGCAGATAGGCGGTAGATTTATTTTCAGCTATCTGTTTGTTGCACGCCCCCTAAAGGAGATTGTAAGGAAGGTCAAGGTGAGTGAAATCTTTTGTAAGCTTATAATTACGTAGGCTTCCGCGGCCAGAACCAGATGACATAAAAGTTTTCTGGGTGTTCTATCGCGTCATGATGTAAAAAGGCTATTACTTCTGGGTATACCCAGATGAAGGCCACTGTAACATTGGCCGAAACGTCGGTTATTTAAGTAATAGCCTTCTTACATCATGACGCGGTACAACACCCATGAAACTTTTATGTCATTTTGTATAGTTGTATAATCGGGCCATAACTTTGTTAATTACACAATTTGGTTTGCAAATTAATCAAAATTTAATTACATTCACTTGACATTTCATTTACGAGTTTAAACGTAGCTAAGAACGAGTTTAAGATCAGTTCAGCTATGTTACACAACAATCATTACTCATAATTAATGTATTCTTGTTGTTGTTGTTATGGTCTTCAGTCCGGAGACTTGTTTGATTCAGCTCTCCACCCTCTTCTATCCTGAGCAAGCCTTTTCATCTCCTCATAAGAACGGCAACCCACATCCACTTGAATCTGATTAATATACGCGTCTCTTGGTCTCCCTTTGCGATTTTTACCCCACACACTTCCCTCCAATGCTAAATTTACGATTCCCCGATGTCTAAGAATGTGTCCTACCAAACTCTCCCTTCTTTTAGTCAGGGTATGCCAAAAATTCCTTTTCTCACCAATTCTGTTCAGTACCTCTTCACTGGTTATGCGCTCTACCTATCTAATCTTCAGCATTCTTCTGTAGCACCACATTTCAAAAGCCTCTATTCTCTTCCTGTCCGCACTGCTTATCGTCCATGTTTCACTCACGTACAAAGCAACACTCCACACAAATGCCTTCAGAAAAGATTTCCTTACACTTAAATTAATATTCGATGTTAGCAAATTTCTCTTTTTCAAAAATGTTTTTCTTCCCATTGCCATTCTGAATTTTATATCCTCTGTACTGCGACCGTCATATGTTATTTTACTACCCAAGTAACAAAACTTATCTACCACCTTTATTGTTTCATTACCTAATCTAATTCCTTCAGCATAGCATGTATTCTTATCAAATAAAAAAAACAATTTCAATAACCCAAACAACAACCCATCTTACCTTCCCTTACAGCGCTGTATTCATAAAGTCGTGCTGGCTTAGTGGTATAGTGCGTGCTTATTAAGCAAAAAGTTCCGCGTTCGAACCTCCGCACTAGCACAAATTTTAATTCACTGCCTCTCTTCCAGTTTGATATTTTAGTATAAAAGTGCAACCAATTGCTTCATCCGGATATTTTCTAATTTTGCAATAAGTATTTTTCAAGCTACTGCTGGTTCTTCTTCACTTGGACATGCTACAGTAACATAACATCTTAATGAAATTATAGCCAGACGCTGTAGTGTGGTTTGTACATGACTAGCGTGTTTCGTGTTGTGATTGGAGCATTTTTCAGCTGGTAAACGTCTACCTTGGAATCTGCAGATCTGTCGTCCTCGGCTGGACTGCTGCGTCTCATTGTGGATTCAGGCCTGGCCTCCATGAGAGATGCGACGGTCAGGGCAAGAAAGGGGGGGGGGGGGGGGGGCGGGGTAAGGGGGAGAGACACGTCGGCATTGCAGCTGCATACCTGAGGCCTCCGTCACCTCCACCCAATCACTGCAGCCCGGCCAACTACGTGCGCGAAAACAACCGCTCTTGACCCAGCACAGGTGCTAAAACTTGACAAAGCACTTCGCAACATGTCAAACGTTCTTTTCAAAAGTTCACACATCAACGGAAATAGAAAAGGAAAAAATAATCTTTCTCTGGGGCCCGCAATGTACGTATAACATGTCGTTGAGGTAAATGTTTAACCTCTAATGTGGGATGTGTGATGTTCACAGCACCCCAGTTGCAAATGTTTACTGGTATTTAGTGAAGCATGTTGGTCACACTGATGAGCGGCTTGTTACCTTCGTTCAAAGGGATGTATATTGTTGCGAAACCATTGTTCGTGTTTTTAAAAGTATGCAACACTGTACACAACAAGTTTTAAACGCAGGGGCCCTGATAACATCCCACCTACCTAGTAGTGCGACTTTAAAAAATGTTTGTAAATGTATCGGACCAAACTACGTGGTCATTCAATGTTCAAATGTTTGTACAGCTTATGGGACTTAACTACGGGGTCATCAGTCCCTAAACTTACAAACTACATATGAACTACTTACGAACTAGGACGGCACAAATATCCATGCCCGAGGGGGGATTCGAACCCCCGACCGTAATGGCCGTGCAGACCGTGACTGGAGCGCCTCAGTCTCCTCGGCCACCGCGGCCGGCACGTGGTCATTAGTCCGTAGCTTACAAACTACTTAAACCTAGGTAAACTAACCTAAGGACAACACACACACCCATGCCCCAGGGAGGACTCGAACCTCCACGGCCAGCAACCGCGCGCTCCGCAGCGAGACGCTTTAGACCGCTCTGCTACTCCACCGCGGCTGTGCGACTTTCTGTGACGATTGGTGTACATCATGATGTTCTTAGAACGATGTTGGAGGAAGTTTTTAATGATAATTAAGGCAGTGAGATTTTAGAATTTGAAGATGCCGATGACAATGAAGCAGTGCGAACTGAAAGTGATCAGTCTCATGCTGCTGAACGTATCCACCTTTTCAGCAACACCGGAGAGGCTTATGATTAGTGAGGATAAAGTAAATAAAACGATGACTATACCTAAGCCTATTAATATCAGAACAAGGAAGTGAAGTGTGGTAACTCAGCGCCGGCCGCGGTGGCCGAGGAGACTGAGGCGCTTCAGTCACGGTCTGCACGGCCACTACGGTCGGGGGTTCGAATCCCCCCTCGGGCATGGATATTTGTGCCGTCCTTAGGATTAGCTAGTTCATAAGTAGTTTGTAAGTTTAGGGCCTGATGACCCCGTAGTTAAGTCCCATAAGCTATACAAACATTTGAACATTTGATTTTTTGAGTAACTCAGTTTCCTGGTACCAAACTAATTGCTAAACACTGCAAGATTGCTGTGGAATGGTTTGCTGTGTTCACAAACGCGTAAACAATTCGCTCTGTAGCAGAGTGCACCAACATTTATATGCATCCGCAAGTCTTAAGAAGAGCTAGAAATTCGGCTGTACCATGATCCATCCGACTGAAGGCAGCTAAGTTTTCAAACACGGAAGAGTTTATTCTAGCAGTTGAAAGAAATAAATGTACATCAGGAAGATGCAAAGTTTGCCCAAGAAATTCTGACAAAAAACTAAGCTCTTCTGTTGCAAACGTAACTAAATTGTGTGTTTAAATCATATGAAAATCATCCGCAGTCAATGGATTAATTCAGAATCATCTTCCAGTGATGATGAAAATGTTCAATGTGGTAATGTGATTTTCCTGTAGTCTTATGACAAGAACTATTATTTTAAGTTTTATTAATATGTCTGTTGCTTTGTCTCTAACAAACATCTCTCTATAATTTGAAAATGGTTAAAGCTTTTCTTATTTGATTAATTGAAAAATGCTATGTATAAGAACATTTGAAACCATTTCACACAAGTTATTGATTAATTAGTTATGGATAATTATTCGAGTACTTCAGTTATTAAAATTGTTGTCAATTTAATTAATGACAGTATAAATGCTTTGTTTATTGTATAATAAACAATTTAAAATAAAATAAAATCTTAGTATGATATTTATGTACGGTCCTGCAAGCACCCCACGTCCCTAGTTATGTTATGAATGCTCACCTCCCCAGTTAAAGGTTAATAACACAATAATTTTAAAGTATTTGTACCCTAGAACTTTTTATTACTTCAAAATAAACTTATTTCGTCCTTAGGCCATCTTAAGGTGTCTGTAAATACAATGAGTAATGTAGAGGGGTTCTTACATACATTCTTAGAACGTAATCACGTAATATACATTTTCCAATATTTTACTTTCGGCGATCAAAATGTCTTTGCTTTTTATTTGCTGCCCAACTGATTTCTCTTTAAAGCTGATGTCACCCTTGTTTATTGATGGTCATCTGTTTATGTTCAGCAGCACTGTTTATATTGAACATTTTTAATCCATTTTTGCAGTGGCAGTGCAGTCTAGTATAGACTGTGGTGGCAGTATTTAAGCGATATTATAAGTTTACATAGGTTCCAGTAATTTATCCGCTAATATTTTTTGTTACTTTGTTGTTTTTGTATCTGTGTATTGACTATGGGTTTGAATGTTACGAATCTTTGGTGTTCATCCATTCTGTTGTCTGATTATTTCGCACCCTTCTTAGCAGAATAATAAACTTACCACCAGAATTCAATGTCATTCAAAAAGAAATACAGACCTTAGAATACGTAGACCAACAAAATAATTATGATCTCAAAATTATATCATAATTATACCAACACAAAACACAGCCAAAAGTACCGAAGATACACAGAGAGGTAACTTCAAAAGACACTCCAACAAAGAAAAAACTGACCAACATACCTAGGAAACATGTCAGACAACATTAATAAAGCGTTCAAACACACAAATGTCAGATTTGCCTATCAAAACAAGCACTGTATGAAACACAAAATTTATAAAGGAGCCTGGTACTAATATACAATAATCAGGATATCTACAAAATTGCATGTAACACCTTTCAAAAATCATATACAGGCCAAACTGGCAGAAATTTCCACACTAGGTATAAAGAACACACCGGAGACAGCGAAAATAATCCCTCTACATTCTATTAATATCTAATAACAGAAAAACTCGACGTAAAACCTATAGGAGCATAAATTTTTTTACACATTATACAGAAAGGGTCAAAATTGAATATTCCCGAAGAAATCGAACTCATTTTCAATTCGCGTCGAAATCCAATTAGCAACGGCCAGCCTTTACTTTTCTGACAGTGATCAGTTCTTTCCAAGATTCCAAGTGACAGCCAGTTAGTTGTTAGTTATGATATGTAACAGAAAGAAGTTAGCATTTCCCAGAAAAAGCACTAAGTCTATAAGACATTGTTAAATAGCATACGTTATAAGTAGACAAACACAGTAAATTATTAAGGAGCATATACTTCTAAAATAGAAGCAATAATCGACTAAGGCGTCTTTTTGCATCTTCACAGATACTTCGTCTTTTTACGCTCATAAGCTAACATAGTGTAGGATTCATCGTTTGCTCTACTCATGACATGCAATGGAATAATTTTACAGCGGAAATGTGAATGACGCATTGATTCCATCCAAACCGCCGGAAGATAAAACTGACCGTATTGACTAATCATCTTGAAATGTAGTTTTCGCTTCTGTCAATGGCTGAACATAGATTTCATACGGCTTTCACTAAGTGCAACACACACACACACACACACACACACACATACAAGCCCGGACGCGAAAATCTTGCGAGAGCCGCCGGCTAGTCCGTAGCACTCCCTTGGTAATGTATGGATTCAATATGGTAATGGCCCACCTTTAGCCTTTATGACAGCTTCCACTCACGCAGGTGCTGGAACGTGTCCTCGGGAATGGCTGCACATTCTTCATGGAGTGCTCTACTGAGGAAAGTTATCGATGCCGGTCAGTGGGACTGAGACGAAGTCAGGTTCCGAAACATAACTAAAGTGTTCCATAAGATTCAAGTCAGGCCAGTCCATTACAGAAATTTTCTTGGCCACACCGACACAGGTAATACATTATGAACAGGTACTCGATAGCGTTGAAAGATGTAATCGCCATCTCAGAATTACTCTTCGACAGTGGAAATCAAGACTGTCCTTAAATCATCAGTGTAGGCCTGTGCTGTGATAGCGCCACGCAAAACAACAAGGAGTGTAAGTTCCTTCAATGAAAAGCACGACCACACCATAGTACCACCGTATCGAATTTTACTACTATAAATACACACGATGCTAGACGATGCTCACCGATCATTCGCTATACCCACACCACGCCATTGGATTGCCACATTGTGTACCGTGATTCGTCACGCCACATAACGTTTTTCCACTGTTCAGTCACAAAATGCTTACACTCCTTACATCTAGCGAAAAGCACCATTGATTCATGTTTTTTTTCCTGAGATAACTACGACAAACTATGATTTTTTTAGTATAAAAATTTCGAATTGTGGGGATGGCCTGTTATGCACTTTATAATCATTCTAAATCTTCGAATTTATTGTACCGTAACGTCTTAAGATTGTATTCGGAAACTCCTTTTTAATTTTTGTCCTTTACCGAAATACAGAGGCTCAAATTTATCAAACGTACTCACAAAATTTCAAAATTCAATTTTTAGGCACTAGGCCTTGTATATCTAAATAACTGACCACGGACAATATGCTCAGATTTTTACAACATTTTCTGCAGATATTTACTAATTAACCCTATGTTTAAATTATCGAAAATATTTACTAGTTATCAAAAGAAACCAGAAGAACCGTCAAGTTCGGGTACCAATTTTTTTTTTCAGAGTTGGCATTCCACCGCTACGCAATATGCCACGCGGTTTGAAGAACTCTTCTCGCAGAAAATTTTTAATTTTTTTTTTTTCTTTTCGCTGGATGTAGGGATGATTTTTCCTTCCGTCATAGTTACTGTGCAGGATCACGTTACGTAAAGTATTGCAACAACTTTTAAAGTATTATTTCGCACATATCCAAAAGAAGAATTACCATATTACTAATAGTATATTGAT
The DNA here is from genome assembly GCA_026315105.1 of Locusta migratoria. Taxonomy (NCBI): domain Eukaryota; kingdom Metazoa; phylum Arthropoda; class Insecta; order Orthoptera; family Acrididae; genus Locusta; species Locusta migratoria. The sequence goes on from CM048745.1 coordinate 371,359,802, forward strand.
CACACATGAAACTGACAATATCTGCGCGTAAGCACACACTTGCACCCTTCCTTGCTAGAATAAACTGTAAACACGAGAAAATACTGAGCAGCGGGCACTAAATTAGCAGTCAGCGAACATTTGAAAATTTGGACGGGACAGGAAACGTGCATGAATAGCCCAATTGGTTAAGATACCACTGGCGCGAAGAGGGAAATCAGGGCTGGAAACCAAATCCAGAACGAATTTTCAGCTTCGCAATTAAATCCTCCTGTAGAGGTCGATGTGTGTAAATATTCCCTATTATATTTTAAAGAGTTTGCACAGGTAAACCTCAATGCGTAGATTTTACTTATCGTTAATTTGCGCTCATACACGGCAACGTATGGAATTCAAAATAGATGTTGAAATTTTATTTAAACTTGAGGGCACAACAATATCCGACATTGTAAACCATACGATTTGTCCAGTTTTACACAAAAGGACGTGGCCGATATGAAATATGAGTAGTGTTCAAATGAAAAAGTACGAAAAAACACTGTGAATATAATTATATTTAAACGGAATCACCAGAGGCCTGAGCAGAACCGAAAGATTCCCTGTTCCCAGAATTCCTGTGGCAGTGACAACAGCCCGTCCTCTACTGTGTCCTTCAATTCGTCGTCCCAGCTGAAGCGCTGCCGACAGAGATGTTTCTTTTTAGCAGAGTGGACGACATGTCCGGGTTGTAGTTGAGATTCTCAAAGTGTCCTCACTTAAACGTGATCAACAAACTTTGTCTGAAGTTATTCATGGAGACAGTAGGCTGTCAGAAAGGGACGCAGGCAATCTGTGAGATAAATAATGAGGCGTCAGCAATGGCAGAGAGACAGTGAAAGCAGCAAAGTCTGAGGTGAGGAACTTCGAGAGAAAGAGGTGCCGACAGTGACAATGAGATAGACAAAGTATCAGTAATAGGTAAAGGAAACAATGAGGAATACACACATATACAGTGGCAGGAAAGGGACAGGCTGTGCATGAATACTTCAGTACATTGTCAGACTGGATAAAAACATTTAGCATTTTAGCTGTGTTGAAAGAAAGTAATAATATGTTTATATCTTTTTAGTGAGGACGGCGGAAAGAGCACCGAAGCAGCTGCTTCTCCACTTTTCTGTCAGAGTAAAGTGCAACGTATTCCTTTTATTCCGATAGGAGCATTTTTCAGCTCATGTTATTATACACGAAGTAGTAAAGCAATATGCTACGAGTACATTCCTGTAGCATTTTATCTTTTCTTCCGTATTAGCTTAATAAAAGAAGTCTGTGGAAAAATATCCTGAAACGTGATGCTTCCAGATAGAATCAAATTCAGCCGATGTTGGACGATTTGATATTCGAAATAAAACCTTCTGTATCGCTCAGTAATTTACTTATTATGTTATTGCGGCTCGGGTAACCAGCAATTACTAGCGGTTAACGTGAAGAGCTACAGCCATTTCTGTCGAAATATCAGGCTCCGAGTTGTCTAGAATATTTTTTACTGATAGTGAACATTTCTTTGCGGGTTGTAATTACTTCGCTGTGTGCTTTTACAAATAATTTATCATTTAAATTTTAGTCTTTTTTACCAAAATCTGTAACACAAGTATTTCATTCTATACGTTTCTTTCATCTTAATGTCACATGCTCAATGGCGATAGTAAATGCATCGTCGTATACAAATTCATTATGCAGTCTTGCTGATTTTATTTATAAACCGTCTCACAATAATTGACAAATGACACATGAAAAATTTCACTATTAATGTATTACATTACGTATCAAAATTAAGAGTACGAAAATAAGAATCGTAGTTTCACTTAGAATTGCTGTTTGAAATCTAAAATTTGTAAACATATACGATGATTTTCCTAATTAATTTACAAAATAATTTATTGAATCGATTTTGTGACTGCCATTAATTTTTGATATAGGAATTCATTAACGTCTGAAGGGATCCTACTACCCTGTAAATCCAAGAAATAAATTAAAATTCTTAGATCCTGTTATGAAATGTAATAGACATTACTCATTTATGAAAACTCTAATTAGAGTTAATAAGCTTCTTGTACAAAATAAAATCTAGTTATTTCCTTTTAACAACGTTTCTATGTCCCACCACTAGATTGCATTTTAATATTGTATTAAAAAGAAATTAGTTCAAATTGTTGCCACGTATATACATTCCAAAGCAACGGTAAAAAAAGGCCAATGTGTTAACGAACCGTTTCTTCACATTCCATCTTGTTGACAGTAAGACAGCGATTATGCACGTAATATACTAATTATTTATATTCCTATCCGGCAACATTAAGGACATCATTATTTTTTGGCGCGTATATCAATAAATGTAGTTACACTGGATCCATTATGAACTTAAACGAAGTTAACTTGCCGCTAATGTCATTCATATTTTGTTTAACACATTCGAATCACATGAGGCTCTTGTGGATTCTGTTACAGAGTTACAGACCTGATATCCGTTACATTAGCAGCTGGAGAATGCAAGTTATTCTGTATGGGAATTCGTGGCAGGCATCCTCATACAACGAATTTCAGTGAGTATCGGATTACCACTCATTTGCACGTCAGGATTTAGATTACAGGACAGTCAGGTAATAGAAGTTCTTGTTAGCGCTCACAGATGCAGCAGTACTTCAAATCAGTTTGCTATTGTAGCATTGTGTAAAACCACTTTGAAAACGTTTGTACTCTTCTTTTAATAATTTCATCCCGATGACTAACCAAAGCCATTACCAAAATCTGTTACACCCCACCTTTTCACATTTCTCTCTCTCTCATGTTTTTTCTGTATGTCCTGTGTGTGTTCTTGAACAATTCATTCGATTGCAATGAAAATTTGGTGAACCATACTCCTATGAAGGTTCCTGACCGCAAAAAGGAAATAGCACGACAAATAGCTAAGGAGATATAACGTCATAAATAATGAGAGGCCACCGCGTGCGAATATCCAGATTTATGCGTAATTTATTGGAAAACTGGAGTAGTTATGGACCTGCAACAAAGTTTGCATATAATTTCGGACGTTCATGAAGCGTTTTCTAACTAATTCCCCCCCCCCCCCACACAGAAAAAAAATGATGAAACGAAAACAAGTCTACCGCTCACAACAGTTTCGCTGTAGGTGCCTTAAAACTGGCATGGCCTTGTATGTATAAAAAATTGGCGTTACAGATTTGCATGATACTGTTTATTTTTGTCTGCAAGTCTCATTTAATTCTCTTGCATCCAAAATTAAGCAATCTGTTTTCTTAATCTTTATCTATATAAAAGCGAAACGACACTCATTCACTCATTGACTGACTAAATATGAAATCTTGAAAATACTTCACCTATGAAGTTGAAATTTGGCAGAAATGTAGTTCATAGGTAGAAAACGTCAGCTACGAAAGTATTTTGTGATAGGTGTATAGCGGAGCATACTCGCGAAATATACAGTTTCATTCCCATCTTCACGAAATTTCGCTCGCTTGTCTTTCAAAACAAGAGGAACGTCCCGTCTTCCTTCAGTTTCATACGGTGCATGGGGGAAGGTACTTTGCAACATAAAAATTGATCCCTAAATACCTTGTGCGCGCCATAACCTGAGAATGGCTCGACCGATTTTACAGATCCTTTTATTGTTGTTTTCCTTATTCCCAGAACAAGGGTTGCATGAAATAAAACTGGAATATTTGAGTACAACAAAGTGCGTTTTTCAATGTGACACTGCGTTTCTATCGCATAGAAATCTATAGTTTTGTTCCTATATTGATGAAATATTGCAAACTTTACCTTAAAAACGAGAGGAATGTCAGTGTCTGTATAAAATTTCGTTTGGTGCATGGTGGTACTTAACTGACGGAATTATACAAAATGCGTAGTTTTGTTCAAATATTTAATAATTTTACATACATTACCTTTAAAACAAGAGGAAGTTATTGATTACATAAATGTTCGTATGGTACATGACAGAGGGTACCTTGCAGAAAACGTCGCCGAGAAAGGTGGAAACGAACAGAGAGGTGGATGCAGAGAGAGATGGAGAGGAGGTGGACTACGAGAGTGTAGGATAAATAAACACACGGGAAAAGCCGGGTTTACATCAACGCCCGTTGGTTTGCATGCTAAGGCTGGTTTGCTCTGCACCAGTTGCTTCTCCGTTTCAGTACAAATTTTCATAGATGCATCTTAAGTATTATCGTAATGAAATGTTGTGATAATGCTTGTACCCGTGGCAGAATGGCCGTGCGTATTGAGGCGCCATGCTGCGGTGCGTGCTGCTTTTCGCCGTTGGGGGTTCGATTCCATGGCTGTTTGTGTTGACCTTAGCATAAGTTAGTCTGAGTTAGTTTAAGTTAGTTTAATTAGTTTGTAAGTCTTAGAGGTTGATGACCCCGCAGTTAAGTCTCTTAAGATTTACGAACATTTGTTTTTACTTCTTGTAACCCTCTATGGCACCCCTTAATTGACGAATTTCGAAAAATACCTCAACATGTGTCTTTTAAATTCCAACCAAGTATGCAAATTTATTTTGGTAATTCTGAGTTTAAAATTTTAGTACCAACGTATATTCAAACTATGTAACATCCCTTATTTCACCTCCTAAATAATTAATTTTCTGAAAACACCGAAACACGTTTCTTTTTAATCCTTACCAACAAATCATATACCAATTTATGTGGTTGCAGCTTCAAATTTGCCTTAATAGTAAAAACTTTCGAAGAACATCCACTCTCCAATTTAACTCTCTTGATGGTTGAATTTCCAAAACTACCGAAACACGTATTTATAAAATTCTAACGAACAATACAAATAACAATTTATGAGCTCTAGCTTCAAAACATTCCTGACAACAATGTGTTTTCTAAAGGAATTTTTGATCTCCTATTTTACCTCCTTAGTTGTTGAATTTCCAAAAGTACAAAAACTCGTGTCTTTTTAATACTAATCAAGAGTCCATATCCTAAGTTTCGTAGTTGTTGTTGTTATGGTCTTCAGTCCGGAGATTGGTTTGATGCAGCTCTCCACCCTACTCTATCCTGAGCAAGCCTTTTCATCTCCCATAAGAACGGCAACACACATCCTCTTGAATCTGCTTACTATACGCGTCTCTTGGTCTCCCTCTGCGATTTTTACCCCACACACTTCCCTCCAATGCTAAATTTACGATTCCCCGATGTCTAAGAATGTGTCCTACCAAACTCTCCCTTCTTTTAGTCAGGGTATGCCAAAAATTCCTTTTCTCCTCAATTGTGTTCAGTGCCTCTTCATTAGTTATGCGATCTACCCGCCTAATCTTCAGCATTCTTCTGTAGCACCACATTTCAAAAGCCTCTATTCTCTTCCTGTCTGCATTGATTATCGTCCATGTTTCACTCCCGTACAAGGCAACACTCCACGCAAATGCCTTCAGAAAAGACTTCCTTACCCTTAAATTAATATTCGATGTTAGCAAATTTCTCTTTTTCAAAAATGCTTTTCTTCCCATTGCCATTCTGCATTTTATATCCTCTGTACTGCGACCATCGCATATTATTTTACTACCATAGTAACAACACTCATCTACCACCTTCATTGTTTCGATACCTAATCTAATTCCTTCAGCATCGCCTGATTTTCTAACACCGCATTCCATTATGTTTGTTTTGCTCTTGTTAATGTTCATTTATACGCTCTCTTCAACACACTGTCCATTCCATTCAACTGCTCTTCCAGGTCCTTTGCTGTCTCCGACAGAATTACAATGTCATCAGCAAAACGCAATGTTTTTATTTCTTCCCCCTGAACTTTAATCACTATTCCAAATTTCTCCTTGCTTTCCTTTATAGCTTGCTCAATGTACAAATTGAATAACATCGGAGATAGGCTACAACCCTGTATTACGCCCTTCCCAACTGATGCTTCCCTTTCATGCCCTTCGAGTCTAATAACTGCGGTCTGGCTTTTGTAAAAGTTGTAAATAACTTTCCTTTCCCTGTATTTGATCCCTGCTGACTTCAGAATTTGAAAGAGTGTATTCCAGTCAACTATGTCAAAAGCTTTCTCCAAATCTACAAAAGCTAAAATTGTTGGTTTGCCTTTCCTTAATCTATCTTCTAAGATAAGACGTAAAGTGAGTATTGCCTCCTGGGTTCCTATGTTCCTCCTGAATCCAAACTGATCTTCCCCGAGGTCAGCTTCTACCAGCTTTTCCATTCTCCTGTAGATAATTCGTGTTAAAATTTTGCAACCATGACTTATCAAATTGAGGAAGACACTGAAATTTAACAGCAACATATTTTTGCATCTCGTATTTCGACCCTTTATTGGTCGAATTTCCAATAATACCGAAACATGTGTCTTTTAAATTCGAACACCGAATCCAAATCCGAAGAATTGTAATTCTAACTTTGTAATTGCCTAAATTGCAACAGATTTTCGAAAAACATCCCCTCTCCAATTTAACCCCCCATATGGTTGAATTTTCAAAAATACCGAAGCACGTATTTTTTCACATTCTAACCAACAATACAAATTGTCTTAGTAGCAACGTTTTTCATCCCCTATTTTACCCTATTACTTGTTGAATTTCCAAAATAACCGACAGTCGTGTTCTTTTTAATCCTGACCAAGATTCCATATCCGTAGTTTCGTAGTTGTAGCTTAAAATTTGAGTTAACAAAACATAGTTTTGAAAATCAATTTTTTGCGTCCCCTATTTTATTCCTTAATGGTTGAAAAAAAAAAAAAAAAAAAAAAAAAAAAAAAAAAAAAAAACACTTGACTTTTGAATTCGAATCCTGAATTAAAGTTCGAAATTTTGTAGTTATAGCTTCAAAATTGCCTAAATAGTTACATATTTTCAAGAAACGTTCCTTACGGAGTAATATCGAAAAATCGCTTCTTTAATGACGCCTACAAAGTAGGATCAACACCCTCTACAAATTTCAAGTTTCTATCTTCAGTAGTTTGGGCTGGGCGATGATGCGTCAGTCAGTCGGGATATATATATATATATATATATATATATATATATATATATATATATATATATATATATATATATATATACAGCTATGGTCAATATGTAATTCTGCAATTTCCAAGACATTTTCACTGGCACAGCGACATTCAAATGATATTGTTTGTTGTACTGCACTTCTAATAACAGATACTTTCATTTATGTACTACGAATAATTTGTATAGCCAGTCATTGTAGCAGGTTAGAGCGTAAAGAAATAAGAAAAACGTCATCAAATCGTATACGTTGGTGTTTTATAGTAACGCGACGAAGCACACAAATCTTTTTAGTACAAAATCCTGCACGACTGTACAGTTCCTTGTTAAGTGCAACACTCCCATTTGCTGCGCGTCTATGTAATCGTCCAGAATCTGTCCCGAGACTTCCCATGTGCCTTAAATAATACGTTACACAAAATGTACTTCCCTGGATTACCTTAAGGTTGTTAAACTTCCTCAGTACGGCACACTAGAGTTCGGAAATTATTTACGAATTGCTCCTTATTCCTAATCTCAGCTTAAATTTTCACCTTGTTGATTATCCATTATCCAATACGAAAATTCTCCAACATTCAAAGATCAATTAAAACAAATAACTGAGAAGAGATTTCACGAGAAAGATAAGAAGCTCTCAAAAATTCAAATTTTTCAAATGTTTGCAGAGCTTATGGGGACGTAACTGCGGGGTCATGAGTTAGTAAACTTACAAATATAAACTAGCTTATACTAAAGACAGCACAAACATCTATGCCCGAAAGAGGATTCGAACCCCCGACGGGGATGGCCTCACGCATCGGAACGTAGCGCCTCAATGCGCTCTGCCACTCCACCGCGCAGTAACAGACAGGAGTACGGCATGCTTGCGAACCGAAATATCGATACTCTCTTCTCACATCATCCGAATGCTACCTTATGACGCCGAGAATTCTCCAGACCTACCACGGTCGGTCCAACAATGTAATTTTTGCAGTGTCTTTCCGCACTTTCTATAAAATGATGTACCACATCTTTAAGACGTATATTAAATGCTTCAAAATTTAGTGAGCGATGGTAGAAAAATCACTAGTATGGGTCCATCGTATGTAATGGCTACAAACCTCTGATTACTTCAAAAATGTGTAACTCTGTGAAATTCACGACTTTAACGTGCAACAAAGAAAACGTTTGCGAGTAAAGCTCGTTGGGAGTTACTCAGTGCTTTCATTATCAAATTATGGATGACTGCATGGTTATTTGCGATGCAGTTGAGGCCGGAGCTGGTGCTTCAAGGACCTCCTGTCGTATATAATATACACTGATTTAATTTTGCAAGTACATTCAGATCTATTTAATTTTGCAAGTACATTCAGTTCTTTGGGCAGATGGCGTCTGCGAGGTATTTCACGAATAGTCAGTAACTCAGTAATAAATTGAAATTGCTTGGCAGATGCTGAAGTTTCACAACACGAATATAGACATAAAATTGATTCGTGATTGGTGAGGGTAATTGGCAAGAAAAAGATTCATGAAGCTTTGGAATTACAAAATTTGTAGAAATAGCTTTCGATTAATGGATGAACAACGTTTGCGTATTTGGCGCCGTTAGCTTTAAGTACACTGTAACTCATTGTAATACCTATCGTGTTAAACATTATATGAGATTAGACAATGCACTATGAGAGCATTGTAATTTTTTTTAAGTAAAGTAGTAGGGCATAAATGATAGGGAGACTACGAAGGGTAGGTTCAGCCGCCTAATTGGAAAGGTTTTCCCTATCCGCCGCGCCCGCAGCAGCTTTCCCTCCCCAAGTGTGAGAACTGAAGTGAGTATGCTAAATATAGGTGACTGTAATGAGTGCGTGTGTAGTGTAGTGTCGTGTTGAAAATGACTGAAGAAGGGAAAGGGTGAAACATAGCCCACCCCTCCATAAAAGGACCAAGGGGTCCGCCGAGCTTAACGTCACCAAGAGCCTGTGCGAAGAGGTATGGAATTTAATCCAGGACATTGTTGCAATGAATGGCGATAAAGGACTATGTAGCACCACCCCTCCTGTCCTCTCTGCGTGAAGTACGTGGACGGTAACCCATCCAAATACTGGCTCAATTCGGTCACCTGGCTGGAAGTGGAGCATCCACCACGGCAAGGGCGTTGACGTAATTTTTTATGAATATCAGTAACTATTTAATGATTCAAAATAAAACTCTTCTTTGTTCTGATAGCCATTACATTGTATGCAACACGTAGCGAAATAGTTACAGGATAAATAATCTACATTGTATAGCTCTAAATGTCAACGCAAAAATAACACGAAAAGAAGATAAATTGAAAAGCAGGAAAGCAAAATCCTAAGGAAAATTCTCGGATTAGTTTTTAGTGAAGGTATTTGGATTCAAAAAAATGTTCAAATGTTTTTATAGCTTATTTGACCTAACTACGGGGTCATCAGTCCCTAAACATACAAACTACTTATTAACTAGCTAATATGAAGAACGGCACAAATATCCATGCCCGAGGGGGTATTCGAACTCCCGAGCGTAGTGGCCGTGCAGACCGTGAATAGAGCGCCTCAGTCCCCTCGGGCACCGCGGCCGGCGGTATTTGGATTAAGAGACCGACAAGAGAGATTTACAGACACAATCACTTTTATGTAATTAAAAAAACGACCATAGACAAACGGGAAAAGTTCAGAAACATCATAATTGAACATACATTTAAACAGGAACACACCGAAAAAAGAATAGGAAATAATTGGTAAGGAGAGCGGAAGAAACAGCACAGAAAGCGTACGAAGAGAATTTGGGAAGAAAGAAGGAAGGAGAAAAAATCATGACAACTCAAGTTCAATCACTCACTTAATAGGGAATAGTCGATAAGAATGAATAATAGCTCTAGAAGCTCACTTGTAGGTATTAATGACGAAATCCTTGTTGCTGCAGCTGTATGGAGTATTGTTCCCGCGTCTACTTTAATCGTTTAGATGAAGGATATATAAATATAAAGGAAAGGTGTGTGAACAGGCATGGCCCCGTCACCGTGCCTTTGACGTGGCCTTGATTGCCGCGGCTTGGATAGCCCCTGCCATAATGGTGAAGTGTGGCGTGACGTCAGGCCATTGTGGGGAACTGCCGCCTTCGGCCTGGCGGAGCAACATGAGCCGCGAGGCCGACGAGCACCTCTCGACGAGACGGCGCTGAGGGCGGCCGCCCCCTCACCCCTCCTGAAAGCCGAGCCTCCACAAACTGTTTGCGGCACCGGCACCGGACGACCCCAGGGGTGTCCGCTTTCAGCTCTTCACTGCTCTGCATACCTACACTGCCGTCGGTTAGCCTCCACAAGATGATTATCACAGTCTGGATGAAGTTCGCACAAGAATGCGCTACTGTAAATTATTTCTTACCAGCTTCGAACCGCGGCGTTTCCGGAGTATTTATGTGAGTCCGTCTCTGGTCCTGTTTATCTACTCCTTCCACTTCACTCTATGTATCTCCTCTTCCTCTTTTCTATGCATCTCTTTTTCCCTTACATCCACATCCTCCTGATCTTCCTCTTCCAAATTTTCTATCGTCCATTCATTTAAGCAGCCGTTTCCTCTTCATGTCATTTGTCAATCTCTTCCTCTACACTCTCTGTTCATCTCTTCCGATCACCCTGTCGATCCATATGTTATACCATGCATCTATCTTCTGCTCCTCTCTCTCTCTCTGTAGGAGGGCTGGAACTGGTGTGGAGATACTATGTAATGTAGTCTAAAATGGTCGCTGACAGCACACGTTATTGACCTACCTACCTTGCCTTCAAGCAACTGCACTCGCTCGTTCCACCTGATGATTAAACAGATTCGTACATAATTAATGTGGAGAAGTGATGCTCTTCAAATTCTTCTAGAGACAATTAATTATACCTTTAAAACGCAAATGTTGGACATAAAAATGTTTCCATTCGTAAACATAAATTTCATCGCAGCTGACATCTGCTTCTGTGCCAGCTTCGACTCTTCGATCAATATCATCTTATATATTTCAACGTAACTGCGGTAGGGTATATCCAATGGAAGTAAAAATGGCCACTGGTTCGAAATGAACCAAAGACATTTCATCCAACGAGCCTAGCACAGAGGGACCGATAACCAAAACCCCAAAACCGATTCTCTTCAAACACAATTATGATATCGGTATCGTGCTGTAATGATAAGTATTCTGCTTACTTCCAGACCTTAACATCCTAACTGTAGTACTATACTCATCAAACTCAAATTATTCTTTTCTTTCTTTAACACCGTAGCTACTTAAGCAGTCATCATGAATTTTCGTAGATACGTTGTTTGGGGTACAAAAAAAAAATACATACATTTATTTCATCTAGGAAAAAAGTGCAGTTCGCGAGGGATAAGTGTCCAGAAAAATATCCCTATAACTCAATTTAGTTCATCCTAAACAATATTTCAAAGTCTATAACTGTGTCATTCATATTTTAAATAAAGGAAACTCAACAAATTACTTGTTGTTTATGCTCAGCACAACGCCTTTCGGGTATTCAATCTCATTTTAAGGTGAATTTGGTACAATGTTGATTTATTTATTGTAGTGTATCCATGTGTGTTTTACAGGCTGTTGCAGTGTGTTTGTTGTCTTTCTTTTGATACTGTGTTGTGCCACCTGCATTGTAGAAACACTCGTGGAAATCATCACTTACACTGCTGGTTTTTTATAGGATTAACGTTAAAAAAATGTAAAATAATTTTAGATTCACATTTATAATTTTAGTTTTACAGAGTCATTAAATAAGATAACGTTCTGGTATAAGGTTAGAGGCAGTAGGGTATCTTTGAAAAAGTGCTAATTTTTTGTATTTAGGAATAGGAAGAATATTTTAGCTTTTATTTACATTAATGTAAAATTAAAATGGAATTAGCCGATAAGTATTAAACTTCTTTCAGTAGACAACATAATACCATCAGTAAATGATTAATTTATAATGCTGGCTTGTTGAATACGGGTCCGTGAAACTGTGGTACATAATCAGAATTAGTTGTTAGAAGACTCTACTACACGTACTTCCTTTCACAAGCAATCATTGAGTTCGCATTTGCCATAATGGGGAACGCGTGACTGAATCGCAGTGTCAGAAGTGCAGCAATTATTTTATATCATCTGTAAGAGACATCTCTTAGATTCATCAAGTTTTCTAAATAAGAAATCAAAAATTCATATAAGGTTAAATAATGGCATTTGCAAAAGCAATATATCTTCAGTTACGTAGATGCAGTAAAGATGTAACTGCACGCTATGGAAGACAAAACAGGAAGGAGAGATGGCTTGATCAAGACTGTACTGCTGTATATTTATAATCTATGAAAAGAAACGTAACCGGTATTAACTGGGAGGGTCATGATTCATTATAATGCCAATTCATTGGTTGAATTCCAATCAGTGTTCCTTCCTTGCAGTTTTTGTTTCTATACAACCAGTAATAAGTGCTGGTTTGATTCTGAAATAAGTACAGTTGTGTGTAAGGCAGAGACCTTTTGTCAGCTGAACACCATGAAAAATTACTTTGTTATCCTGTGACAATAGCAGTAACAGTTCAGCCATGTGAAGCCTCAGTTTTAATCCAAATCTAAAATGATTTTAGCTTTTTCGTAAAGCAACATAAAAAGATTGTTTCCCTACATGGTAGACAAGCATGAGCACAGAGTGAGCTGTATCGTACAATAAAGAGTTACTACCTTCGCACCTTATAGTACTGCGAATTCTTGTTAAAATTTAATAAAAGGGAACAATAAATTGTTGATATCGTCTGTAAATGGGAGGTGAGCAGCACAATATCGATATCTGCACTTGGCACAATTTATCCTGGCTATCCTGGCCTAGAAGGAATAGACAGTCGCTAGTTCTTAACAGTAAATCTACTGCACAAAACATGTCGAAATTCATTTTGTTCCACTTTAATAAATAGTTTGGTTGTGTGGCCGTCTTCCACAGCAGCTGTTAAAATTAATTATTACAGGTATTCCGTCTTTTGCTGGCTGCAGTGAAGACATTTGTTTTACACCAGATTCGTTTTTTATCTTAAAAGCTTCTTCTGCGCTCTGTAAATGATACATGGGTTGGTGCAATTTGATCCTTATATATAGATTAAAACTGTTTTTAAAGTTTTTGTGCACGTTAGGCCGATGTGTGTGTGGTTTTTTTTTTTTTTTTTTTTTTTTTTTTTTTTTTTTTTTTTTTTTTTTTTTATTGAAGTGCAGTCTACCCACGGTGTTATAGTCCCTTCTTTCCATCTCACTGCGGATTCGCCGTCTTGTTCACTGCAGTTGGTTGGTTTCTAAAGTGCGTGTTTTGTTTGTATACTGCAATTTTCACATAATTTTGTGTTACTAAGTGCGTTCAGTTTGTTACCAGTTCACTTATTATAAACTGTATACAGTTTGCACATCACCCTTTGTTAGTCGAACGTTTTTCACTTCACCACAGTGTCACTGTTTAACTGTTTCCCGTGTGATCTGTGAAAGTTGCCAAGGTATTTTGTATTTATTATATAACTTAAAACAATGTGTGTGTGTGTGTGTGTGTGAGAGAGAGAGAGAGAGAGAGAGTTATTTTTAATTTAATGGAATAGGATGTCTGGGATGTTTTTTAGATATATGAATGTAGGGTTGGGATGTGTCTGAGTGTGTGGGAGGGGGGGGGGGGTTGGAAGTGAGGGGTGCGAGTAGAGGTTTGAGTGTTAGTTGGGGGCTTTAACTTTAAGAGTGGGTGCTTTAAGTACTTTATTGCACTGAACATTTGCACAAACAATTGTTTCTAACACAGCCTCTTCATTCTTAACTAAGCTGTCCAAACAAACGACTGTACCTGCCCAACGAGTTGGTGATGTAAGTTTTAGTGTCACAGACGTGTGACCGTATTTTTCTCTTTGTTTTGTTTTCAATAAAGCATGGGGGACCTGATGCTCCTTAAAGTATTTCACTATTTTCTTCGCTAGATTGAAGCACTCTTCCAGCCTTCTCAATTACATTATGTCCTGTATTAGTAATATATATACATATGGCGTCTGTTCCGAAAGAACAGACGTCACTTCTGATCCTGCAGTTCTTATTATTTAATATTCACAGGATATATGACATCAACTGCGATTGGATAAAGCTGAAAATGTATACCCATCCGGGATTCGAACCCGGGTCTCCTTCTTTCTAGGCAGTTGCGCTGACCCCAACACCACTGGGGACACCGTGATCACCGCACCTGCAAGGACTACTTAAGCACGCGGTGGCACGCGGTGGCCGAGGGGACTGAGGCGCTCCAGTCACGGTCTGCACGGCCACTACGGTCGGGGATTCGAATCTCTCCTCGGGCATGGATATTTGTGCCGTCCTTAGTATAAGGTATTTGATAAGTAGTTTGTAAGTTTAGGGACTGATGACCCCGTAGTTAAGTCCCATAAGCTTAACAAACATTTGAACATTTTATTAAACTAATTCCCGTAAGAGTAAGGGCTTCAAACTTGCCCACCCCTCCCCACTAACGATAGGATCATTGCCCGTCACCGGCATATTATGTATATACATGTGGCGTTTGTTCCGAAAAAACAGACGTCACTTCTGATCCTGCAGTTGTTATTATTTAATATTTACAGAATATATGACATCAACTGCGATTGGTCAAAGCTGAAAATGTGTATCCAGCCGGGATTCGAACCGTGTCTCCTGCTTGCTAGGCAGTTGCGCTGATGTCATATATTCTGTGAATATTAAATAATAACAACTGCAGGATCAGAAGTGACGTCTGTTCTTTCGGAACAGACGCCACATGTATATATATAATATGCCGGTGACGGGCAATGATCCTATCATTAGTGGGGAGGGGTGGGCAAGTTTGAAGCTTTTACTCTTACGGAAATTAGTTTAATAACTACGAGTTTGAGTACTATGGGCAGGGCGAAGCTGGAATTTGTATCTGACGGGAGGCGTGCTTAGGTAGTCCTTGCAGGTACGGTGATCACTGTGTCCCCAGTGGTGTAGGGGTCAGCGCAACTGCCTAGAATGCAGGGTGGGTACACATTTTCAGCTTTGCCCCATCGCAGTTGATGTCATATATTCTGTGATTACTGTATTAGTAAGTTGAATATATGTGGTGCACAACCTATGCTGGTTATTTATGTATATTGCGTGTATTTTCCACGCATCATGCATATTTCGTGCATTACCTGTGATCACTGCTATGAACGTCTCCGCACCTATTTCACGAGCGACTTCCGTTAGTTGTGAAGCTATATAGTGTGCAGTTTCCCTTTCGCCGTCCCGTCGTATACTTTTATAGAATATCGGCTGAGGTGTTGTCACGATGAAGGTAACGACAGTATCATAAATCGGTCCATCCATCTGAAATCAATGCAAGAGCAGTTGAGCACTCCAACTTCTTTGTGACAAACGTCTTCACACGTGTATATTCGGCAGAAAGCAGAGATGTGCTAAGCTGGTGGGAACTAGGTAGCTCATACGTGGGCCGTAGTTTCTGCAGTGCTTCCCGCCAGTATTTCGAATTCAGGATAGATAGTGGAGCAGCCGAAGCATATATTGCCCTAGCAATGGCTTCATCAATATCACGATCACATGCTGGTTGGGTATCTGTATGCCCAGATGTTGAAGATTGGTGTTGTGTTTCAGTTGTTAGCTGTTCACTGAGAGCAGAACCAGATGGCATTGACGATAGCGTAGATGAAGACGCAGTCCCTTCTACGTCAATATTATGCACCCCAGTATTTGTTGACGTATCCGTTTTGCTCCTTTTCACCTGCGAGGTATGTTCTGAAGCTATACGTTTAACAGACTGAGGGCACAGATCTCATCTGTTAAGATGTTCCTTTAATCGTGATGCCAAGGCGTTACGATATGTGCTGTCACAATATTTACATGTTGCGTGGCTCTTGCCACCAACTTTCGTACATCGAAGAGATCCCACACCTTTGGTCAAGGGTGCTTTGCACTAACTCTCATATCCTGTCTGATTGCGTATGATAGCTCAGCGTAACGACACTGAGGAGTGTCCGCACTGTCTGGCTTTACATCAACCTGTTGGCGATGACCCCAATTCTCTTCTAGTTGTTTCCGGATTCATTCCGTTCATTCCCGATTGCCTGAAGTGTATGCAGTTCATACTGCCATATGGTACTGCGGGTTGCCTGACTACCAGGATGAAATGATCCTCTCTCCGGAATCATACATGGTTTTAAACGGTTTAAAACGACGTTTCTGAATTAAACGATATGAAACCATATTTTTAAATCTCTAGATATTACTCATATCTAGTCCTTCGTATTTGTCTGCATAACTTATATGAGGATTGAAACTTAAATGGTGGCAACTACTTATTCACTGCCGATACAAAAGCGTTACATGTTTGCACCTGTTACTGTCCTTCAAAGTAGTCACCAGCGTTGTGTAGAACCAGTTGCCAGCGATGTGGAAGGCGTATTATACCGTTAGGAAAGCCTGTTATGTTGATGGTGGGAATAGGGCGGTTTACTGCCTGTCGAATCTCTGAAACTGTGCTTACACGAACGCCACGAAGTGGTTCCTACATCTTCGGAGTCAGTCACAAGGTCTTAAGCTTTCTGAAAGAAGCGGCAACACTTTCTGCGCAACCCACGATTATTCTTGAACGACAATGTGCGGGTGCAAAACCCAACAGCACCTAGAGACAAGGCCTCACAAGAGCCCGTGCCCCACGTCACACCGACCAGGCCACAGCCAAGAGTTCACTGGCTGGCCAGCCAGTGAGCCAGCCAATGAGGTGGAGGCCGCGGCCTCTAAGTGTGACGTAGGCACGGCCTGTTGTAAGACCTTGTCTCTAGGTGCTAGCCATTCAGCTGTCGGCCGCGCCCTGGTCGGTGTGACGCGGCACGGGCTGTTGTGAGGCCTTGTCTCTAGGTGCTGTTGATACAACGCAAGCGCTGGCTGCTCTGTTCCGTTGATTGGACTAAGAAGTATTGTACCATCAAACATACTTTCCGGAATTTGTGGCCCTTAGATTGTAATTTCTTGTTCAGCATTTATAATGATGCATGTAAAATCTGTACTCAATCCAAACATATACTCCAGAATGAAAGCAACTTGTGTAAAAGATAGCGGCCACTAGCAGAGCGTTCATATCTTTTGCGCAAACACGAGTTTTTGATAGCGACATGTTACCTTTATTGGTGCATGCAGTGAGAGATGTGATTAAAACAGGACCACAGTTGTAAACAACTGTTCAAAACATTTCGACTTCTTATAATATTTCGGCTGAGTACCGTCCAGCCATCTTCGCAGAGAGTCGAAGACTGACGCCCCAGCACGCGCTCCGTGCTTATAAACGCGCGGACCGCGCTACTGCGCATGTGACCACAGATACAACAAGACGCCAAAGACTTTACTAGGCGGCAAGGAAGTACACATTTGTGTGTAAATTATGTCTGTGCCTGTATGGTCGATTATCACGGAGACATCGATGTATTAAGATCTGTCCTGTGGTGGCGTCTTTGTGAGTTTATTTAAGGAAAGTGCCAGATTCCCAGATTTATCTAAGCCGAAGCCGCTGTCTTTGTTAATTAAATTCGTCCCCAAGCGAAATTCAGTTGCTTCTTTCACCACTGAAAGATGAGGTGGAGGCTACGATGTTGACGTTTTCCTACTTCAGGGAGTGTTCAGTATCAATACAGTGCTCTGCCACGGCCGATTTATTAGGTTGTAAGAGACGGGAACACATTTAGTGTTCCGTACATCTTTCGTAACACATCGATTTCTTCGGCTTAGATGAATCTGGGAATCTGGCACTTTCTTTAATAAATTTACAAAGACGCCACCACAGGACAGATACATCGATGTCTCCGTGATAATCGACTATACAGCCACAGACATAATTTACACACACGTGTACTTCCTTGCCGCCGAGTAACGTCATTGGTGCCTTGTTTTATCTGTGGCCGCATGCTCAGTAGCGCGGCCTGCACGTTTATAACCACGAAGCGCGTACTGAAGCGTCATTCTTCGACTCTCTCTGAAGATGGCTGGTCGGTACCCGGCCGAAATTTTAGAAGAAGTGAACGATGCGGCTGGACGCCCGAAACTTCATTGAAGAATCACTGCTCCACAAAAACATGAAGATGCACAACACGGTACCTGTTTTGCGATCGCGAGTGCGCCGCTGACAAACGACAAAGTTTGCTTGGGTGGTGTAGTGTATCAGCTCGCAGAAGGGTAGCCGCTTAGAAACATCAGAGGCACAAGGTGAGCCGTGACGCGCAGCTAGCATTGGCGGAACAGCGGTTAGGGCGCTAATTACAGCATCATAGAGCTACCGTGCATGTGGGAGCGGAAGTCCAGCAGAGCAGTAGACTGGAATGGTAAACCAATTGCTGCGGAGCACGCGGTTGCTTGCCGTCGGAGGTTCGAGTCCTCCCTGGGGCATGTGTGTGTGTGTGTGTGTGTGTGTGTGTGTGTGTGTGTGTGTGTGTGTGTGTGTGTGTTGTGCTTAGGTTAGTTTACTTTAGTTTAAGTAGTTTGTAAGCTACGGACTGATGACCACGCAGTTTGGTCCGATAGATGTACAGACATTTGAAAATTTTTTGAAATCACGGAAAACGTACATCTGTATTGCCGGAGAAGTATTTGAACCACCGTCCTCCGAATGCGAGTCCATTGTGTTACCACTGCGCCACATTGCTCGGTGTTAGTAAAGGAAACAGGGTTGCTGTGTCTAAGGACAGTCTTTTTGGATGCATCTCCTTTACTAATAAACCCTAGTTCGTGTAATTCATCTCAAATAATTAATCGTTTTTAAATTTTGAATTTGGAATATAGGAAGAGTGCAGCAGTTAAGTTGCCCTCGTTAGTCTTGCCGTGGACATTATAAGTGCTTCACAGTTCAGTAATATTATGTCATAAGACTGGTGGTGAATTTAATATATATAAAAGTGAACGTTTGTTTTATTGTTATTTTGTGTGTTTCTTCGTATTTTATGTACTCCGTACCAATCATCCGAATCCGATGAAACTTCGCCCACTTGATCTTCTAAACATTGACTACGATAATATTTTGAACAGTGCATAACAAAGGATATTTTACCTACGAACATCGACAAATTTTCCCCATTTAACTTACAAAACAAGACAAATGTTACCGACTACTTAACATTTTACACGGTGAATGGTGGAGGGTACCTGGCAATGAACTTTGGTATCACTTGGCTGATAACCATGAAAGTTAACAGAGATATAATTGTTCATAGACGCAGAAGGAAATGGACTGAGGAGGTGAAGGAGGAGTTCGACAGAGACGAGGTCGTTCGCAGATATAGAGGATAGAAGGAGTGGAGCCAGAGAGGGGGGATGAGATGAAAAGAGTGGGGGAGGGAGGGACAGGACAGGCCAGACACAGAAAGAAGGAAAGAGAAGATGGACAGAGAAAAAGAAAGAAGAGACTGACCATTAAGTTTCCGTGGGACGTCCGGTTTTCAGCTAGAATTGTATAAATATTAATAATTTCCATCATCCATCACGAGCTGAAACCTAGGGAAGCCCGTATTATTATGTAACTCATCCCTCCCTCCCATCCTCCCCTCCCAACGAGTCGTATCTGTGAACTCTTCCTTATTTGTCATTCTTCTTGTCATCCATAACACAAACTGTCCCCCAGTTTCAAACGCTGAAATGGCTGCAGATATTTTGGACACGTATCTGATTGAACTCCTTGTACCGCAGGACTCGACCGCAAACAGGACTGAACCCTTTCCCCTAAGTGGATTCAACCCCGCTCCCACCCATTAACAATAAATTATATATGTCCCTGGTTTACACAAGCTACACAGCAGGGTAGAAATAGGACCAGTGATAACTTCAAAAAGTAGAATCGCAAATATCACAAACGCGAAGATCATTCCTACATGTCCTCTGTGATACGTCACGCATCGAAATCGATCATCAGATATGTAAAATTGGATACATAACCACAAGTCTTTTGCATTAATATATTCCTTCCACCAACCTATATTCAGCATTTAATATATAAATTATTTTCCACTATAAATTTTGACGCCCTGATATCACGGATAAACTTTGGACTTCATGCTCCGTAAGTGATAAGGGTGGCCATGCCTATTTCTGTTTCTGCATGCTTCTTACGCAGCAGTTTCGCCCTGTTTCGCTACACTTGACATTTATTCCAATTTTAAAGACTTATAATTTAAACTATTGTTTCTCGTTTTTTGTTCCGCTTTTACTCATTCTTCTATTTCTTCTCCTGCCACAGAGTGCGAATGTTTCACGATGTTCATCTTTCTTTACGTATTATTTTCATCTGTGACGTTGTTGTGAATACTTGAACAACTCTTGTAGGTAAATGCTGTATAAGGAAATACGCAGCCCCACAAGTTGGCTTACAATAATGACACTTCAGCTAGATTTCAACTCCATATATGGGTGTCTTCATTAGAAAAATAAAATAATGACGTGAGACGATAACACAGGATATTATGCTCATGTCGTAGAAAATGATATTAATTATGTTTATAAAAATACATGCAAGATAAACACTACAAATTTAAAAACACTGCTTTTATTTACCTAGCATGCAGTTTTACAAAAAAATTGAATTTTATACTACGTGAGCTTAATATGCTCTAAGTGATAACTTATCGTGTCATAAATACATTCTTTTGATGAAGACACCTATAGATGGTACTTTGCTACAGTAGACAAGCGATCTTCAAAATCATTTAAATACGTTGTTTTTTCTTGATTATGATGAGATTAATATTATCACTTGTCTGTTCACAGTGATACTGTTTAAAACTACATCCTTATTCATGCGGAATCCCACTTCCATTACTTAAGTGGCTTCTGCTGTTGATGAGACTATATTTATCCCGCTAGCAATTATTATATGCTACCCGTTTCATTTCAATGAATCAAAATATACTTAGAGAAAGCTTAGCATGATAATCAGGTAATTCCATTATTCTTATGCCCAAGCAACGTATTGCACTTTCAACATGCCATGTTCTGTACAATGAGTGATGCTTAATATGTTTCGCCGGCCGCGGTGGCCGAGGGGACTGCGGCGCTTCAGTCACAGTCTGCACGGCCACTACGGTCGGAGGTTCGAATCCCCCTTCGGGCATGGATATTTATGTCGTCGTTAGTATTAGCTAGTTCATAGTTTGTAAGTTTAGGGACTGATGACTCTGTAGTTAAGTCACATAAGCTCTACAAACATTTGAATATTTATTTATTTAACATGGTTTATAATTTACGGTCTATAGTATTAATTATAATTGGAACCACCGAACTTGGGAGGTAAAATTCTTGATGGTTAACACTTGTCGTATTAATGGTGCAGAACATGAAATACCAGTACTCGAAGGAAAAAATATTTCGCCAAAGTTCTTGAATTCAGTAATGTGAGAGAGGCTTCATGTGAAATTTAATGCGCAAATAATGTACCTTTGGTGTTTTCAAAAATCAAATAACATCTGACAGAAGGACAATAAATTAGCAGTGAGGTATTGTAATTCTGGTAGAAAACGATTTTATATTTCAGTAATACAGACAGCAATAGATGTAAAAAACTGATTGTGTACAGTCTGAAATAGTTGTAGTCGGATAGCTCAGAAAGGTAGAATTTCGCGCATCATCAACGAGCGAACGAAACTGAATCAATTTTGTTTGATATCGAGAATAAATATGCGAACGTACATTATTTGCAGTCGTATCCCATTACAGTGCAGTGGACAAACAGCTTTGCTGCAGACATAATGGCGAGCACGTATCGCGTTCACATTTTCTGCTCTGGAATGTATGCTGCCCTGTGGAAATGGCAGCCTGTATATTGATACTCTTTTGCGCATTCTCAAATACCTGTAGCAGGACAAATAATGTAATTATATTGACGCACAGTAAACAGTATACTTCATTCCCTTTCAAAGCAACTTTCGTACATGTACAGAATCTCTACAGACTAAGTGAAATGTAACTATTGACGTCAGAGAATTGGACACAAAAAGCAAGTGATAACTACAAAATGTATAACATCTAATATCTTCTAAGGATGTAAAGTTTGAGTGTTATTATTTATGGTATTATTATAGCAAGTTACTCCTCAACTATGATGATACTACAAATTGTTAGTTAATTGGGTCCAATTAGAAAAAACCCGTTGCTACTTTTGAATTGATTGAAGTATGGAGACGATAAGTTATAAGAGAATGAAACTTCACTCTGCAGCAGAGTGTGCGCTGATATGAAACTTCCTGGCAGATTAAAATTGTGTGCCGGAACAGGGACTCGAACATGGGACCTTTGCCTTTCGCGGGTAAGCGCTCTACCATTGAGCAATCCCGACACGACTCATGGTCACGCCCCTCAACTTCAATTCTGCCAGTACCTCGCCACCTATTTTCCAAACTTCACAGAAGTTCTCCTGCGAAATTTACATAACTAACACCCCTGGAAGAAAGGATATGGTGGGAACATGGATTGGCCAAAGCGTAAGGGATGTATCCAGAATGAAACTTTCACTCTGCAGCGGAGTGTGCGCTTATATGAAACTTCCTGGCAGATTAAAATTGTGTGCAGGAAAAGACATTCTACCGTCTGAGATATCCCGACAAGCGTATCCCACACAATCACTTTTGCCAGTACTTCGCCTCTTACTTTCCAAACTTCACAGACGTTGTCCTGAAAATCTTGCAGTATAGCTCTCCTGGAAGAAATGATATGCTGGACAAACTTCAGTGGACAAACTTTCACTCTACAGCAGAGTGAAAGTTTCATTCTCGAAACATCCCTTAGGCTGCGGCTTAGCGGTGTCTGCAAAATATGCTTTATTCCAGGAGTCCCTGCGTGGTTAACGAAAGAACTGAGAAGTTTAGAAAGTAGGAAGCGTGCGGGAATAGCTCAGTCTGTAGAGTACTTGCCCGCGAAAGGCGTAAGTGTCAGGTTTGAATCCCGATTCTGCACACAGTTTTAATCTGCAGAAAGTTCCAGTATAAATAACAACATGTATCTGTTGCCAGTGGATACCATGAACACCACACAGTATAACGATAATGAGAATATTTACTAGGGATGAAATTTAAACAGTGGCAAGTATTTACTCACAACCGATTCAAAAGCACCTGTTATTGTCCTTCAAAGTAGTCACTGTCGTTGTATAGGATCCGTTGCCATCGATTTATAAGGCGTAGTATACCGTCAGAAGAACCTGTTCTGTTGATGGTGCGAATGGAGCGGTCTACCGCCTGTCGAATCTCCGGAGCACTTCTGAAGCTAATGCCACAAAGCAGTTCCTTCACCTTCGAAGTGAAATGACAGTCACAAGTACTTAACTCCGGATAGTATGGTGAATGGTAGAGTACTTCTGAAGCTAATGCCACGAAGCAGTTCCTTCACCTTCGAAGTCGGATAGTATGGTGAATGCTACAGTACTTCTCAGTGCCATCGACCGAACAGAGCAACCACAGCTTGCGCCGTATGCGCCCGCGCATTGTCGTGCAAATTGATGGTTGGGTGCTCAGAATGTTGCCACTTCCTTCGCAAAGCTTAAGCCCTTTTTCATTCTCACCAACTACAGAACAGAACGGTATACTACGCCTTCCACATCGCAGGCAACAGTTCTACACTACACTGGTGACTACTTTGATGGACAGTAATAGGTTCAAATATGTAACGCTTTGGTATCGATTGTGAATAAATAGTTGCCATTTTAAATTCCAAATCTCGTATTTTTTAATGGTACATTTTTTTTTGTCTTATACTAAATTTTCAGAGTTTTACGAATAATTTAAACTACAGTAAAGATACGTAAATTGTGTGAACACCATTCTAAATGAGATATGAAATCGCGAAAGAGGTAGGCGACAATGATAAAATTAATAGGTAGTGCTGCAGATAAGCTAGATAGGTCACAAAAAGTTTATAGGTCATACTTCAAGCACAGCTTGACTTTGATGGCGTGTATCGGAAATTTCCATTACCAGTTATACTTTCGTTTTGTGACGTATACAGATGCCGATACATGAATATTGATGTTCGTTTTGCAGACGTATGCAGACTTGTAATCTATCTTTGAAGCGTGACTTGTGAAACATTTTGCAAGCTGACGAGCCTATCTGCAGCTATACCAATTAATTCTATACAATGGAAAAACACGTTAACGTACTACGAAATCGATATACTATTCAATTCAGTACAGCAAATTATAAGGAATCCTAAACAATTTGCAGTTCTCGTCTACGTAACTACAAATTTGAAATATTTAAGCTTTTATGCTTCATGCGTCGTAAAAGTATCACTTTTTTTTTTAAATCTAACATTTTAGTGCGCATCTGATAGCACATATTGAATTTTGATTAAATGTAAGAGTGGATAGTCTTATATGTGAACTGGTAATAGAATAATTGTCGTCAGTTGGCGTGCTTTGAGAAGAGGGGTGCTAAAATTATGGATAAGTGAGGCGGATTTCTGGTCGGAGAGACCGGAAGTTTATGAGGCCAGACTCTTTGAACTGACAGATACTGCTTTATCATTGTCGAGTCTGGCACAGATTTCGTAAGAGAAAGTTCAGGAAGTAGTCTCATGAGCAGGCTGCCGACGGGACCGTTACAGATAGACTGATATTTTTATGTCCACCGGGACGTAGATAGTTTGCGGTACACTTTTGACAATTATTTTTGTGCGGTGTTAAAATTCGTCTCTGGCACAGTAGTGAGGACCTGGTGATGAATCTCACCTCGTTAATTTATAGCTGTGAACGCTGTAGGGTGTTTTGCAGCCATCTTATTTCGTTTATACAATAGGGCCTCAAGTTCTTATGTATCTTAGAAACATGAATCCATCCCAAGTCTAGGGCGTGTTATCAAAAAATTAGTAAACATATTACCAATTATTATTTATATATATATATATAAAAAAAAAAAAAAAAAAAAAAAAAAAAAAAACAGTCTAAAGCACCTCGCTGCGGAGCGCGCGGTTGCTCGCCGTGGAGGTTCTAGTCTTTCCTGGGGCATTGGTGCGTGTGTTTGTCCGTAGGTTAGTTTATCTAGGTTTAAGCAGTTTGTAAGCTACGGACTGATAACCACGTAGTTTGGTCCGATAGATTTACAGACATTTATATAAAAATCAGTATAGAGTGCCACAATTTTATTTTACTCAACTAGTTTCGGTCCTTGTTTTGGACCATCTTCAGGAATTGTAATTCCATTTATGTCGTGGAGCTGTCAGGTAACTCGGAGCCATTCAGTGCGTCACTGCAGTGGAATGTTCCCAGTTACATGCCAACTATACGATATCAATAGAGTTACAATTCCTGAAGATGGTCCAAAACAAGGAGCAAAACTAGTTGAATAAAATAAAATTGTGGCACTCTATATACTGTTTTTAAATAGATATTGAAATAAGAGTGCTGTTACCCCGAAAAGTTAAAGAAAAATGTTTTCAAAAATATGTTCAAATGTTGAAATGTTTGTAAATCTATCGGACCAAACTGCGTGGTCATCAGTCCGTAGCTTAAAAACTACTGAAACCTAGGTAAACTAATATCTAGACAAACACACACACCCATGCCCCAGGGAGGACTCAAACCTCCACGGCAAGCAACCGCGCGCTCCGCAGCGAGACGCTTTAGACCGCTCGGCTAGTCCACCGCGGCTCAAAAATATGTGTAGAAATTATAATATCAACAGCAGTTCTGTACATGATTTCTAAGATCACCTAAATCCAACCTATCAATCTTTACAGTGCTGACAAGTCGTTTCTACTTTATGTGGTTGAACTAAGTCAAAATTAGAGGTAAATACATTTACACATAAAGCGAGAAAGATGTTGAAAGTATTCAAGGTCCTCTGTTTCAATTCGATCGTCGTTTGAAAGCAGAGGGCCGCGATCTTATCTCTGATCTGCCACATACTGATAAATCTGCTTCCAGCCTGTTAGCGAGGGCTGCCTTCACTGAAGAAGGCCTCTCAACGAAGGCGGCACGCGTCATTGTTCCGGGCATGAGCCGCGATTGCAGCTAGCTGCACACAGTGCTCTGAATCTTCACCGGCAAGACTTCCTCCACCTCTCGGACTTCCCCCGGCAGAGTAAACTGAGTGGATGCTGGTTTCCTCCGCGCCCACGGCGCTATTATGTTGGGGGTTCAATCACCCGAATAACACTGGAGATTCCACCGACAACTGAAATGCACCTCTGGCCTTGTACGGACATCTCAGGAATTTTCGCGATCGACGCAATGGGCCAGGCAGCTCGTGCTGACTCAGAGGTGCTGTCATAGCTGCCACATCTCGTACCTCAGGGGTGGGCAATTGTTTTGGCTCGGGGGCCACATAATAGACACGTTAGCGGAGGGCAGAACCTTATAAATCTTTCACTTCTAATGCCGTATATATACTGACGGTATATATATACAGGGTGTTTCACTAATTGTGTTTGCCTCTGTAACTTATAAAATAATAGGTGACGGGAAATTTTAATGCGGTAGGTCAACACAAGATATGTTACACTTTCTGCGGAGCTATGAACATAGTTTATTGTATCATTTTCCAGAGAGTTACACCACAAAGACATAATTTTTTAAAGGGAACAATAGTTTTTTTCTATTGTGTATTGTATTCGTTTAAACCAGCTGCGTCCAAATCAATTTAAACTACATTCCTATCACTGTTAGTTTGGGAGCTACAACCCTTCAAAGTTCCGGGGGCGGAGGCTGCGATAGCGTAGCTGACTGGCCGAGTGGCTAGCCCCTGGGGCACGGCCCACTGTCCCGTGACCACCAAAAAATCAAATGTTCAAATGTTTGTATAGCTTATGGGACGTAACTACGGGGTCATCAGTCCCTAAACTTACAAACTACTTATGAACTAGCTATTACTAAGGACGGCACTAACATCCATGCCCGAGGGGGGATTCGAACCCCCGACCGTAGTGGGCGTGCAGAAGGTGACTGGCGCGCCTTAGACCGCTTGGCCACCGTGGCCGGCTTCATGACCATCAGCCAGTGAGCTACGCAGTCGTAGCCTCCGCCCCCGAAATAACAGTGATAGGAATGTAGTTTAAATTGATTAGGACGCAGCTGGTTTCAACGAATCCAATGCATGATAGAAAAAAACTATTGTTATATTTAAAAAATTATATCTTTGTGCTGTAACTCTTTGGAAAATGATACAATAAACTATGTTCATAGCTCCGCAGAAAGTGTAACATTTCTTGTGTTCACCTACCGCATTAAAATTTCCCGTCACCTATTATTTTATAAGTTACAGAGGCAAACACACTTAGTGAAACACCCGATATATATATATATATATATATATATATATATATATATATATATATATATAGCGTGTCCCAGCTATCTTGTCCACCCAAAATATCTCTGGAACAATAACAGCTATTGGAAAACGATTTTCACCGGTATCAATGTACGGCTGGGGCCCATGAATGTACGTATTTGGAAACATTCTAAAACGAAAACAAATGTGTTTTTTAACACAATCTTTTTTTTTTTAATGGACACCCTATATTTTTTTTCTTCCGCAATCCATAGCATGACGAATCACATAAACAATGGCGTCGATTGCATCGCAATATTCCAATTTCATCCCGAGATATTGCGACGCGAAGTTGATTCTTGAAATACGCGAAACGCGCGGCTAGCTCTCGTCCTGAGCAGCATGGGGTTCTCACCTGAGTCTCGAGACGTGCGCTAGCCGCGCGTTTCGCGTATTTCAAGAATCAGCTTCATTTAAGAATGAAGAATAACAGTCAAGATATAGCTTAAATTGTTACAAATGGAAACAGTACCAATGACACTAACATTCTAGCTTGATTTCAGCTATAAATAAGAAAACTGTTGCTCGTAATGTCCAAAATACCGTCACATGACGCGGAACAAAAACGTTAGGCCGAAAGCAAAAACGTTAGATGTTAGTTTCAAACAGAGCTCACTGGCGATGTCATTATATAAATACGCGAACTTGAAATTTGAAGTACCAATTAAGTACGATAATTTTATCAGTAGGACAATGAAACTTACGTAACTCGAAAGATGGTTTGCTTTAAATAAGCACAATTCAAAATTCATCAGTGTACATGCACGTTGAGAATGGTAAATGAAGAAAATGTTTCCAATACTATCGCTGGGGGTCACGATTTGAATTCGCTAACTTTAATAAAAAGTCAACGTCAAAAAATTGAAGTGCTACCAACTACTGCCCTAGGGATGATCGATATTGGGGAAACATCGCTGATAACAGCAATGTTAACAGCAACTCAAAGAAATTGATGTACGATGAACAAGGAAGGAAAACACCGTCGCCCGAGAATATCAAAGGTTTGGGTGACAAAACAAACAATTCTCGGCAGAACTACTGACTCACATTACTAGACTCCCTGCTACTTTAAAAAACTTATCAACAGTTAACTGTTTACGGGTATATCGGTCGTAAGAAATAGGGATGAAATGATACAATTTCGCCTCATTTATGATTTCGACGTAAAGGTCTAGTTTCACTTACGGCGGTGGCGTAGTGTGCAAATGTTGGCAACGAAATGTTTGCTTTATGGGGGGTTTACACAAGAACCTGTCAACCACACAGCAGGGACATAATTATTTACCTATGGTCAACACGAAAGACAATGCCCCTCATATTACCTTACTGGTTTTCCGAAGTGTCTCATTCGTAGGTCGCTGCCAGCTTAAGCATACTACACCAACACTATCGTGTACTAGAGAAAGATGTAGTATTCGTACAAAACTGAACAATAACAATATAATCGGCTTTCCAGACTTCTCAAATACTGTTACATCAATCCAAACGAAACTAAACCAAACGAAATTAAACAAAACCAAACCAAACCAAACCAAAGAGACAGGGTATGGGTATTAGGGAAATCAGCGGCTGATATTCAAAAAATTTGGCAGAAAAGGACTGCCTATGAAAAGAAATGATATCTCATCAAAAACATAAAATGTACAAAAATGCAAGTCTTGCGATGAATTCCTTCCACCATAAAAAATCTTTACATCTCATGACAAAACAAGTCGGTTATTTTAGTTAGTGTTCATGGACCACAAATACAACACCTTGTCATATTTTTTCATGTTATTAGTTATTTACCCACATCTCTTTCCTGCATATCCTATACCTATGTCAGCCCATATCGTTGCCTGTGAAAAGTTGATTAGGCAATATCTTCCAACTGCGTTGAAGTGTTTTGTAGAGATCGCCCCACCATGCACCAAGCAGGCCTACGGGATAGAAAACGGATCTCTCCTCTATGAAAAGATAAAACATTTAAAGTATAATATTACAAATTTTGGCTATGAGGTAAACGATGTCCAAATCAGTTTTGCAGTTTCCTCTGCCATGTACTGTACGAAATTTCATGTGACTGATGACCCTGTTGTTTTGAAAGTCAGTTGTTGAAAAGTTCGTTCATAATCGCGCTTTAACTGATATTATCGTAGTTGTTTGTAAGGAATATATCGCCATGGACCGTACGAAATTAGATGCCGCGTCAGAGTCTGTGTTGTCATGATGCGGAATGCGCGACCGCTTCCGTCTGAGGATCGAGTCCTTCCCTATGCAAGGATGTGTGAGTTGTTCTTAGGATAAGAATTTTGTAAGTATAGACACCGAAGACCTAAGCAGTTTGGTCCCTTAGGACTACAAAAATTTAACATTTTAGAAATTTCATGTAGACAGTGATATTACTGTTGTTTCGAAGGTCAAGTGTGCCATATTTCAGGAATAGCGGAATACAAATGTAACCTAGTTTACAATAAAACAACATTAACACACAAATGAGATTTGGACATTTCATATGCAATAAAAATATTAAGATCTTCCAGATAAAAACCAACCTTTTAAGTTGCACTAAAACACACACAGTGAGTATAAGTTCAGTAGATGTTTCCGGGATTTATCGTGGACAAGTCTCTTTTGTGTGTGTGTGTGTGTGTGTTTGTGTGTGTGTGTGTGTGTGTGTGTGTGTGGTGTTTGGGTACGATTTTTTTCAGAGTCGTCCGACACGTATAAGCTTGTGAGATAATGAAAATCAAATATATCCACAAAATAGCTTCTCAAGAGAAACGATAAATATGTGCTATCGGCAGCAAAGTCCTTTTGGACGTAAGTGAGCAAACTGCTTGGGTTCAATCGACGGATAAAAATCCGATATCTCGAGAATGCAATGGGATTGATTGGGCTGTCCTCTCAATCTTCAGGTAAAATTTCATAACCTTCTCTGGATTTCACACGAAGCTTCGTATGACCTAAAATAAAGCATACACGAAGTGTTTTAATTCCTGCAAAATGTATTAAGTACGAGGGTTGTCCACAAAGTAAATTTCAGTTCCAAGCGTGTGCGGCAATTACTCTGACTCAAGAAGAAGACATGTACGCCATTTTCAGATCTCTGCTGCCAACTTGTGCTTTGTTGTGCCTCTTTATAATATCAGCCGTAATTGGAAATGCAGTCGCGTGTGAAATCAGATGTGTGATTCGTTTTCTAGATGCAAAGAAAGTTGGACCAAAGAAAATTAATGGTTAAAGGAAATTCAAGGTTAAATTTTGATTTGGGGCTGTAGGAGAGACCTTCGCAAAGGACAGAAACTTTTGTGGGATTGTGGATTTGGGCAGAAAGTTTAACAAATGTTCAAATCTTTGCGAAGTCTATGGAATTTAACTGCGGGGTAATGAGTCCCTAAACATACAAACTACTTATGAACTAGCTTATACTAAACACGGCACAAACATTCATGTGCAAGGGGGATTCTAACCCCCGACGGGGAACGGACTCTCGCATCGTAGCATAGCGTCTCAATGCGCTCGGCCGCCCCGCCACGACAAAGTTTTTTTCTTTTTCTTTTTTCTTTATTATTATGGCTTTCGGTTACAATGACCATACAGCCAGCGGTTATTACAGTGGCAACATTTGAATAGAATTGTAATCCTTACAATGTATATCACAAAATTAATAGGTGTCTAACATCGTACTCCCTGAGAATAAAAATAGATAAATCATATGTACAAGATATAAAACAATACATATTTAACAGTACAAGTCACAGATGTAATAAAACGAAAGTGCAAACAGTATAAAACAAAATGAGAGGTCCATGGACATATAAAAGTCAAAATATAATATAAAATTACTGATGCAGTTTCAAGCTGTGCATGTTCAAGGTAAAGACACCAGATCTTAAATTAGAGCTGTTTGCCGGGATAGTCCTTCAGTAAACTGTACTTAAACTTGTCGAATCCATGAAGGAAGTCAGTAACACTTTTGGGGAGGGGGTAACCCCTCGCAAGCAGCTTATTGTAGAAGACACTTTGTGCTGCCGTGTACTTGGTGCATGCCAGTATAATGTGGTTGAGATCCCCAACTGCCGTTGGATCTTTCTCGCAAGTCGAGAAGCGATGTTTTTCAATCGGTGTAGGTGGGCAGGGTAACATACATGTCCCAGTGTCATCCGAATGAGAGACGTTGCATGACGTCTGCGGCAAAGTTTAACAACAGTGTTCTGGCTATCGAACATGATTTTGGTATGTGACAAGTGGAAAAGGTCATCAAGGAAAGGTCTAGGTGCCGTGAGAGATTCACTTGGAGGAACGCTTTGGGGTGGGATAGGTGTTGGCTAGTGGTGCACCAAGGTGGCAGTAGGGCCGGGGTATATGGGGTGCAGCCAAGACTGGATGATGTCATGTCTCTAGGGAAACTGGCCTCACTATTCCAGGCCGAAATCACTGTCATCAGGCCGTGTATGGAGGAGAATTTGCGTAGGTGCTACAAAGATCGTAGCATATCTATTCAGACAGCCAGGCAGCCCTGAGATCACTGGCAGCTCCTGCAACAAGGTCTAAAATTGTTGCAGAATGTCACAGGGTTCTGGTGGAGCTAGGGGAAAGCAATAGAGTAAACCTATTGTGGGTCCCTGGCCACCCGGGGATCAATGGCAACGAACAGGATGGGAGCAGAGACTCCATTTATTGGACCGGAACCTGTCCTGACAATCACCATGGCAATGATCAAATTGGAGCTACGTAACTGGCTCAGAAGACAGCACGTAGAATATTGAACCAAAGTCTATCATCAAAAGCATGTCAAGGTAATGATGCCAAAGCCATGTTTTAAGAGAAGCTCTGCAATCCTGGGCCTGAACAGGAGAGAGATTAGACTCATGGTTGCATTGCTGACAGGCCATGGGAATTTCAAAAAACACCTACATACAATGGGAATAACGGAAGAGGACCCTAAATGTGGGATCTGTGATGACGGTGATGAAACTGCATCACATCTAATCTTCGAATGCATTGCATTGGAGAGTAAAAGGCACAGAACATTTGGGGCAACCAGACCCGAAGAAATTGTGTCTAATAAAGAACTGGTAAAGGAACTCCTTGCACTGTTCAAGGGCACTGGTTGGCTTTACTAGTGATTATAAGTGTTTTAGTAATGAAAACGGAATAACCTATTAAAGTGGAAATGTAACGTCTAACGCAAAGTGTAAAGCATGGAAGCGGCCAGCAGCAGGCACGTGAAGTCTCTAATCACTGGAACAACGTATCACCGCGCAGCACATTCCGACGGCGTCGCGCGGCCACGGCTCACGTGTTCGAGAAATCGCGAGGTTGACGAATCAGCTTAAGCCGTCATCGGCCAGTCATCTCACGAGCAGTAAGAATAGCGAAACGTGACCAAGAAGAATGCATAACGTCAACAGTTTGAAAACGTCACAAGGCCAGTACAGTTACCTCTCCAGGAAAACGTGACTAAAATTTCAGCAATCCATCGCCGGACGAGTTTAAGGCTCCCACACGTGACAAGGTTACACGTTTTGGCAGTTTTGGAAGAACGTGACTAGAAGCCAGTGACCGGCTAGCGACTCTCCGCGTGACCGAACATTCTAGAAATTTCTCCATGTGTCAGAGACCTACTTGAACCAATAAATACATGGACAATTGGAGGATAGGGGGTCATTCCTTCGTTGCTCCAGCACGACTGAAGTTCGGCGCCATTCCGGCCAATCACGCAACCGACATCGGAAGAATGGACTAGGCGAGCAGTCGCGAGAACGGAAGAAGAATTAAAGAAGACTTACCGGGCACACAGGCAACTGAGAGGACGATGGGACTGCAGCCTCTCGATAGCTGACCTGTGAGATTTAGTCAATAATCGACAGCTGCGGGAGAGTTGCCCCGGGTTCGTCGGTTCGACGCCGCCAGCGCCCAACACCGCCCCTGCGATGGATGACGCATTCACTCACACGGGCCACGAAGCTTGGAGAGTTACGGACGCCTGCATGAGGTAGTGGCAGTAATCACAACGGGGAATGCGAACAATTGAATAAAGCCACGCACCGCGTCGCGTCGCCGCTACGGACTGTAAGGAAGACTGCGCCCGGCCTCGCCGCTGCTGCTGCCTACGCGTAACCGGACCGCCGGCATCCGCTATCAGCGCGCCGGCCTGCCGCTGCTGTCTTCGAGTAAGAGAATAACTGAATGTAAGGAAATTACCACAAGTATTATGTATATTTGTAAATAAAAATCTGTCTGCTTCAATCCTGTCTCATTTCAACATCCTTCGCCGGCCGTGGTGGCCGAGGGAACTGAGGCGCTCCAGTCACGGTCTGCACGGCCACTACAGTCGGGGGTTTGAATCCCCCCTCGGGCATGGATATTTGTGCCGTCCTTAGGATTAGGTAGTTCAGTTTAGGGACTGATGACCCCGTAGTGAAGTCCCATAAGCTTTACAAACATTTGAACATTTTTTTCAACATCCTTCCACCTCTGAGCCAAGAAAATTCACGTCCCACAAATGTGATTAGAGTTGTTGTTGTTGTGGTCTTCAGTCCGGAGACTGGTTTGATGCAGCTCTCCACAATACCCTATCCTGAGCAAGCCTCTTCATCTCCACATAAGAACGACAACCTACATCTGTCTGAATCTGCTTACTGTATCCATCTCTTGGTCTTCCCCTGCGATTTTTTCCCCACACACTTCCCTCCAACGCTAAATTAACAATTCCTTGATGTCTAAGAATGTGTCCGACCAATCTATCCCTTCTTTTAGTCAAGGTATGCCAGAAATTCCTTTTCTCCCCAATTCTGTTCAGTACCTCCTCATTAGTTACGCGATCCACCCACCTAATCTTCAGCATTCTTCTGTAGCACCATATTTCAAAAGCCTCAATCCTCTTCCTGTCCGCACTGTTTATCGTCCGTGTCTCACTCCCATACAAGGCAACACTCCATACAAATGCCCTCAGAAAGGACTTCCTTAGGCCTAAATCAATATTCGATGTTAACAAATTTCTCTTTTTCAAAAACGCTTTTCTACCCATTGCCATTCTGCATTTTATATCCTCTGTACTGCGCCCATCATTTGTTATTTTACTGCCCAAGTAACGAAACTCATCTACCTCCTTTATTGCTTCGTTTCCCAATCTAATTCCTTCAGCATCACCTGATTTTCTTACACTGCACTCCATTACCCTAGTTTTGCTCTTGTTAATGTTCATCTTATATGCACCTTTCAGCACACTGTCCATTCCATTCAATTGCTCTTCCAGGTCCTTTGCTGTACCTGACAGAATTACTATGTCATCGGCAAAACGCAATGTTTTTAATTCTTCCCCCTGAACTTTTATTCCTTCACCAAATTTCTCCTTGCTTTCCTTTATAGCTTGTTCAATGTACAAATTGAATAACATTGGAGAAAGGCTACAACCCTGTCTCACTCCCTTCCCAACCACTGCATCCCTTTCATGCCCTTCAACTCTGACAACCGCTGTCTGGTTTTTGTACAAGTTGTAAATCACCTTACGCTCCCTATAATTTACTCCTGCTTTTTTCAGAACTTTAAAGAGTTTATTCCAATCAACATTGTCAAAAGCCTTCTCCAAATCTACAAAAGCTAGAAATGTAGATTTGCCTTTTCTTAATCCATCTTCTAGGATAAGCCGTAAAGTGAGTATTGCCTCCCGTGTTCCTACATTTCTCCTGAACCCAAACTGATCTTCCCCGAGGTCGGCTTCTATCAGCTTTTCCATCCTTCTGTATGTAATTCGCGTTAATATTTTGCAGCCATGACTTATTAAACTGATGGTTCTGTAGTTTTCACACCTGTCTGCACCTGCTTTTTTTTTGGGATGGGGATTATAACATTTTTCTTAAAGTCTGAGGGTACTTCACCTGTCTCATACATCTTACACACCAGGTGAAACAATTTTGTCATGGCTGGTTCTCCCAGAGACTTCAGTAGCTCTGAGGGAATATCATCTATTCCAGGGGCCTTGTTTCGACTTAGGTCTTTCAGGGCTCTGTCAAATTCTTCTCTCAGTACAGTATCTCCTATTTCATCTTCATCTACATCCTCTTCCCTTCCTACAATATTGTCTCGAAGTTCATTTCCTTTGTAGAGCCCCTCTATATATTCTTTCCACCTTTCAGCTTTCCCTTCTTTGCTGAGAACTGGTTTTCCATCAGTGTCCTTGATATTCATAGAGCTGTTTTTCTTATCTCCAAATGTTTCTTTTATTTTCCTGTAGGCTGTATCTATTTTTCCCCTATTTATACATTCTTCTACATCCTTGCATTTGCCTTCTAGCCACTCCTGCTTAGCCATTTTGCACTTCCTGACAATCTCATTTCTTAGTCGTCTGTACTCCATTTTGCCTGTTTCATTTACTGCATTTTTATATTTTCTCCTTTCATCGATTAAATTTAGTATCTCCTGTGATATCCAAGGATTTTTTGTAGGTCTTTCCTTGCTACCTATTTTGTCCTCTGCTACCTTCACTATTTCATCTCTCAATTTTACCCATTCCTCCTCTACTGTTTTATTTCCCCCCGTTTCTGTCAATTGTTGCCTAAAGCTCCCTCTGAAATTTTTAAGAACCTCAGGTTCCTTCAATTTATCCAGGTCCCATCTCCTTATTTTCCTACCTTTTTGTAGTTTCTTTAGTTTCAGCCTACAGTTCATAACCAACAAGTTATGGTCAGAGTCTACATCTGCCCCTGGGTATGTCTTACACTGTAGAACCTGATTCCGAAATCTATGTCTTACCATTATAAAATCTATCTGATATCTTCCGGTGTCTCCTGGTCTCTTCCAGGTATACAACCTTCTTTTGTGATTCTTGAACCAGGTGTTTGTTATAACTAAATTATGTTCTGTGCAAAATTCTACCAGGCGGCTTCCTCTTTCATTCCTTTTGCCCAGACCATATTCACCTACTATCTTCCCTTCACTTCCTTGTCCTACTACCGAATTCCAGTCTCCCATAACAATTAAATTTTCCTCTCCCTTAATTGTCTGAATAATTTCCTTTAGCTCCTCATATATTTCTTCGATTTCCTCATCATCGGCAGAGCTAGTTGGCATATAAACCTGTACTACTGTTGTCGGTGTTGGCTTCGTATCTATCTTGACAATGATAATGCGATCACTGTGCTGGTCATAGTAGTTTACCCGCATTCCTATTTTCTTATTCATTATCAATCCTACTCCTGTGATACGCCCAACTGATTTTGTATTTATAATCCTGTACTCACCTGACCAGAAATCCTGTTCATCCTGCCACCGAACTTCACTAATCCCCACTATATCTAACTTCAACCTATCCATTTCCCTTTTTAAATTTTCTAATTTTCCTACTCGATTAAGGGATCTAACATTCCACGCTCCGACCCGTAGAATGCCAGTATTGTCTTTCCTGATGATCACATCCTCCTGAGTAGTCCCCGCCCGGAGATCCGAATGGGGGACTATTTTACCTCCGGAATATTTTACCCGAGAGGATGTCATCATCATATGTTCATACAGTAGAGCTGCATGTCCTCGGGAAAGGTAACGGCTGTAGTTTCCCCTTGCTTTCAGCCGTTCGCAGTAGCTGTGTGGCAAAGCCACATTAGCTGATGTTACAAGGCCAGCTCAGTCAATCATCCAGACTGTTGCCCCTGTAACTACTGAAGAGGCTGCTGCCCCTCTTCAGGAACCACACGTTTGTCTGGCCTCTCCACAGATACCCCTCCGCTGTGGTTGCACCTACGGTACGGCTACCTGTATCGTTGAGGCACGCAAGCCACCCCACCTCGGCAATGTCTGTGGTTCATGGGAGTGGGTGATTAGAGTAACAAATAAATAATAATATGAATATTTATTGCGTTAAACTAAGAGTAACTGCCCATCCTGACAAATATCACTGATACAAGGTCCTTGATGCTTTAGGAAAAGAGTAAGAACTGTAAAGTGAACCATTGATCATACAGATAGCCCATATTTAGTATCCAGAATGATCAGAAATATCTGAGATGACGTTACACTAGATATACAGGGAGCGATACCGCACAATAAACTTAGTTTGCCGGCCGTGGTGGCCGAGGAGACTGAGCCGCTTCAGTCACGGTCTGCCCGGCCACTACGGTCGGGGGTTCGAATCCCCCCTCGAGCATGGATATTTGTGCCGTCTTTAGTATAAGGTAGTTGATAAGTAGTTTGTAAGTTTAGGGACTGATGACCCCGTAGTTAAGTCCCATAAGCTTAACAAACATTTGAACATTTTTGAAACTTAGTTTCGGTGCGGGCAGTGGCGGGTTGGACCAAGACTGTTTTGGCTTCCCTGAAAAAAATCAAATCAAGGCGGCAGTAGGATAATTTAATGGACGTTGTGCAGGGAATGCTCGAGGTGAAATGCATTTTCTGCCAGCACCGAATCATCCATCTTGGATAGTCGACACGCAGCACGAGGTGTACATAGACAACTGTGAGATGCTAATTGCACGGGAGGAACGGCAGAGGCGGACCTCGTCGCTAGCGGATTAGTCTGAGGCACAGTGGGCGGTAAGCAGCAGTAGCAGCAGTAAATCAGGCACGGCGTCGCTTTGGGTCGCTTAGCGCTGCGCCACGGCAGGGCTGGGCCACCCGCGTCCCCCGAGGCTCCTCCTGCGCCGCCCCCTGGCAGATATACGGCTCCGCGCCCATTTGTCTTGCCACTGTGCCGCCAGCACCGGCTACTGTTCGCTGCGGGGCCGGCTCGCGTGTACGCGCGTAATCGCACGCACCGCCCACCTGGCCCAGTCATACCTGCACCGAGGCAAGCCCTGCCGCCGTTACAGACATGTTTTATCCGGTGAGCGTGATAATTTCCGTATTCGTTCAACGACTATCCTCACTACATTCACTTATCGTGTCCGCCGCGCGGATTGGACGCGTGTTCTATGACGTCGGGCTACGGACAGGTTCGAGGCCTTCCTCGTGCATGGGTGTTCGTGTGTCTTAGCGTAGGTTAGTTTAACCTTTCAGTCCTGAATTATTTCGAAAATCATCATCATCATCATCATCATCATCATAATCATCATTAGAGACTGATTATGCCTTTCAGCGTTCAGACTGGAGCAAAGAGCCTCTAATAAAATTCCTCCATGATCCCCTATTCAATGCTAACATTAATGCCTCGACTGATGATAAGCCTTTTACTTCAAAATCATTCTGCACCGAATCTAAGTACTTTCTTCTTGGTCAACGTCGACTCCTCTTACCCTCCGCTGCCGAGCTTATGAGTCTCTTAGGTAATCTTGCTTCTCCCATGTGTGTAACATGACCCCACCATCTCAGTGTTCGCTCTAACTGCTTCATCTATGGTGTTCATTCGAAAATAGACAAAACAAATTCTTGCAGATAATACCTTGGTAATTGTTGTTGTGGTCTTCAATCCACTGGTTTCATGCATCTGTCCACGCTACTTTGTCCTGTGTAAGTCTTCATCTGAGAATACGTTCGGAATCTACATCATTTTGTATCTGCTTACCCTCTTCCCTCGTCCCTCGCCCCACACTAACTTCTAATGCTGACGATTTATTGATGTCTCAGAATGTGTCCCACCAACCTATCCTTTCTCTTAGTCAGATGCCTCCGTAGCTCAGCGGTAGCGTTGCTGACTACTATGCAGGAGGCCCGGGTTCGATTCCTGGCAGGGGACTGGATGTTGTGTGTTGTCCTAATCATCTCATCATCACTGGCACGTTAAGTCGCTCACGCGGCGTCAACTATAAAGACTTACACTAAGGCGGCCGGACAAACCCGCAAGGGTTCTCCCTGCCAAGAAAGCCATACGCTCATTTCCATTTTCTTAGTCAGGTTATGCAAGAAACTCCTTTTCCCTCCAATTCGGTTAAGCTCCTCCTCATTAGTTACGCCATCTACCCAACTTTTTTATCATTCATCTGTAGTACCACATTTCCAAAGTATCTACCATCTTTTTGTCTGAATTCCTTATCGTCCACGTTTCACTCCCCTACCAAGCTACACTCCAGCCAAATGCATTAACAGGGACTTCCTAACATTTAAATTATTATTGGATGTTATCAAGTTTAGCTTCTTAAGAAATTATTTTCTTTCCTTAGCCATTCGGCATTTTATATCTTCTGTACTTCGGCCATCAGAAGTTATTGTGCTACCCAAATAAAAAAACTCACAAAACTCATCTACACCCCCATGAACCACTGATATTGCCGATGTGGTGTGGCTTGCGTGCCTCGACGATGCAGATAGCCGTAACGTAGGTGCAACCACAGTGGAGGGGTATCTGTGGAGAGGCCAGACAAACGTGTGGTTCCTGAAGAGGGGAAGCAGTCTTTTCAGTAGTTGCAGGGGCAACAGTCTGTACTATTGACTCAGTTGGCCTTATACCATCAGCTAATGTGTCTTTGCCATGCAGTCACTGCGAACAACTAAAAGCAAGGGGAAACTACAGTCGTTACTATTCCTGAAGACATGCAGCTCTGCCGTATATGTGATGGCGTCTTCTTGGGTAAAATAATCCGGAGGTAAAATAGCCCCCAGTCGTATCTCCGAGTGCGGACTACTCAGGAGGATGTCGTCGAAAAGAAAAACAAAACAGGCATTCTACGGATCGGAGTGTGGAATGTTCTAACCCTTAATCGCGAAGGTAAGTTAGAAAATTTGAAAAGAGAAATGAATAGGTTAAAGTTGGATATGGTTGGAATTAGTAAAAGTTCGGTAGCAGTATGAACAGGATATCTTGTGAGGTGAATAACGGGTTATAAATAGAAAATCAGTCGGTGGTAACACAGAAGTAGGTCAGATAATGAATAAGAAAATAGGAATGCGTGTAAATTACTGTGAATAGCGTTGTGAACGCAATATTATAGCAAAGACAGACACAAAACTAACACCGATTACAGTAGTACAAGTTTATATGCCAACTAGTTCCGCCGATGATGAGGACATCGAATAAATGTTTCAGGAGATAAAAGAATTTATTCAGAAAGTTAAGGGACTTCATTGTGTAGGATAAGGAAGAGAAGGAAACGTAGTAGGTGAATATAGACAGGGGAAAACAAATGAAAGAGGAGATCGCTTGGTAGAATTTTGTGCACAGCACAATTTAATGATCATTAACACTTGGTTTAAACATCATGAAAGACGACTGTATACGTGGAAGAGGCCAGGAGACACTGGACGGTAGCAAATCGACTTTATAATGGTAAGGAATACTTTTAGGTACCAGGTTTTAAACTGTAAGACATACCCACGGGCTTAATTTTTATATTTTCTCCTCTCCTCAATCATGTTAAGTATATCCTGTGTTATCCAGGGATTTCTATTAGGCCTTGTCCGTCTGCCTGTATGATCCTCTGCGGCCTTCACTACTCTATCTCTCAGAGCTACCCAGTCTTCTTCTACTGTATTACTTTTCCCGTTTCAGCCAATCCTTGCCTAATGCTCCCTCTGAAACTTTCAACCATCTCTTGTTTCTTCAATTTGTCCTGGTTCCTTCTCCTAACTCTTCTAACTTTCTGCAGTCTTTTAAGTATTAATCTGCAGTTCATAACCAATAAGTGATGGTAAGAGTCTATATCTGCCTATGGAAATGTCTTTCGGTTTAAAACATGGTTTCTAAATCTATTCCTTTCCATTATAAAGTAAGTCTGGTACCTTCCAGTGTCTCCTGATCTCTTCCACGTATACAGCTTCTTTCATGATGTTTAAACCAAGTGTTAATGATCATCAAAATGTGCTCTGCACAAAATTCTACCAAGCGATCGCTTCTTTTATTCCTTTTTCCCAGTCCATATTCACCTACAATATTTCCTTCTCTTCCATTTCCTACTACCGAGTTCCAGTCCCCCATCACAAGCAAGTTTTCGTCTCCCTTAACTTTATGAATGATTTCCTTTATCTCCTCATAGATTTCTTCGATATCCTCATCATCAGCCTAGCTAGTTGGCATGTAAACTTGCACTACTGTGGTTGGTGTTGGTGTCTAGTGTCTTTCTTTGCTACGATAATGCGTTCACTATGCTGTTCATAGTAACGTACCTACATTCATATTTTCTTATTCATTATCAGACTTACTCCTGCATTACCACCAAACGATTATGTATTTCTAACCCTGTACTCACATGTCCAGAAATACTGTTCATCCTGCCAATTACCTTCACTAATTCCTACCATTGCTAACTGTAACCTATCGATTTTCTTTTCAAATTTTCTGGCCTACCTACGCCATTAAGGGTTAGAACATTCCACGCTCCGATCCGTAGAATGCCTGTTTTTTTTTTTTTTTTTTTTTTTTTTTTTTTTTTTTTTTTTTTTTTTTTTTTTTTTCTCGATGACGACATCCACCTGAGTAGTCCCATCCCAGAGATCCAAATAAGGAACTATTTTACCTCTGGAATATTTTACCGAAGAAGACGCCATCATCACATATTCATATAGTAGAGCTACATGTCCTCGGGAAAAGCTACGACTGTGGTTTCCCCTTGCTTTCAGCCGTTCACAGTAACTGCATGGCAAAGCCATATTAGCCTGATATTACGAGGCCAGATGAGTCAATCATCCAGACATTGCCCCTGTAACTACTGAAAAGACTGCTCTGGCCTCTCCACAGATACTCCTCCACTGTAGTTGCACCTACGGTAAGACTATCTGCATCGTTGAGGTACGGAAGCCAGCCCACCTGTCTGTGGTTCATGGTGGTGGAAGACCTTATCTAAATTTTTAAAAAATCTAAATTTTTAATCGTGAGTAAATACCCCTTATTTATTTCAGTACAATTAAAAATTTAGATTTATTTTAAAAATTTTAAGTCAAATAAAATACCAGGTCTTGAACGCAGTTAAGGATGTCAACACTGATATATGTCATTGAATATTTATTCCGGAAATCATACCGCAAAGTGGAATGTTTTGCAAATTTTATAAATAAATACATAAAATAATTTAAACTACTGATATCATCCATGACGCACACAGTAATGTATTCTCCATTCAGATGACAGAAGCTAGAAACTAAAAGCGACAGATGTCCCGTAAGAGCACTGGGTCTCAAAGTAAATTGATATAGCATAGTGTTCTAAAATTTGTAAAATATTGGTGTCGACGCCGCTCTGGAAGGGTTAACTAGTTAGTCAGTGGACATAACCATAGCAGTACGGTTTAATAGGTTTACAAACATATTAACATCTTTCCGTGTCCGTTTCGTCTGGTTGACAGATTTCTAATCTAGGAGTAACGATAATTTAGGACATACATTAATTCAATTTTTTCGACAAAATAATGACGTTGAACAGGAGGCGAGGCTCTGAGTTAAATTTTGTGCCACGGCCGGGATTCTAATCCGGGACCTTCTACCCACTAGATAGTCCTTTATCTTCTTTTTTAGTTAACTTCGTTCCTTGTTCCGTGGTGATCCTTGACTGCTCATAAACCATGATCTTACGGAGAACGCCAATCCCCTAAAAACCGTGGCGTAAGGGTGTTGGGGGGCAACTTTGATATCTTTTATAGGAACGCCAACTTTTTATTGCAGATCTGGATCCTTCTTGAAAGAAATACGTTACTTTCTTAAGAAATATTCTTTCTTTCGCTTGAATGAGGTATGTCATTGGTGTATGAAGTGTGGGTATCTCTGTCATACTTCACATTACTGTACATCTGGTCGTTAGCATAAATACATGTATTTTTATAATCTTCGTTAACACTATTTTAACTATCCCTGTTCAGAGCATTGAAATAAAACCCTGTTTCAGTCGAGAGAGTTTTATTGAAAACTTTTATTAATTAACCGATCGTTGTTTTCTTTCGCTAATTAGATTCCAAACTCTTTTTTACTGTTCCCCGTTCAATGTATCCTGCCAAGTACTGAATTTCGCATGTACGCTTACGACATGCCATATTATTTTTATTTTATTTATTTATTTATTTATTTATTTTTTTATTTTTATTTTTTTTTGACATAGGTCGCTATAACTATGGTGTGTTCGGTGATACACAGATCACAATATCATGTTGAACCGACTGGTACGGGAAAGCCCGCGTGCTGTAAGTCGCCTTACCACGTACAGCGCAATTCCTCCACGACGTAGGTTCGATTTCTCTGTCGGCTTTGAGTGCATGTTGTTCTTAAAATAAGTTATATTAAATAGTTTGTAAGTGTAGGGACTGATGACCTCAGGCGTTTAGTCTTTTATTAGCTTCACAAAATTTGAGCATGCATAAAGTCGCATGCTCTTGAGACTTCATTGTACCCCGAATTTCGGCAGAAGTGTTTGATTGTATAGGAGTAATAGAACGCACTATTTCCTTTTTGTCTTTGAAATGATATGGTTGCAGCCTTGTACCGAGTGTTAAAAATAGTATTATCAAAAAATTGAAGAAACACGAATTTAAACTTTGTGTTAAATGTAGGGACGGTGCTATTTCCGCATGGATTTCTTACGTCCGAATACCATACTATGGTGGATCCCCAGATTATTTTATTCCTATGAACAATACACAGAGGTTCCAAAAAAGCGAAATAAATGAATGTGCTCCGTTTCAGTGTTCGGGGGTTATATAATGACCAGCGAAATATGTCCATGTAAATACATTGGGAAGACCGAAAGATCTTGTACGTTACATAATTATAGGGAGCGTGATTCTGCCACAGAATTTAATTCCTTCCAGAGAACACATTTATTGGTGGTTGGACGGTCCAGTATATCCACAAATCTTAAAGTGTCACAATGTAATAGGAAATCGAGATATATCAGCCCTGAAACAATCCCTTCTCATACCAAAATTCAACTGATGCATGAATAAATTTGCATAAATTCGACTACATCAGCAGGTGGTAATTTGCCCTTATCATGTACTCTATGGCTTTCTCAATTTTCTATACTACCCAGCTCTTGTCGCAAGGTTCAGCAAATTAAAAAATCACACTTTAGTAATAATTTAAAAAAAAAACAATATTTTCTAATAATAATTACTTCTAGGATTTATTATACAGGGTGTTTCACTAAGTGTGTTTGCTTCTTTAACTTA
Source organism: Locusta migratoria (assembly GCA_026315105.1). NCBI lineage: Eukaryota > Metazoa > Arthropoda > Insecta > Orthoptera > Acrididae > Locusta > Locusta migratoria. The sequence goes on from CM048745.1 coordinate 371,404,152, forward strand.
TAAAATAATAGGTGACGGGAAATTTTAATGCGGTAGGTCAACAAAAGAAATGTTACACTTTCTGCGGAGCTATGAACATAGTTTATTGTATCATTTTCCAAAGAGTTATAGCACAAAGATATATTTTTTTTAAATGGAACAATAGTTTTTTCTATTGTGCATTGGATTCGTTGAAACCAGCTGCGTCCGAATCAATTTGAACTCCATTCCTATCACTGTTAGTTTGGGAGCTACAACCCTTCAAAGTTTCAAGGGCAGATACCACAAACGCTGCGCATAATGCAATGCGCCTTCTAAATGTGGTGCGGCCGAGTTGTAACGCCACCGGTGTCACGGAGCGAGAAGCGTCCTCGATGCGCTGTTAGACTGCCGACTGTCGACGCACACGGCCGTATACCCGACAGTTGGAGCCACACAAACAACCGGGGCTCAGTTACTGACATCGGATGGCGATGGCATACACGAACAACGAGTACGTTGACATGTTGCTGATGCTCGGCGAGTGCCGACACGATGCCACTGAAGCAGCCATGGTGTATGCCGTGAGATATCCTAGGCGAAGAGCCCGGGCAGCCATTACTTCATTACGTGCAGAACAACGACTTCGTGAAACAGGCAGCTTGGTAATGCGCCGCAGTAACTGACGAATACCTGCAAGAAGTGAGGAGACGGAGGTGTTTGTTTTAGCTGCACTACACCACGATCCTCATGTCAGCTTACGAGCCGTTGCTGCAGTCGCTGGTGTCAGTCTCACATCTGTGTGGCGTATAGTACATTGCCACAGGTTTCACCCGCACCGCCTGTCACTGACCCTGGAGCTGTATGGGAACGATTTCCGTGCAAGAGTGACATTCTGTGAGTGGGCCGTGCGTAATTTCACGCTGGAGTCTTTACAAAACGTTATGTTCTCTGATGAGTCCACGTTCACAAATAATGGTGCAGGGAATCGCCATAACATGCACTACTGGGCTGCAGACAATCCTCGGTGGTACGACCTGTCGACCGTCAACGTAGGTTGTTTATAACGTGTGGTGTGGAATTCTTGGGGATGAAATCATCGGTCCACACTATTTCCCAGGTACACTGACAGGTGAGTTATATCGCGCTTTTATAGCCGAAAGTTAGGGTGGTCTTCTTGGACATGTGTGTCTACACACGAGAGTCCATATGTGGATGCAGCACGATGGTCAACCAGCCCATTCTGCGCGTGCTGTTGTAGAAAAACTAAACAACAGGTTTGCAGGAAGATGGTTGGGGCGCCCGATTTAACACCAGGTAGATTTCTTTTTGTGGGGATATCTAAAGGATCGTGTTTATGTCACTGAGCCCACATCCCCAGATGATCTAAAACGGCGCATCGAGGACGCATGTCGCTCCGTCACACCGGCGATGTTACATCTCGTCCGCAGATCCTTTCGACGGCGCATTGCATTATGCATTGAGGAACATGGACACACATTTGAACATTTCATGTAAATCAACTTCCCACCGTCATAACATCCATCACCCACCACACAGCCATGTATTATGTACAGCGTGTGGTATCTGCCGCTGAAACTTTGAAGGGTTGTAGCTCCAAAACAGTGATACGAATGTAGTTTAAATTGATTTGGACACAGCTGGTTTCAATGATTCCAATGAACGATAGAAAAAACTATTGTTCCATTTAAAAAATTATATCTTGGTGCTGTAACTCTTTGGAAAATGGCCGGCCGCGGTGGCCGAGGGGACTGAGGCGCTTCAGTCACGGTCTGCACGGCCACTACGGTCGGGGGTTCGAATCCCCCCTCGGGCATGGATATTTGTGCCGTCCTTAGTTGTAGGTAGTTCATAAGTAGTTTGTAAGTTTAGGGACTGATGACCCCGTAGTTAAGTCCCTTAAGCTTAACAAACATTTGAACATTTGAACTTTGGAAAATGATACAATAAACTATGTTCATAGCTCCGCAGAAAGTGTAACATTTCTTGTGTTGACCTACCGCATTAAAATTTCCCGTCACCTATTATTTTATAAGTTACAGAGGCAAACACTGTGAAACAGCTTGTATATGCTTGTCGACAGTTTTATTGTTAGGTTATTTTAAAGCAGACGGCTTCTGGTTTTTGAACTCATTATCTCTCACACAATTCTGAGCTTCTGAACTCGATTCCTGGTTGTTTCCTTATTTAATCTCCCTAGAGGAGGGCAGCTATCCGTGCGGATGCGCCACTCGTTGTAGGGGTCATAGCACTACCCATTTGCAGCCAGAATGTAGTTTGGACGTCGCCCAGACATACGGTACTTCATCAGTATTTTTGTTTGAAGATATTCGTGACTTTGTAATTTGGTTTCCTAAGGGCCTTATTTTCTCTATGTCCTGGATTTGCTCCTTTTCTAGTATACATCTACAATGACTTAAGAGAAAAATCTTAGGACTCGGGGGATGTTTATTCAGCAACATAGGATTATTTAAGGTGCGATCAAGGACACATATTATCACTTACTATTGCATCCCTTTCACTTTACATAATGAAGTATTTTAGGTAAGTTTTACTTCAGATAATGCCTGTATTTAATTTACGTTCAATGTTCATACTATGGCCATAGTTTTTTTCGGATTTTTCTGGTATTCATCTCAAGATATAACTAAAAGTTTCGATATCGATATAAACTATATCCACGGCTGCAGCGGGTTGTTTCAATTACAATACTTTTTCGCTGCGTGTGCCCAACATCCAAAGATCAGAATTTAGTTCCGTCTGCGAGGAGGTGGTAACAACATAACTCCGGAGACGAATTCCGCCTAATATAAGACGCAATTTGTGCTTTTCCCCACCAAAATATGATTAAGCACTTATTGTGCAGTTTCCGTGGGTTACAAAATAAGTAACGAAACTTATTTGAATAGGAAACAAAAGTGATTTGAGTGAACCGGAATTCCTCCCAAGTTTATGATAATTGCACGGAAATAAGAAGAACTGCAACATCCACAACAAAAATCTGTACAACATAGTGACTAGAAAAACACAACAGGCAACGAGTGAATTCAAGAATTTTCATTCAACATTTATGTACAACATAAACACCTAGAACGTGTGCTGAACTGTCCCATTTACTGTTTCTATTTATTTATTTATTTATAATTATCGTGTTTTGCAGACAGAATTAAGGAGCAAGTCTCCATCGTCATCGAACATCAGATTCTAACAAAGGAGTAATAATTGATAAACTGAAACGAGTAGCAAACTATACACATGACAGTCTAAGACGAAAAAAGTGTCAAAAATATTGCTGTTTGTACAATTATTCTCATGTTATTGATGTGGTCTTCAGTATGAAGCAGATATTTAGGCATCCCTGTCCTGTAGAACCCTCTTCATCTATGAATAACAACTGCAACGTGCATCCTTTTGAAACAGCTTCCTATATTATTATCTCTGTGTCTCTCTGCGATTTTTACCTCACACACTTCCTTCAGATGGTAAACTATGCGTCCCACAAATCGACCCTTCTCTTAGTCAAGGTATTCCAGAAATTTCTTTTCTCCTCATTCTGTTCAGCACCTTTTTATTAGTTACGCGATATGGTGACTTAATCTTCGGCATTTGCTTGCAGCACCCCATTTAAAATGCTTCTATCATCTTTCTGTCTTAATTCCGTATCGCCAAAGTTTCACTCACATGTAATGCTACACTCCAGATATATGCTTTCAGGAAGGACTTCCTTTCATTTTAATTAATTGTGGATGACAAAAATTTCGCTTCTTTAGGTATTATTTTCTTTTATAGATATATTCCATTTTAATATCTTCTTCACTTCGGACATCAGAAGGTATTTTGCTAAAATAAAAAAGAAAACTTTTCTACTACATTTATCATCTCATTAGCCAGTGTAATTCGTTCAGCCTCACCATATTTTCTTTCTCTACATTTCTTTACTCTTAAGATGTTAAAATTTTTGTAAATCTATGGAACTGCGATAATCAGTCCATAGTCTTACAAACTACTTAAACTAACCTACGGACAACACACACATATTCCCGAGGTAGGACTCGAACTTTCGACGGGGAGCGACCGCCCGCTGTACAGCAAGGCGACTTAGTACACTCAGCCATTTCACCACAGTCATTCCCATTCATTTGCTCTTTACAATGTTTAGCTTATGATATGGTGGGGATTGGTGACGTTCGGTGGCGGGATGAACAGGATTTTTGGTCAGGTGAGTACAGGGTTATAAATACAAAATCAATTGGTGGTAACGCAGGTGTACGTCGGATAATGAATAAGAAAATAGGATTCGGGTAAGTTACTATGAACAGCATAGTAAACGTATTATCGTAACAAAGATAGACAAGAAGCCGGCTCCAACCACAGTAGTACAAGTTTATATGTCAATTAGCTCTGCCGACGATGAGGAGATCGAAGAAATGTATGAAGAGGTAGAATAAATTATTCAGGCCGTTAAAGGAGAAGAAAACATAATTGTAAAGAGGGACTGTCACTTGGTAGTAGGAAAGGGAAGTAAATGTAGTAAGTGAATATGGACTGGGGGAAAGGAATGAAAGAGGAAATCGCCTGATTGAATTTTGTGCAGAGCACAATTTAATTATGCCCAACACTTGGTTTAATCATCATGAAAGAAGGTTACATATGAAGAAGAGTCCAGGAGACACTGGGAAGTTCCACTGACTTTATAATGTTAAGGAAAGGTTTTGAAATCAGGTTTTAAGCTGGAAGACATATGCAGGGGCAGATATAGACTGTGGCCGTAACTTATTGGTTATGAACTCTAGATTAAAACTTAAGACAGCAAAAAGGAGATGGAATCTGGACAGAGTGAAGGAACCAGAGGTTGCTGAGCGTTTCAGAGGGAGCATTAGGCAAGGATTGTCTGAAATTAGAAAAGTAATGCAGTAGAAGATACAGTAGTGAAGGCCGCAGAGGATCAATTAGGTAGAAGGACAAGGCCTAATAGAAATCCTTGGATAACAAACGAAAACACAAGGGAATTAGTACATAGTGACTACGAGCTTGCGTACTGTGGGCAGGGTAAAGATGGAAATTTGTATCTGACGGGAGGCATGCTTAGGTAGTCCTTGCAAGTGCGGTGATCGCTGTGTCCCCAGTGGTGTAGAGATCAGCGCAACTGCCTAGAAAGCAGAAGACGCGGGTTCGAATCCCGGCTGGGTACACAAGATGCCACATGTATATATAAAAAACCGGGGGAAAGTAGTTCACTAGAAGAAGAATGGGTAGCTCTGAGAGATAGGGTAGTTAAGGCCGCGGAGGATCATATAGGCAGAAGGACGAAGCCTAATAGAAATCCCTTTATAGCACAGGATATACTGAATTGATGATAGGAGAAAATATAAAAATTCATCAAGTGAAGCAGGCAAAAGAGAGTCCAGACGTCTGAAAAATGATATTGAGAGGAAGTTCAGACTGGCTAATCTGAAGTGGCTTCAGGAGAAATGCAAGACCGTGGAAGAATGTATAACTAGGGGAAAGATAGATACTGCCTACAGGAAAATAAAGAGACATTTGGAGAAAAGATAAGCAGCGGTATGAATATCAGGATGGAAAACCAGTATTAAGCAGAGAAGGGAAAACTGAAAGATGGAAGGAGTATATAGAAGGCCTGTGCAAAGGAAATAAACGTGACGGCAGTATTCTAGAAGCGGAAAACGAAGTAGAGGAAAATAAGATACGGTATACTATAATGCAAGAAGAATTTGACAGAGCAATAAAAGATTTGAATATAAAAAATGCTGCTGCAGTAGATTATGTCCCGTCTCAACTGCTGTTATCGTTAGGAGAGCCATTCATGAACAAATTGTTCCACTTGGTATGTAAGATGTATGAGGCAGGGGAAATACCCTCAGACTTCAAGAAGAATAAAGTAATTCTAATTCCTAAGAAATCAGGTGCAGAGAAATCTGAAAATTACAGAAATATCAGTTTAACAAATAATAATTGCAAAATATTAACACGAATTATTTACAGACGAATGGAAAACTGGTGGAATCAGACCCTGGGGGAAATCAATTTTGATGTAGGAGAAACGTAGGAACACGGGAGGCAATACTCACATTACGACTTATCTTAGAAGATAAATTAAGGAAAGGGAAACCGGCGTTTTTAGTATTTGTGGATCTGGAGGAAGCTGAATGTTGACTGGAATACACCTTTTCAGATTCTTAAGGTAGCAGGGGTGCAATGTATGGAGCGAAGAGATACATACAACTTGTAGAAAACCAAGACAGCAATTATTAGAGTCGTAGGTGATGAAACGGTCGCAGTGGTTGGCAAGGGAGTAAGACAGGGTTGTAGCCTTTGCCCAGTGTTTGTTCATTCTGTACATTGAGCAAGCTGTGAAGAAATGCAAGGAGAAATTTGGAAAGGGAATTTACTTCCCTTGAATGATCCCTTGTTCCAGCTCCATACTTTTCTACTAATTTTTTCCAATTTCTTAAATTTCAATCTATAAGTCATAACGAAGAGGTTATGATCAACGTCTTTATCTGCCCCTGAATGCTTAAACCAAGTGTTTATTATGATTAACTTCTGCTCCTTGCATATTTCTACCAGGCAAATTCCGCTTTCATTGTTTTTTCGTAGTACATATTCACCTACCAATGTTTCTTTTTTTTCCTGCTTTTCACAGTCAATTTTTCCGCTCCCATAATGGTCTGAATAACTTCTTGTATCTCGTAATACCATTTTTTGGTCTCCTCACCATCGACCTTACTAGTTGTCGTATAAATACGTACCACTGTAGTCGGTATTGGCTTCGTTTCTATCTTTGATACGATAATGCGGTCACTACGTTTTTCACAGTAACTTATCCGCATTACTTATGCATTACTTCCTGCTACACCCGGCATTTCCCGAATAAATATGAATTTTGCAGTATTGTATTACAAACGAAAATAAAAATTCGGAAAAGATTTCATCTTCATGTGTTCATGAAGACAATTTAGAAATTATGAAACAGTAAATCAAAGAAATTTGCATAATCTACAAAACTATAAGTTCAGTGTCTCAACAAAGATATTAGTAATGAAATGCAAGTGATATATAACATTAATTTCATTCAAATCTTGACTATAAACAATATTTACATCATCTCTTTCTTCCCTTCCTATCCATCGGGTTCTACCTTACTATCTGTCCATTTAAGTTTCGTTTTCATGCAGCTTAATACATATGACATCATATATCCTTGACTATGTGTCAATCAATAATATAATTTTTCAGATTTGTTGAGTGTAATATTAGTGTACTGTCTGCAATGAAGACTCGTAAATCAGGCGTTACTTGATGGAAAAGTTTTTGGATTACGACGTAATATCTCCGGACCTATATGGCATAGGTAGTTTTAACCCCACGGCAATTATTGCCTGATAGTAATCAATGTATGTAGCAAGTTTAACTGAAATCGGTGCATCAGTCTTGGAGGAGATGTGGAAAAGTTGTGCATTATATAACTGTGTTCGGAAATTCCATTGTTTATAACGTCAAATTTCCTGAAATTTGTGTCGTACTATGATGTAAATTTGAAGGTACATTCAATGGTATATGTGCCTAATGACTGCTAAATATGTCGTAAATAGTGTTAATCGTAAAGACGTAATAAATCGAAACCTCAAGTGAGATAATGCGGTTTTTCATGACTTTCATATCTCATGATGTCGAACTGTGATATAATATCGAAGTAACATTTAGTGGTATGTATGTCAACTGTGTGTGAAATGTTTCTCGAGACAATTTACAGTTTGAAGTAATAACTTGTAACGTCGTGCCAAATATCTTAGATAAACATCACGAACATCGGGAAAGTAGTGCGCGATAAAGTGTTTACCTTTTATTATTTTGTTGAGGTTGTCAGAGACAAAAAGTTTCTTAATGATTTAAAAGTGTGTTTAAAGTTTATTGCAAGTCGCTAAGTGCTCTCATTCTCAAATAGTTGACAAACAATCATGTTATCACGCATCGCAAAATGCGGCAGTTCATTGTTTATGACGTGATATCATATGAACTATGTATTTTAGATGGTTTTCGCTACCATAGTAATTGATTCCTTACCTTAAAGAATATTTTTACCAATTTTGGTTGAAATTAGTGCACTAGTTTAGGAGCAGATGCGACAGATTTTCACGAATGTCTGTTTTTGACGTCACATATCCTGACGTATATTTCATAGGTGGATTTTATCCGCAGTGATTGTTGCCTTATATTAAGGAACGTGTGTTCCAAGTTTGGTTGAAATCGGTCTTGTATGTTAGGAGGAAATGTGGAACATACGTACACACATACAGCCAATTTTATAACATGTATTGATTACACCAATTCCTGCGTTCCCCCAACTGCTTTTGTTTTTATAACCTGCACTCATTTGCCCAGAAACGGTGTGCATCCTGCCGCCGAACTTCGCTAATCCCCCACGATACGTTACACCAACCTATCTATTTCTGTTTTAATATGTCCTAATGTATCTACCCGATTAAAGAACACATTATTCCATGGTCGTATGTGTAGATTGCCTGGTCTCTTTTCTCTTGTTGATGACTTTCTACTGCGTATCTCCACCAGGAGATCCGAATGTGGGACTATTTTCCATCGTAATGTATTACCTAAGACGACGCTTTCTTCGTGTATTCATACAGTAGATCTTCATCTTCTCGAGAAAAGTAACGACTGTAATTTCGCCATGCGTTCACTCGTTGACATGTGTCTGTGATTCATGAGGGCGGAAGTCTCACGTAACTCTAACATTAATCCAATTCTGCATGTATACGCGATTGCTTTTAATTCTCCGAGTGGACTTACAATTACTATAGCTGCTCCTGTTTCCGCTTTAGATCATTCTTCTGCTCTTGTAACTGCTGGTGTACATTTAATAATTCGTTTCAATCGTACATTATTAGTTTATGATTTTGGTTGGTATATTCATTTTATTGGTTGTTTAACAATGTATATAGCTGGTCTTTGAGTTAATTTTGAATTTTAATTGATTAAGATTCTTGCTCTTTCTACTGTGATACTAAAATCTGTGATTCTATCTTGATATTATTTTCGCAAGATGTACGTACAGATATAATATATTGGATGAATCTTCTTTGAACGTATGATTTTAACAGTAGATCATACGATCGCGTTGACTGCATATGTTTTAGCGTTACTAAGAAAGTAAAACGAGCATTTCTGTGACGATTTCGCGACTACCACACACATCTGTTGCCAAATGTGCTGCTATCATTGTATTTTGTCCATTCTCTCTACCAATCAGAACTGTTACACGCAGTATTCCAGTTTTGATCGAACAAGTGATTTTTCAGCTATTACTTGGTTGTTGGACCATATTTTCTGCTTATTCTTCCAAACAACTTGAGTATGAAACGTACCTCATCCACGATTAATCACGTGTACTTTTTCCCATTATAATCGTTTGGTATACATATTTTATCGGAGTAACTACTACCAGTGCTTCATCTGCAATCATATAACAACAATTTGCTTAAAAAAAATATTCGAAACCTCATAATTAGCTTATACGTAAACGTATTCCGTTTCTTATAATATAGAATGCATAGTAGTTATACTTTTAAATGTATTAACACTTTTACATTAGTGAGAACAATGTAATATAATTTTACCAATATCAATACCTTTTTTACAAACTGATATTCACAAAGTTAAACGTGGTAAAACGAAATAATCTGTAGCAACGCGAGGTACAAATTACGAGGTGAAGTATTACCTGTTCCCAGATCCATAACAGGCGAATTTTCCTGAAAATCCGAGAGCGACAAGGAAAAATTAATGAAAGCGGAGTCGGTAGATATACTGGGAGAGAAAATTCCGGAAAATTCTTCGGATAAATACGGCGTCTCCCGGATCATATATAAATCACCGGTAAGCGGATTACGGAATATTGCTTTTACTGGGACATTTATCAGAAAAGCACACACTTAGGTTTTGGTAGGGTGCTTCGTTTCGCAGCCTAGTTTAGGAGCGATAAAAATAGTGCCCGATGCATGAAGGCGGCTGCACAAATCGAGCCGAGAGCAGGAGAGCAAGTTCTCAACCTACGCTAACGTAACGTCCCTAAGATATTCAAGACATTTCGGTAACACGTTTTCATTACTCTTTCTGTATTTTATAAACAATCTTTGGAATATACAGTCAGGTAACAAATTTTAAGGCATGTCGAATTAGGTGGTGCGTACGACGCAAGTATCCGCGCATCTAATTTTGACGCTCCAACAGTAAAACAGCTATTTCTATGTTTGAAAGCTGTCTAGAGACAAGTACAGAAAAACGATACTGATTCTATAGGCAAACGCATTGAAAAGTATGCAAGAATACCTCATATACGACAAGACAGTGGGTGTTGCTCAGGAATGCGGCTGTACATCGAGGGATGACAAAGAAGTTCACACCTCTTCGGGAAGGCCTTACCTAGTCACATGCCTAACCTCACCACAAAAATGTTCAAATATTTGTATAGTCTATGGGACTTTACTACGGGGTCATCAGTCCCTAAACTTACAAACTACTTGTGAACTACTTACGAACTAGGACGGCACAAATATCCATGCCCGAGGGGGGATTCGAACCCCCGACCGTAGTGGCCGTGCAGACCGTGACTGGAGCGCCTTAGTCTCCTCGGCCACCGCGGCCGGCCCTAACCTCACCAGTAAATAAAATATTAACCCTCTCATGCGTCGCGTCATACTATGAGGACACTTACATTTTGTCTCATTTGTGTCATCCTTTACATCTGAGGTGACCGCAAAAGCACAGGTACCTCATATGAAGACTAATAATGAATGCTAGACTGTCTCCTAGACGGCAGTGTTAGTCGTTGGGCTAACAAAGAAATGGAAATCAGAGATTACAAGAAAGTGTAGAGGCAGGCCTTCAGATGAAAGTGCATTGTTGTCTGTACATCGAAAAACAAGAAAGCCTGTCATTCGGTACCCAACGATTCAATGGGGTATAACACTGGCCAGCCAAATCAGATGATCCCAATGCCAATAGGTGTCAAGATAGAGACTGCCGACGGAAAACACGTTACATTCGAGAAAAGTGTCATCTTGTTGTGTCCCCTGAGTGCCTGAAGCAATTTCATTGTACGAAAAATACAAAATAGTGGACACTCTTTATGTATTCTTTTATATTATTAATAGATGTTCCGTTGGAAATGTAGCAATTTAGTAATCACTGTCCTCGTTTGACGACACCTCACAACTGATCTATGAAACTATTTTCTTAGATAAATTATGATGAATTATGTACAAGATAGGACTTATGTTACCAAATAATGTATCAGAAATTTTGTTCATTGTCGGGTTGATAAATCGTGCATGAGAGGGTTAAAGTTGCCAGACAGAGTGAATTTGTTACTCTCTGACCGGCTGCAACTTCACCAAGGATGTCATTTCAGTGATCAGCAAATATCACCTGAAACAGCATCCCAAACCCTTAAACGCCAGCCGTGTGTTCTGAAACCACATACTACGTGGCAGCATATTGTTAGATGCCGCTATATTATACGATTGCCTCTCCCCCCCCCCCCTTCCAGCCGTTCCGTTCTAAAGACTGACATTCACCCTGTTCTATATATAAAGGCAAAGGATTATGAAGGTATTCTGCTAGATACTAGAAGCTTTATTATTGCTAATGTAATTAATTAATGATTAATACAAACATAAGTAGTCATCCTATCCCTTCTTTTTAGGTGAATTGAATGCAAAGTTGCCACAGTGTGATAGTAGTCTTAAAATAAACTATTTATTTTAACATATTGTAATATTTTGCGGTTAATGACAACGTGCATTAGTTCGACAAATAACAGCCGATATAAAAGCCTTAGTTGTAGCATTTCCATTACCGTGTAGTTCAACAGCATGTAGTATAATTTTTGTGACTACTGACATGCTAATATATTTGTTGCTGAAATGAGTCCTGCAACATTTAGTACCAGGTTTTAAAAAGTTTCGTGCATAAATAAATGCGTTACTTTATTTGTAAGTAGGAAAACCAACCTATGCTTGGGTGTGATTTGTTAATGAGAGTAATAATGACACTGTCACTTTAGTGGTCTAGTCATATCTTCACACATTGTGCAATATAATAGCTTCAGTTCCTTAACTATTTTCCACTTTCTTTTAAAAGTAATTAGGTTCCATGAGATTGCACCAAATCCTTGTAGGTGTAATAAAACTATATAAAGTCATGAGCTCCTTATCCTTTACAGACATAAATTCCTTTACATTGTAGCGCAATTTCGTATACTCTGTGGAAGGGGACTGGACTCACTGGTGAGAGAGACTAATTTCTTAGTTCGTTACAATATTACATACACATTGGTTAGCATATCTTAGTACCTTTTCTACAGTTTACTTATTTCCTAGGAAATGTGTTATCAATAAATCAGAAATCATAATTTCGATATTTCTACCCTACGGTCTCCAGTAGCAACCAATTATTCTGCCATTTAGCTTAATTAATAACAATGCATTCAAAATTTTGAAATAACTCCTTAGTTTCACGTTTAGAACATACTGATCTGTTGTTGGAACTACCTAATTCTACAAATAAGTAATTAGTACTTTCTGAAACAATAACTGAATAAATGAAGGCCACTCTTGTATAAACAATTTTCTGTGTTGTGAAGTTTCACTGTTGTAAAAAATTACTCTATTTTACCATATTCACAATTACAAGAGTATTAGTCAAAGGGATTTTCATAGAATGAATAAAGCTCTTCTTTGGTTGGCATCCTGAGTAATGCATACTGCATGCACAAGAATCAGCAGATACCGGTTTATAGACATGTATGATTAACCCAATATTGTGCTTCCCCATTTTTCAATCGGTTAAAAAGTATCAGTGTGTGATATATATTGTATTATATAGTAATTAATAGTTGTATTGCTTGTAACCATATTTCAGTATTAATTCCAAATAATTAATGTGCCCACCAGCTGCTGTATAGTTTATGTTGTTTTATTTAACGACTGGTTTCGATATTACATCAATGCCATCTTCAGGCTCTACACAAATAATGTTAAAATCAGTGTAGTATCTATAACGTAATGTTCTACTCATGTCACATAAAATATAAGGAACAAGAAGTGCAAATGAGCCACAGTCAGCATTTATGTAATACAATAAGACCTAATTAATGGAATTATACGAGGGACTTTCAAAACAAAATGACATTTAAAAAAAAAAAAAAAAAAAGTATCTGAAAGATATTGCTTATATAACCAATGGTGTTGATTGTATGCTATAAATAATATTTACTCAGACTATGCCATAAGATATCTCAGGCAGTAGTAGATGTTTGACAAAAGATTTACAATGATATAAGAGGGTGAAAGATATGAAATAATGGTGTGGGGTATTAGTACTGGTATAATCAATAGCTGAAACTAATGATAAATGTATGGCAGTATGTAGCATTAATGAGTGATCAGTGTAGTAAAAATTGACAGGTAATTCGTCAGTGACTAAGAAACGTCAATATTACAAGTAATGCAACAAGGAAGACATTCGTGAGAACGTGCGGAATGTCAATCAGGAAAGTAACAAGCATTAAAATAAAGTAATAATGTCATTTTTGCATCCAATCAACACCATTTCTTCTATAATTAATATGGTATCTTTGTTACTTTGATTCTTAAAATTTTTTTTTTATAAATGTCATTTTATTTTAATAGTCCCTTTTATTATACTATTTCTTAGGTCTTATTACTTTACTTCGATGGTGATTGTTGGCTCATTTATACTTCTTGTTCTTCATACTTTATTCAATATATGTAGAAGATGATGTTATAGATGTAAAACTGATTTGTAGCTTTATTTGTATAGAGTGTGAATTTGGTATTAATGTTATACCGAAACTGGTTGTTAAATAAAACAACATGAACATTACAGCTGTTAGTTGATACACTACTTAGAATTGAAACTAGACCAGTCGCAGTCCCATTTCAATTATAACATGGAACTATATTGATTGAACATTTTAGTATATTTCAGGGATGATAGTAGTTGCTTTGGAAATATTTATTTTGTAGAATTTTTTGATTTATACACTTGAAATAACATACATGGTATGGGGTAAGTGTAGCTAATATAATGTATGGTATTTATGCCATCTTTCCTCATTAACGAAAATTATTATTTTATCTGTCTATTATTTCTACCTTTTGATGTGTTGAATGTATTAATGAAAGCACCTACAAATATTCTATTAGTTTCTCATTCACATAGTCTACCTAAAGACTTTTGTGGCTCCATTGAATATATGTTATTTTTATAATAACTTTAGTACACAATCCACCCTCATTTTATCAGTCATGACACTATTGTTATCTATTTTTAATTTATTCCTTGCTATTCGAATATATACACATTGAACCTAAATTGTTTTCTTAGCCTAGTTTGCCTTCCTTATTTTATAACTTGAAATAACTTGGAATAAATAGACATTATGACTTAGTGCATCACAGATATTTTCATTAAAAAGATATACCTGCAATTTAAATTTTTCCTTTGCTATTACTAGCAACAGTATGACGATATTACTTCAGGCACACAGTAACTATTGTTAACTGTTTGATTCTCTACATTAAACTTAGTGTCAAAGTATCATTATCAGACCTTCGCTGCATGATGATGATAGTCCCCAACCACCATTTTCGTATTAGTTGTAAAATTTTCAGTTCTCTTCACTACCTACCAGTACTAATCTGTCGGCTACTCTGTCCTGTCTGCTACCTCCGTCATGCCGTCAAACCTCAGGTACTGTTCATCGTAAGACCAGTTACGTAAATGTTATTGTTGTTATTGTTAATGTTGTTTTTATAACTTCCAAAGATGCACAGAATTAGTGTATTGTATTCAATTATCACACTTCAGTTATAAACCTCTATCTGCGCTAAATTAGTACGTCATGTGTACCTTTGTAAATGGGGATGAGTGTAAGAGAACAGTTGTTATTGATGATAATTTCGAGCCGTTTTGCAAGGCAAGAGCCCGCGTGTCGTACCTTCAATGGTGACGCTACGAAGTCAGCGCTAATGTTGCGGCGCAGCCCAGGTGCACAGCGAGCTTCTTTCGGATCTTGTGTACCGGTTTGGAGCCACGAGCCATTGTCTATGTTATTAGGCACGACATGTTTCGGAACGGTCTTTAAGAGACGCAACATAACCGCACTTCCTCTCCCTATGTAGACCTCAGAGTTCCTTCTCCAAAATAAATCACTTCAGTGTTAGTCATGACGTTAATTAATCACCATGACACCGACCGCTTACACTGTAGCCCACAATCCTAGCGCGGCTATCCTGTACAGTATAAAATAGTCGTGTATTGATGGAGCTGTCATTACTACCCAGGTGATTAATGTTGACGGTTTTCTGAGGTAATTATCGTCATACTACGGATATTAACAGTCTTTGGACGCCAAATAGTAGATTTAGACAAATGGGATACCATGATTACTTGGGAAATATTACGAGTGTGAAGAGTGTATAATGAAAAATACCAAATTTCAAGCGTAACCACTCACAACAGACAACATAATGGCGACGTCGACACTTAAATACGGAGAACAGTGACATTCGCGTAGATTTGTCAGTTTTAAGAAACGAGCAACGTGTGTAAAACATCGCTGATATCAAATTGACGGATGTGATGAACACATTCGTTACGATATTGTGGCGCAATTTAGGGGACTACATGACATGGCTTGTAGCACCTCTCCTGGGCTGATGACAATATTGGACGATAAACTGGAAAACACAGCTATCCGATTTCAGCTGGTAGGGTCAAGTGTGGCGCATACGTTGCGAAGCCATTTCCCCAGTTCGTCAACGAGGCTCCGTGCAAGCTGGTGGTCGCTCCATGAAGGAGTCATTGTATTTACGTGGAATGGAAATCGTTCTCTGACGATCCTCAACTACATTACTATACAAATACGCTAACACGAAAATTGTGGTACATATTGCTAATATATTCGTACAAGAAGGTCATTGAAAGTTACATAATTCGAAAGATTGTTTGTCGTAGATTTCACGAATATAAATATTATGTGTGCATTTAGCCAATAAAAGTAGTATAAGGAAGTAGAAATTTTTCTATCTACAGCTTGGATGAAGTTCTACATTCTCAAACAATCAGCTCACTGATTGGCTATTCGTCTCGACCAAAGACGCTGTAATGCAGCGCATCTGTAGTATTAAAATAACGTATTGAAATTAGTGAATATTGGAACATGGAGTGCTGCAAACTCACTTTCTTGTGCCGTTAAAATGCTTCATTTTCGTTGTGATTAAGAGTGATTATAGAAAATGGATGTTTCATATGAATGCCGATATAAAGGATGATGCACCGGGAGAGGCATCTAGCGGTACTCGGGTGGAACTACGAAGTCGAGAATGCCGGGAGAGGCATGTAGCGGTGCACGGGTGGAACTACGAAGTCGACATGTTGTCAGCTCTGGAATTCTGAATATCGCAGTATCGAAATAACATTACTTCTTGGCGTTGTATAAGTATGCGAACACCGAAATTGTAGTTCCGTTTCAAATGTTAGGTTAATGGAAATTAATTAACTCGAAAATGCCATGAGAAGAATGTACTTATGTTTTTATTTGTTGTTATTGTCTCAGGCATTTTCCTTAACACGTAAAAGATACCGTTTCATACCTCCCAGTGCCGGTTAAATTTTACCAAATATCCCAGCGGCCTCCTATGATAATGTTGAAAACAGATGCTGAACAGTGAGAATTCTGTGAGCATTTTAGCCAGTCGCTTGACAACGCTGATGTTTTCTCATAGAGTCTTCGCTTTACGAGGGCAATTATTTTTACTGAGCGTACGAGGGTACATAAAAGAACCTATCAATAATAAAGCAGGAACAGCATTATTTGTTTACTTCTTGGTCTGTACGGTACACTAATCGAGTCATTCTATGTGGTTCGAGCAAATGGGCAAGGATTTTCTACCGTGTTGTTGATGTTGCCAACATAATCACGCAAGGCTGCCGACATGATACGTAAAATTTTACCCCCAGTGATCATTGTAAACACAATTGGTCGATTTTTGACCACAGGCAATACTAGTCTACATAAATGCTCTGGAAGTCACAATGAAGTGCATGTCAGAGGGATCATCAAACGGCTTTTGTAATGTTTCTCTACAGTTCCATTCTCGAAAAACTCGCGGAGAAAAGATACACGTAATTCTTTCCTTCCTCGATCTGATTTATCTTATTTTAATAATCATGTCTTCCTGTGTAGGTGGGTGGTAACAAATATATTCGCAATCGGAAGAGGAAGTTGGTGATCTCGTCGCAACACATAACGCTTTTCCTTTAACGATGTCCACCCCAACTCGTGCATCATTTCCGTGACTCTATCTCCCCTATATAGCGATAATACAAAACGAGCTTCTCTGCTATTAACTGTCTGTAAATCGTCTGTTAGTCCCACTTGGTGGGGATGCCACAATGCTCACCAATACCGCACAATAGGAAGTACAAGTGTTGTGTAAGCAGTTTCTTTAGTAGAACTTTTGCATCTTCTATTCTGCTAACGAAACATATTCTTTGGTCCGCTTCCCATACAACATTTTTAGTGTGTTCTTTCAAATTTAAGTTGTTTGTAATTGTTAATTAAGCGGAATTTACGGCCCATAGTTTTGACTGTTTATCGTCTAAATAAAGTTTAACGGGCTTCTTAGAGTGGTCATATGGATGAATTCACACTTTTCATCATTAAGGATCAATTTTCATATTTTTCAAAAAATGCGCAAGTGTTTGTACAGCTTATGGGACTTAACTATGGGGTCATCAGTCGCTAAACTTACAAACTACTTATGAACTACTTACGAACTAGGACGTCACAAATATCCATGCCCGAGGGGGGATTCGAACCCCCGACCGTAGTGGCCGTGCAGACCGTGACTGAAGCGCCTCAGTCTCCTCGGTCACCGCGGCCGGTTGTCATATTTTTCACCTTGGAAAATCGTTTCGCAGTTGCTTCTGATATTTTTATGGCTTTACTAACCGATAAGTGACAGCATCATCCGCGAACAGTCTAAGGGAGCTACTCAGATTCTCTCCTAAATCGTAAATCAAGATAAGGACCAATAGGGATCCTATAACAGTTTCCTGTGGAACGACATATACCACTTCAGCTCCACTAGATGACATTCCGTCAGTTACAATGTACAGTGTCCTTTCTGGTAGGAAATCAGTAGTCCAGTCGCAAAACTGTGGTGATATTCCATATGCAAGCAATTTCATTAGAAGAAGCTTGTGAGGTTCAAAGCCTTCCGGAAATATAGGAACACGGACATCCCTTGTCGATAGCACTCATCACATCAAGTGATTAAAGAGCTAGCTGTGTTACATAAGAACAGTACTTTCTGAATTCGTGTTGACTGTGGCTCAGCAGGTCATTCTTTTCGAGGTAGTTCATAGTATGCAGTCGCGGAGGAACGGCGGTGCGTACTGAGGCGCCGTGCTGCGGTGCGCGCGGCCTTTCGCCGTCGGGGGTTCTAGTCCTCCCTCTGGTATGGGTTTATGTTTTGTCCCTAGTTTAGCTGAGGTATGTACCGGGTGACCAAAAAGTCAGTATCAATTGCCAAATTTAATAAATCACGGAATAATGTAGATAGAGAGGTAAAAACTGACAGACATGCTTGGAATGACTTGGTGTTTATTATAACAAAAACAAAAGTACAAAAAATGTCCGACAGATGGCGCTTCAACTGATCAGAAAAGCAATAATTAGCATAACAAATTAATACAAAGCAGAGGAAAATGCTCGATACGTTCACCATCGTTCCTCAACAATAGCTGCAGTCGAGGAATAATGTTGTGAACAACATTGTAAAGCATGTCTGGAGTTATGGTGAGGCACTATGATTTTCGATCGGAAGATTCACTTGAATGCCAGTCTTGTTGAAACAACAGTAATGCAGCACCGATGCATACACTGTAACCGAAACATTCAACCCCAGATTTTAAAAAAATAAAACCCCATATCATTCCAAGCATGTGTGTCAATTTTTACAATATTTACCTATCTATCTACATCATTCCGTGATTTATTAAATTTTCAAATTTTTACTGATTCTCTCTTCACCCGGTAGTTTCTAAGCTACGGACTAATAAACAAGCAGTTAAATCTCATAGATTTGCAAACATGTATGTCATACGTGAGGAAAATGCATGTTCCAAAATCCTGCTGCAAAATGACGTCAGTGATATAAGCCTGCAATTTGCCTTTCTTCAATATTGCTGTAACCCGTGGAACATTCCAGTCTTTGCGTACGGAAAGTTCGCTAAACCCATCTATGTCTGTGAATGGTAATATTCGGCTATGTGGAACCGTTTTCAGCAACTCATGGATTTTACTTTCATTTGGATTGCGGAGTATAGATGTAGATCGACTTTTATATCATAAATGAGGATGCCTATGTAGACATAATTACGCTTGGGGCCATTACTCTTGGACTTGTAACTCGTGGCGGGATAAAGTGAACGTGTGATTTAGTGTGAGCGCACAGTGGAGCGCGTCGAGGCCTACGAGAGACACAGGCCCCAGCGTAGACGTCATGCCACGTAAGCAAGGTAGTTCCGAGCCGACGCGATCGCTAGCCGATTGGCTGGCCGCCAGGGCACAGCCCACTGCGTCATAGCGGGCAGCCCGAGGCCTACTAGAGGCCTACGAGACAGACAGGCTGCGACGCGCACGTCATATCACGTGATCAAGTGAGGCCTGAGCCGCTAGCGGATTGGCAAGCGCTGGGGCACAGCCCACTGCCCACTAGCCAATCCGCTAGCGGCTCAGGCCTCACTTGATCACGTGATATGACGTGCGCGTCGCGGCCTGTCTGTCTCGTAGGCCTCGGGGCAAACACTGAGCTAGCTACCTTTGTTACAAGGCATGACGCCTGCGCTGGGGCCTGTCTCTCTCGGGAGTGCGTGTGACTCACCGCTGGCAGGCACGTAGAGGTTGAAGAAGAGGCAGTCCTCGCTCTGGTTGCGCAGCAGCGGCAGCAGGCGGCGCAGCTGCAGGTAGCGGCCGCGCGGCATCCTCAGCAGGGCGGCCGTGCGGTTCGAGATGTCGGGCGGCCGCTGCGGGCACACCGGGCCCAGCGTGTCCGCCAGCCGCGTGCCCTGCAACCAAACAACACACACAGCGCGTCACTGGAGGGAACACCGGACGTTAACAGAGGCTGGTGAAAATGGGAAAATGACACACACACACACAATCATATTATTCAAACAGTTGGTTTTATTTGGAAAAACAACGCCATTATGAATTTTTTTTTTGTATATAAAAAAAAAAAACAGTCGAATGTAATTCCTGTCGGTATTACAGCCGGATCATACTGACATATGTGCACAATATTTCCGCGGTCCACCTATACCCGAGCCGCTGAAACATTGCACTTGACGTTTCGCGGTACGGCGAGTTCCGTTGGCTACACTACTATAGCGACGATGCAAAAAAATGTTCAAATGTTTGTTAAGCTTATGGGACTTAACTACGGGGTCATCAGTCCCTAAACTTACAAACTACTTATCAACTACCTTATTCTAAGAACGACACAAATATCCATGCCCGAGGGGGGATTCGAACCCCCGACCGTAGTGGCCGTGCAGACCGTGACTGAAGCGCCTCAGTTCCCTCGGCCACCGCGGCCGGCAGCGACGTTGCAACACACATCAGGCGAAATTTTCAAAATGTTCAAATGTTTGTAAATCTATCGGACCAAAGTGCGTGGTCATCAGTCCTTAGCTTACAAACTACTTAAAACTAAGGACAACACACACACCCATGCCCGAGGGAGGACCCGAAACTTCACGGCGCGAAATTTTCAGTTGCATCTCGTAAACGTAAGATATTCAGCAATACGGGTTTTAGGGGATAGTGAGAATATAGACGTAATATGAAAAATTAACAAGTGGTGAGTTAACTTTAACGCAGAAGTTGAACATGGAAGCGGTGCTGTGTTGAAATCAAGAGTGTGACTTAAAGCAGAGCAGGACAAGAACGTTTATGATTACAGCAAATAAAGTGGAGCGGCTCGGCGAAGCTTCTGGCGACACAAGTAGGTAGGCCAGGGCGCCTTACTGCGTAACTGCCTAACAGCTGTGCCGGCCGCTATGGCCGAGGGGACTGCGGCGCGCCAGTAAGTTTAGGTACTGATGACCCCGTAGTTAAGTACCATAAGCTCTATAAACATTTTAAACCTGACAGCTGTATTCCTTAAAGGTGGCTGGAACATATTGATTGGAAGTAGGAGACCGGTCACGTGTAGCAAAGATCAGTTACGCCATATCTCGTCGTATACCTCGTCCTATAAATACAGTCGAAAAAGACAGGTACGGCAGAAAGTCAGGCATGGCAGAAAGAGAGGCAGCCACGGGTGGGCAGTCACCTGCCGCCTGGACTGTGCTTCTCGTCGGCAACAATTGTTATTATTGTTATCACAAAACTGAGTCCGTCGCAGGTGGAAGCACTTCGACGCAGCGCGGTCAGCAACCGATCATCACGACCAACACGGCATCCCCGACGTGAGATGCAGCCAGCAGAATAGAGGCGGCCCAGCCTGACACAACGGGCAGCGGGGTCCCGGCCTCGACAGCAGCGCAACAGAGCGTCGAACCAACGCATAGCGCGATAAGACTGCAGCCAGTTACTCACCCGGGGGCATTGTGTGGACGAAAGAACACGGCCACACCTGAAGTGCTCCTGTGACCGTCTGGAGGGCGAAACAGCAGCAGCGGGGGAAGAAGGACCTCCCGGACAACGCCCAGCGCGGTATGGCCGTACATCCTTCGCGACGGCGGCGGCGGCGGCGCGGCGCGGTTCGAGGACGATAGCTCGCCTTACACAACACAGAGATGTAGCGGCAGGCGGGCAGCCGCACCAGTAGCGTCAGCTACTACGTGGAGACTGGTAACCCTTCATGTTTAGTCCCTTTCAAAAACCACCACTACTACGAGGATCGTGGCGTCAGCTGGACGTAACCGCAGTACGCGAAGCACGCACGCACACTCCACTCGCCTCCAGCCGTTTGTAACTTTAATTTCAATAAACTATTTTGCTATACTGGACCACTGTTTCATTGCCACCCCATCTTCCGAGTTCAGTACTGAGCTCACTGCCCACATGGGACGAACTAGTGTAGCCATCCTGACATGGACGAAGTCTTGGTGTGAAACATTCGTCATTTGGTAACAAAACCAACAAATAGTGCCCAGACACGTTCCAGAGTGCATAAAATAATTCGTTCTTGAGCTGCCACCACAAAGCAGCAATTAACGGCATACTAATGTAGACAAGAGCACAACAACACACACGCTTTCAATAACAGAGCAAAGAAATATAGAAACTAAGCATTTGATCATGACAGATACGAAATAAACAATAATGTTTTATAATCACAATGCTTTACATTCACCAATTTACGGCCAAGTTTTGCCGTTGTCCCATTGCCTGCGCTCCCCGAAGCAGGGGTTTTTTTTTTTTTTTTTTTTTTTTTTTTTTTTTTTTTTTTTTTTTTTTTTTTTTTTTTTTTTTTTTACCAAGATGCAGTATCCACATTGCCAACAGCTTCATGCAACAGCCTTTTCACCTCTGTTATTGTGAAATACTTATTGTTGTTTCATTCTGACCCTTCTCTTTGCGACTTCGTCTACTACATGTGTGGACGTAATAGCCTTATTTCGTTTCACAAGCGAATATAAAAGAAGTTTTGTGATGATTGATATATCTGCAACAATATTTCTTTCTTGTACCGTAGCCCCTGCATTATTCTATCCGATCGTTCGAAGCGAGAATAAACTTCCCGCTCAGAGTATATGCTTCGAAGTTTTTATTCATACGTAATTGATAGTTTACTCAGAGAACATCACTAGACTAACGTCTTTTCGTCGACATTATCCAATTACTGGAACTCGAGAAGTAAAGTTAAACCACTCGCAATAAAATAAATTGCAGCAGAAAGTACCACAGACAACGTAAACACGCGGTAGACAGCGATACACACGTTGTTTACGGTAGCACTGAACACAGCCGGCAAAGCGGGAACTGTGACCTCACAGCACATGACCACCGGAAGTGTTTCCCGCGCTGTAATTGGATCGTTCCTAGCGACGAGCGCCTCTCGGTCCTTTATTTTTATTTTTATTTTTAATTTTTTTTTTAATTTTGTTATTTTAACGCCGACAGAGTTGGCAGGCTGGCAGCAGCATCAGGCGCTGCTCTTCAGCCGAGCGTACATGCAAATTACAAAGTAAGATTAAAAACCATGTCACGAGAGTAAAAACAAGAGAATTGAAAAACATGGCATAAAGAAAGCATTGATGAATTAAAACCACATGAACAGGCGAGAGAGACAGACACATAGACATTTAAAAACAGTCTGTGCCACGGTGGCGGTAAAATCACATTGTCACTGGACACAGGAAGAAGTAACACGACGACACTGGTGAAGAGGAGAGGCCCCCGCAGGAGAGGGGAAGGATAGGAAGCCCGGGGGAGGTTGGGGAGATAGAGAGGACGACGGGGGTTGTCGAGACTCCAGGGTGGGGTAGTCAAGAGGGGGAGGGAAGAGGAGGGGATGGGAAGAGGGGGCGCTGATGCTTCGGGGATCAGGGTTGATAGGAGGGGTAAATTTCGGGACGAAGGGCATCATCCGGTAGGGGAAGGTCGTGGAAGTTGCCTTGTGGGAGGATATGTAGTGTGTGCAGGTGGAGAGAGGGAGAAATGCATTGGTGTAGGCGTTGCAGAGCCCCAGGGTTGTTTACGATGTGGGTAACGAGGGTTTGCGGGAATCTATTTTGCGGGTGACGTACAGGATTCGGAGATGTTCAAGGTGTTGAAGGAGGTGAGGAAAGGGGATGAGTTCATATAGGATCTGCGTGGTGGATGGTAGTCGGATACGGTAGGTGAGACAGTCGGCATGGCGTTCCACGATTTGGAGGGTCTGATAAAAGGTGGGAGGAGCGGAAACCTAGGCAGGGTAGAAGGAGCAGACGATGGATTTATAGGTGTGTAGGATGGTGGGCTTAATCCCCACGTCTGGCCAGTGAGGAGTTTGAGGAGGTTTAGATGGGACATGGCTTTTTCACGGATGGTTTTCTGGTGGGCGGTCCTGGAAAGATGTCGAACAAGGGTTAGGCCAAGGCACTTTAGAGTGGGTTTGTTAAGCTTATGGGACTTAACTACGGGGTCATCAGTCCCTAAACTTACAAACTACTTACGAACTAGGACGGCACAAATATCCATGCCCGAGGGGGGATTCGAACCCCCGACCGTAGTGGCCGTGCTGACCGTGAGTGGAGCGCCTCAGTCACCTCGGCCACCGCGGCCGGCTATCACAGGAAATACTAAACTTAATCGATGAAAGGAGAAAATATGAAAACGCAGTAAATGAAACAGGCAAAATGGAGTACAGACGACTAAGAAATGAAACTGATAGGAAGTGCAAAATGGCTAAGCAGATGTGGCTGGAAGGAGTCTTTGCAGAATGTGTGACACAACAACACAGTGACCACTACCTAGTTAACCTATATGTAAACCAGCTACGTGTCACTCAGGTGTATATATTATTGGTTTGATCATTCATGGTCATATGTTATGTCACTTATGTGTTTATTTGTATTGGTAATTGTTGGGTGGACTGAGATGATGTCATGATTTATGTATTTAATATGAATAAAAAAAACAAATTATTTTACGATGAATGTAGTAGACACGCAGGGATAGCCAGGGTCTTTGCTGTTGTATAGAGTCATCTTTGGAGTAGGTAGCTCGCTGGCAGCGCAATGGCGCTCGGAGAAAAAGTTAGATGGAGAGATTTGCTTGAAGCGGCCGGTCTGTGTTGGGCGGTGTGGCTACAGAATGTGGGGCTAAAAATGCCTACACTACGCCACATCGTCTCCATCCGAAATAAGATCGAGCCAAATACTTAGTTAGCATGTACGACTAGCCAGTTATAAACTTCAATAGCGAAAACTGTTTTTTAAAACATACCTGGTGTCGTCCAAATCACTCTCCCAGCTCATTAATGTGGCAGGGTCCTGTCCTATTCATTATTATTCCGAGACAAGCTCTGTTAAATTACAAATATTTGTGTATTTCGACGTTATTGAACGTAGTTAAATTCGTAGTGTTAGTGACCAGAAAATGTTTTACGAGTTTTGCAAAGTTTAACAGCTGAGTAACTGTAGCCTCTGTTTGTTGCATAATTAAAGATAAGTTAAAATTTAATCAAACAGGTTAATTATTAGTAACATTAAATCAAAACTGTGGTTCGACTCTTTATGAACTTTGCTTACATAAATTTGTGCTCAACTACTTAGTGAGATACTTAGACCACTGCAACTGCTTAATATCAGTTTCAGTATTTACTATTCATGAATTAAATGAGTCTATCACCAATCAGTCAAGGTATTTGCAGTTTGATATGTACTTCAGTTACATTTGCTACCGAACTTTGGTAATTGTAGCTTGTCGCCAATTTGCTATTCGACCTTTCATACGTAATTTTGTTGTTTTATACTTGAGTGTCTTTTGCAGCCTTGCCTTATTGTTCCTAGTTGTGCCTGTTTCTTGTCCCCTACAACCCCCCCCCCCCATTTTATTAATACTGAGTTATTTTTTCAAAATTTGTCTCTTTTTACTGGACACGCGTTGATACGAGAGTGCCAAAGTGCAATGCCGTCTCAGTTGTAACTTCCACTACACTACCGCTTTCATTTATCCGAAAAAATAGAGAATTTTAGGCACACGAGTTTAATTAATTGTTCAGTAGATTGCCGATCGTGTGGGGTGGGAAGGTTACAAATGTAAAAATACATACCGCCTACGGGAAAGTAAAAGAGACATATGGAAAAAAGAAAAGCAATTTTACGAATATCAAGAACTGAAATGAAAAACCGATCCTCAGCAAAGAATGGAAAGCTGAAAGGTGGAAAGGAAATTAACTTAGAGACAATATTTTAGGAAGGATAGAGGAAGTAAATGTAGGTGAAATAGGAGGTACTATACTGTGAGGTGTAATTTACAGAGAAGAGACCTCAGGCGAAACAAAGCCTCTGGAATAGATGACATTCCCTCAGTGCTACTGAAGTCACTGGGAGAGCCAGCAACAACAAAAGTATTTCACCTGGAGCGTAAGATGGATGAGACAGGCGAAATATCTCCAGCCTTTAAGAAAAATGTGCTAATCCCCATTCCAAAGAAAGTAGGTGCAGACAGGTGTGAAAATTACAGAAGAAGGAGAAATTTGCGTTTTGCCGATGGCACTGTAATTCTGTCAGAGGCAGCAAGGGGTCTGGAAGAGCAGTTGAACAAAATGGCAATGGGAAGAAAAGCGTTTTTGAAAGAGAGAAATTTGTTAACATTGAATATTAATTTACGGGTAAGAAAGTTCTTTCTGAAGGCATTTGTGTGGAGTGTCGCCTTGTTGGCAGTGAAACTTGGACGATAAACACTACGGGCAGGAAGAGGATAGAGACTTTTCAAATGTGGTGATACAGAATAATGCTGAAGTTTAGGTGGACTGATCGCGTAACTAATGACGATGTACTGAACAGAATTGGGGAGAAAAGGAATTTCTGGCATACCTTGACTAAATGAAGGTATCGATTGGTAGGACACCTTCTTAGACATCAAGGAATTGTGAATATAGCGTTGGAGGGAAGTGTGTGGGGTAAAACCCGCATAGTCAGACTAAGAGATGAATACAGTAAGCAGATTCATACGGATGTAGGTTGCCCTTCTTATGAGGAGATAAGGAGGCTTGCTCAGGACAGAGTAGGTGGAGAGCTACATCCAATGTCTACGGACTGAATACCACAACAACATCAACATATTTTAACGATTAAGTAGTACTGCTGTGGAGCTTGTTAGGTAGCAAATTCTTTATTATAGCTCACACTTCAGGTATAGCGTGCCCTCAAAAATGACGCGTTTCTGCTTTACCATCAACAGATTAGCATCTAATGTTCATATGTTTGTAAAGTCTATGGGACTTAATTACGGGGTCATCAGCCCCTAAACTTACAAACTAGCTAATACTAAGGACGGCTCAGATATCCATGCCCGAGGGGGGATTCGAACCCCCGACCGTAGTGGCCGTGCAGACCGTCACTGGAGCGCCTCAGTCCCCTCGGCCACGATTAGCATCTCTTCCGTGCTATGTGCACACGTGAACAGACGTGACAAGTGGTTTGATACACATACAAAAGGAGACTACTTTTGTCTTGGGGCAACATATAGGCTTTATTTAATGAAAATCTGATTTGGGGAAGAAACTATATCGTAAATTGAAGTTTCAGGTGTATGAAATGCTTTACGTACGACGGAGTAGATCTAGGAGTCAATAGAGACATCAAAGAAAAAGTAGTTACCCTTGTTGCATGTATGATTTCAGTGACAGAAGTATTTTTGGTAAGCGTTCGTCACTGACGGAATTAAGCGTCGCAATCTTACCTCTACGAATGTCAACAAATAGCAGAGAATTGCTAATTTCGCTTTGTGTATTTAAACATAACTACACTACTTTGTTTCTTTATTCAGGTTTCATTTGTATGTAAAGCATAATTATATTCCTTAGATTTTGTCGATAAGATTCAGTGACATAAGAATTCCTTCCAAGAACAATGGAATTTATTTCATTTGCTTTGTGACATCGATGCGTACTTATTGGATTTTCAATCCGTTCTGTTTAAGAATAACCTTGCCCGGGCAACGGACAAATGTTTCGCAGAACTAAAAAGCGGCTACAGGACTCAGGATTGTGTGATATCTTAGACAGGAGAACTGAGTTTGGTGACAAAACAATCCAGCAAACATTCCATTTTCACTGACTAAGGTACGGAACCCTTAAAAGCGGTTGTATGCTGAGGTCTTTTTTCTAAAATCAGTTACGAAGCATGGACATGGAGCTAGTGTAAGGCATTTAAGTACTTACCTACGCTTGTAGCGTAAGTTATTTTTACACTACATACGTAAACATTGGCCCTCACTTATCACATAAAAATTTATGTACTACTGGTATTATGTATTAGTTTACTGTTGTTTCAGAGATGTTTACAAAATACCTAATTAAAGCAGGAGGCGGCCGCGGTGGCCGAGGGGACTAAGGAGCTCCAGTCACGGTCTGCACGGCCACTACAGTCGGGGGTTCGAATCCTCCCTCGGGCATGGATATTTGTGCCGTCCTAGTTCGTAAGTAGTTTGTAAGTTTAGGGACTGATGACCCCATAGTTAAGTCCCATAGACTATACAAACATTTGAACATTTTTTAAAGCAGGAAACAAGTCTCGTGGACATAATAAAAGTATTGGCGCGGCATTTCATTTCCTTTATTATTCAGGCAAAGCAAGAAAATCTTCATTATGAAATTCAATGAGATATTTCCTTTCACACAATGATTAAAAGTAATAAATCATCTTTATCTTCATATCGGCCAAAACTTACGAAAGAAGAGACCATAAGACCCGATACTTAATGAATATCCGCTCAAAGTATGATAAATATCTAACTCCACTCTCTGACATATGCAGTCACGAGATTCCCGTAGATTTTATTTATACACTACGACAGTAGCGCTCCAAGGGGCCGGCAAGCTACATTTCTGAATACAATACTGGATCAGTGCGAACAGTATCGTTTATATTGATTTTAACGTACTTTTTACATTAGGGACAATTATAACGTAGGTAATATCTTTAAAAAAAGGTCCATCTCTGTCCTTCTTAGTTTCTCTTAGATCCCTAGCAAGGTATGAAACGACAACTGCAGCTCAGTTTATTTACAATTATCTTGTAACCTACAGGCATTACTGAATAATTTAAGCCGCGGTGGAGAAGCCGAGCAGTTGCTCGCCGTGGAGGTTCGAGTCCTCCCTGGGGCATGGGTGTGTGTGTTTGTCCGTAGATTAGTTTACCTAGATTTAAGTAGTTTCTAAGCTAGGGACTGATGACCACGCAGTTTGGTCCGATAGATTTACAGACATTTGAACATTTTTGAATAATTTAATTTACTATTAAAAATAGAAACATGGCTAGGAGAAACCAGAAGATCTGTCCTCTGGCAGAAGGATGTCGCTTATATACTCAAGAGCGTTAACCTTCCTTCACTACAATTCCAGTAAAATCGGTGAGCGTAGAACAACTAATATAGAATGCAGTAAGTGCAATATTGAACATACCAAATCAGCTACTACAACTGTACCTGAAGGGAAAACATCACAGACGCGCCAAGAAAGCGGAAAAAGCAATCAGACTGTTTACAACAAAGTTGTTGTTGGTGTTATGGTCTTCAGTCCGGAGACTGGTTTGATGCAGCTCTCCACCCTACTCTATCGTGAGCAAGCCTTTTCAACTCCTCATAAGAACGACAACCCACATCCACTTGAATCTGCTTACTATACGCGTCTCTTGGTCTCCCTCTGCGATTTTTACCCCACACACTTCCCTCCAATGCTAAATTTACGATTCCTCGAAGTCTAAGAATGTGTCCTACCAAGCGATCCCTCCTTTAGTCAGGGTGTGCCAAAAATTCCTTTTCTCACCAATTTTGTTAAGTACCTCTTCATTAGTTATGCGATCTACCCACCTAATCTTGAGCATTCTTCTGTAGCACCACATTTCAAAAGCCTCTATCCTCTTCCTGTCCGCACTGCTTATCGTCTATGTTTCACTCCCGTACAAGGCAACACTCCACAGAAATGCCTTCAGAAAAGACTTCATTACACTTAAATTAATATTCGATGTTAGCAAATTTCTCTTTTTCAAAAATGCTTTTCTTCCCATTGCCATTCTGCATTTTATATCCTCTGTACTGCGATCATCGCATGTTATTTTACTACCCAAGTAACAAAACTCATCTACCACCTTCATTGTTTCGTTACCTAATCTAATTCCTTCAGCATCACCTGATTTCCTAAGACCGCATTCCATTATTTTTGTTTTGCTCTTGTTAATGTTCATTTTATACGCTCTCTTCAACACACTGTCCATTCCATTCAACTGCTCTTCCAGGTCCTTTGCTGTCTCCGACAGAATTACAATGTCATCAGCAAAACGCAATGTTTTTATTTCTTCCTCCTGAACTTTAATCCCTATTCCAAATTTGCCTTGCTTTCCTTCACCGCCTGCTCGATGTACAAATTAAATAGCATCGGAGAAAGGCTACAACCCTGTCTTACTCCCTTCCCAACTGATGCTTCCCTTTCATGCCCTTCGAGTCTAATAACTGCGGTCTGGCTTTTGTACAAGTTGTAAATAACTCTCCTTTCCCTGTATTTTACCCCTGCTGATTTCAGAATACAACAAAGAAGAACCAAAATCCACAATTGTTCCTACAGCTGAACAACTGAAAGCTACACTTTATGGTAAGTCTGTTGAAAAAATAAAAGGTAAGGAAGGGGAGGGGAAAGAAGGTATGCAAATGGTTTGTTCACTTGATATTAAAGGATTGGCTGACCCACCATCTAATTTCCAGGTAATAAAACCCATTCAGAATTGTGTAAAGGGGGCTAACTAATTATAATGATTTGAGTAAAGAAATTTGTTTTGACTCCTTTTATTGTCTGAAGTCAAATGAACGTCAGAGCAAAAGTTCACATACAATTCAACACAGATCAAATTTAATGAACCTATTTTTACAAAAACAGAATTTACACTCCTACAGCAAGCGACCGGTCAGTTGAGGATAATTGTATCTGATTCTAAACAATAATGATAAATCTGAAGCATAGAATTAAAATTTGTGATGCGGTCGGGAATCGAACCCGGACGTACATGCTTACGAGGCAGACGTCTTACCGTTAGACCACCACACCACTAACGAGTAAGGCGCCTCGCCGGCCGCGGTGGCCGAGGGGACTGAGGCGCTCCAGTCACGGTCTGCACGGCCACTACGGTCGGGGTTTCCAATCCCCTCTCGGGATGGATATTTGTGCCGTCTTTAGTATTAGCTAGTTCATAAGTAGTTTGTAAATTTAGGGACTGATGACCCCGTAGCTAAGTCCCATAAGCTATACAGACTTTTGAGCATTCAAATTTTGATTTTGAAGGCGCCTCGGAATATGTAAGTACGATTTCCCTCCACGTCACGAACTTTAATTCAGCTTCTGTGTTGCCACTACTGCCAAGGCTCTTCATGCAGCGGAATAGCACCTCGGCAATGGACGTATTGGAACATTCCTGTTAAGGTGATATTGCCGAGGTGCTATTTCCAAGCATGGAGAGCCTTGGCAGTAGTGGCAATTATCTTTGGAACACAGAAGCTGAATTAAAGTTTGTGACGTGGAGGGAAATCGTACTTAGACTATTCCGAGGCGCCTTAATCGTTAGTGGTGTGGTGGTCTAACGGTCATTCGCGCTTGAGACGCGCTAGGGCAAGGAAGTGCCGCGTACTACGCATCGCTCGCGTTGTTTACAAGTTGGTGTCTGTCTTCGTAGCGTACCGCGTAACTGTGCTGTATTGTGATTGTATTTGAAAGCTATTAGCCCGTGTAGGGTTAATTAGCGCTGTGTCACGGTTAATACCAAGGAAAAACACTCTGAAATTCGAGTTCGACAAGTCAACCAAATCAGTTCAACCAGGTTCTCATGAAATACGCGACTGGATACTGGACATCGTTGGAATTACTTCGGACCAGATTCACATCTTATATTACGACCTGAAACAGTACTGTTTCTTTGTGAAGCTGCACAACCCGGTTGTCATGGAAAGATTGCCGCTGAAACACTGAGGAAAGATCGAATTCCTGCACCACAACGGAAAAGTGGGTACTGTTATTCTTTCCATTGATGATGTAGAATACAAGAATGTTAGAATATTTAAACCACCACGGGAAGTTGAAAACTGTTACATTCAGGAAGTCTTATCGAAATTCGGCGAAGTCAGGTCCATCAGGAGCGAAATATGGTCTAATCAGCACAGGCTACAATGCTTTGGTTGTGTGCGATCAGTGGAGATGCATGTGAAACTTAATATTCCGCTCCACATTACAGTTTGCGGGAATAAGGGTCTTGTTATTTACACTGGGCAAACGCCAACGTATCATATTTGTAATGACAGTGGTCACGTAAAGTAAGACTTTCCACGTCGCATGGTGGTTTTGAAAAGCAAACTCCAACGGCAAAGGATAACATTTAGTGACGTTTTAACATCAAACGGATCAGATCAGTCTGTTGAAAATACTATCACTGAAATACCAGAACCACCTTCGTTAGCTACTTCACAAATAATGCCCCCTCCCGCGGAAGAGAATTCAGTCACCACTAAACCGTGACCGTAGTTCTGCCACTAGTAACAAACGGCCACGTGTCTCTGACGAAGCCCCGTCAGATGTTGAGGCATCTAGTCTGGTGCAACCCGTGCGAAACCAGTAACACAACACTGAATTAACATCCGGACCAAACAACGACATGAATTTAGACGCAGTAGATCAGACCAACGACAACCTCCCATTGTTAGTAATGAAGCAGC
Source organism: Locusta migratoria (assembly GCA_026315105.1). Taxonomy (NCBI): domain Eukaryota; kingdom Metazoa; phylum Arthropoda; class Insecta; order Orthoptera; family Acrididae; genus Locusta; species Locusta migratoria. The sequence continues at coordinate 371,436,676 of CM048745.1, forward strand.
TGACATGGAACTAGATCATACCACACAGGTTCCCACCCTAGAGACTCACGAGAACACAGACCAGATATGTGTTCAACATACTGACGACAATCCCCAACACGCCAAAGAGCAAGTCATACCGATGTCTCTTGCTGCAGACACATCTGACAGTAACGAGCAGGCTCGAGGCTCATGCGATACACTAACTGCCTCTTCTCATCAAGAAGAGTGTTATCAGGTTCAAGACCATCTAAGCCAAACAACAAAAGATACTCAACGCTGCTGCACTAAGAAATCCCAATAAGACGTTAACGTGGGTAGAGGCAAATCAAGGCGCAATAAGGAGAAAGGAGATAAAACGTCAACTGAAGGGACAGGAGAAGGTAGTCTAGGAAAAGGAGATAAGGCAGATATGAATAGTTGTAAAGATACACCGTACGAATCTTGCTCTCCACAAAGTGCAATAAAATTGGTGCGTATTCTCGAATGGATCACATCCCCGAAACGTGCTTTAAAGTGACAAATAAAGCATTACATTTAAACAGGACATAGTAGAGCAAGCCTTTAATGACGTTGAAAGCGTATAAGATAATCACGTTAAGTATTAACAGAATAACATCGGACTTTAAAAAAAAAGCAGTATTAAAAACATTCATCTACGAGACAGGGGCAGACAGTGTCCTATTACAAGAAGTAGTGATACATAAATGGACTATACCAGGATTTATTACCTTACTCAATATATTACCGGATGAATGTTCAGGGACAGCAATATTGACAAGAGAAGGGATACCGATAGAAGAGCTAGATGAACTAGTAACTGGAAGAGGCATCAGTTGCAAAATATTTGATTTCACTGTTTTAAATGTTTATGCCTCATCAGGTAACAGCAACAAATCAGAGAGATCTAAATTCTTCAAGGAAGATATCGTTTGCCTATTAAGAAAAAACCCCGCGAACGTAATTATTGGTGGAGATTTTAATTGTGTTGTCAATGAAAGAGATCAGATACCAAACTTTAATTATTGCAAAGAACTACATGAATTAATTAAGAACATGAAGTACAAAGATGCATGAGAAGTCAAATTCCCGACACTAGTCAAATTCACGTCTACGTCATGTAGTCTTATCGATAGCATTTATGTATAGGGTAACATCAGAAGTCAGGTGCTAGACTCTGAAGTCATCCCAACGTTTTGCTCGGACCACTGCGCTCTTTCAGTGACCATCAATCTAGAAAAACAGCCTACGAAAGTATGCCGAAGGCAATGGACTTTAAATGTTGCACATTTAAACGATGAAGCTCTTGAACACATTGTTCATGAAACGTGGTCGGCTTGTCTCAAATCAATAAATAAATACCGATCTAAAACTGAGTAGTGGGTCAAATTAGCTAAACTAAAACTAAAACAAGCGTTAAGAACTTACAATTTTGAAAAATATCGGACTGAAAAAAGAACGATAGAATTTTACTACACGGTTTTACGAGAACTTTATGAGAAAAATAACGGTACAGGAACTCACCTCTAACAGATTTAAAAAAAAAAAAAAAAAAAAAAAAAAAAAAAGATTAAGCCAAATTATTAAGTACACGGCAACAGTTACATGGTATAAAAATCAAATCAAAAGCTAAATCATACATACAGGAAGAAACAGCTTCAATGTACTATTTGCTGAAACATCAGGATAATCGGAGAGGTACTTTTATTAGTGAAATAACAACAGAAGACGGGAGGGTAATTACGAACCAATCTGAAATAGTGCGTTTCATCCACCAATAATATACAAAACTTTACACAGAAGATACAATCGACGAGGAGGCGAGTACTGAAATACTGAATTATTTAACCAATTCGATTACCACGCAAGAAAACAACTCCCTATTTATTGAATTTAGAGAAGACGAAATTTTTGACCTTGTAAAAACATGACTTCCTCATAAAACAGCAGGCCCTAACGGACTGCCGGCCGCGGTGGCCGAGGAGACTGGGGCGCTTCAGTCACGGTCTGCACGGCCACTACGGTCGGGGGTTCGAATCCCCCCTCGGGCATGGATATTTGTGCCGTCCTAGTTCGTAAGTAGTTCATAAGTAGTTTGTAAGTTTAGGGACTGACGACCCCGTAGTTAAGTCCCATAAGCTTTACAAACACCTGACGGACTGCCAAAAGAATTTTACCAGAAATTCTGGCACATAATTGGCCCCACATTTACAGAGGTAATAAATGAAATCATTAAAGACGGAGAGACTCCAGCAAAACTGAAAGAAGGGAATATTGTCTTAATTCCTAAAAATAAAGGTAAAAAGAAAATCGATAACTTTATACCAATGTTTATGACCTACGACTACAAGACAATAGCACGGGCATTTAAGGAAAGAATCACCCCCCTCCTACAGAATTTAATAAAAAGCCACCAAGCCTGTTTGCCTGGCAGAACAATCATGTCTATTCTCTCCGAATATAGAGATCTGATATCAATTGCCTCTGTAACTAATATCAAATCCGCGTTTTCTGCAAAGCCTTTGACCATGTCAGCTATAGAATGTAGAATCAACAGTGAAACAAATGGGATTTAACGATCGTGCAGTCAGTGTTCACCAGATGATGTCAGGAGTAACAGCAAAAGCTTTCGTAAACGGACAGTCAACAAAACTTTTTCACATTCAAAGAGGCGTTCCACAAGGGAGCCCGTTATCAATGATATTATACGTTCTGTCATTGGAACCATTACTAAGACGACTCAGTCAGAGACTAACGAGAGCAACAATTTCCGGGCAAGGGCGTTCGCAGATGACGTCGGTGTCTTAATAAGAAACGAAGAAGAGATAGGTATTCTGCAACAAGAACTAGAAAAATACTGTAGAGCTCCAGGACCACAGGTTAATACACACAAGAGCAAAATTTTAAGTCTTAGAGAATTCGATCATTTAAACATACAATAGGCTAAACGGGTAGAAACCCACAAGACGTTAGGAATCAGTATAAGCAACTGTCCCATAAGAAAAAAAGAGATCATGAAACTAGCGAATGAGTATATATAGAAAGGAAATATTTTCAAAGTGAAACTTGAATCTTCACAAAAGCAAGAATGGATGGTGGTTAGGACTTACCGACATGAGTATAAAAGCATGTGCATTATATATAAAAATAACCCTGTTTATGATGAACAAAGATCGATATAACATTACATCAAAACTATTTACAGCGGTTAGTCCAGAAAGCATATAACCCCCGATCAATGTAGGCAAACTTTACTGTAAGCTAAAGCACATAAAGGAATTTTATGTAGGAATAAGTTATTTGGGAACATACACGCTACATAATAACAAGAGAACTAGTAGATAAATTGATGAAATCTGACACGACGAATAAAATTGAAATGCAGCACCCGCAAGTAACGTGGAAATGTGTATGGACCAATCTAAACCAGAAAATCTATCCAACTGAGGTAATATCTACATGGTACAAGGTTATAAATGACATCGTACCAACTAATGAGAAACTCAATCGAATAGGACTCTGTGATACACATAAATGCATAAAATGTAGTTTAGTAGACAGATTTATCAGCTGTGGACATGCACAAAATTGTAACTGGGTGAGACAAAAACTAGGACTCCTCTCAAGATGTGATGGAAATAACTACACAACGGATATACTCCTACGACCTGATCAGACATTTTATCCGGAAAAGAAAACCAACAGTATGATGTGGCTTATAGGCCATTAAGTCAACTATGTAATCAATAACAATAGCAGTGATAGTGCAGTTGAATTTAAAACTTACACGGAATCCGCACGCTGGCAATCGAATAAAATAGGGAATCACAAAACTTTAATTGGTAACATGATTGACAGAGTCTTTAAAAAGAAAGGAATAGGATTAGACAAATATTAGAAAAAAAGAATTTAGTTACAATGAAATAGAAACTACTTCCGTGAAAGTAAATTTGTAAATAAGAAGAATCAATTAGGGATTAAGGAAAAAGTTACTTCATTTGAAATTGAACGAACTCTTGGACTTGTGTCACTGAATTACTAAAAGAACTAGGAACGTTCGCTTCGGAATTCTGTGAGTGTCGATCCGAAAGCATCGCTCCGATTTTGATTTGCTGTTTAATGGATACAAAATGAGAATGTTGTGTCTGCTCTGGTAAGGACGCCAAGCAGCGTAATTTTGATTTTATAAGAAGAATGTTTTGATTTGCTATTTTAATGGTTTTCGTCGTTTATTTAGGTAAACTAGTCTTAAATCCACGGGAACAACGTTTTGTAATTTTTACACAGTAACGGTGGGTTGTGGGGGCGTAAGGCGAAGTAATCATTTAGAATACTAACTCCGGATTAGGAGAATGACAGCACTGTAATAAATTAAGTGCTGATCATTCTGGGGGGGGGGGGGGGGGGCTTTGTAACACCTCGTTTGTATTTCAGTTAATATTTTTAATTATTTAGGGACCAGTAGTCAACTTTCGTAATGGGAAAGTTAGAATTCAAACTAGTGTGAATATTAGTTTAACCGTAGGTCAAAGTGGTTACGGGAATACCAGCATGGAGGGCGAATAAGATCGTAGTTATTTGTTCCGCGGGGTCATATAAAAGCAAAATTTCCGCTTTGTTAAAGTCAGTCTCATATTTTAGCCGAATAAATCGATGAAATGTGTGTGATACGCGTTATTATACTTTATTAATGGACTTTGTACGAAAGATTTAGTACCGCGTAATAGTTTTGTGATTGGTACTAACAGTATCGAAATCAGTCATTACGGTCGATACTTAATATCAGTCGAATGATTGTGTGCTGGTTTAGGCGTGGGTTTGACTTGATAATTATAGAAACTACATTTTGGGACTTGATCAAACTTACCTTGGATATTAGGAACATTTCATTTATATCATTACATTCAAAAGTGACTGAATATATTCGAAGAATCTAGAAAAAGTTACGTGTGTGTACGTAATATATTCACATAATATTATCTTTGACTGAACGAACTAACGCGTGTAAACACTCGATCGGACTGTTTCCACAGGAATTTGACATGCATTAATATTAACTGCAGTACTTTCAAGTTTATGAACTACGTAATATTATTCCAGAGCGTGAAATGTAATCAGAAACTTTTAATTATGCAGATCTCGCCGTATTATGTACTGTTTGATGGATGTTAGAGTTTTGCTAGACAAAGCGCTTGTTTTCTCTGGATATAATTTATATAGTAAATTACGGATATAAGTAGTGGAGTCTAATACTATTTAAATCCAAACCAGTTTACTAATAGAGAGAACAGTTAGTTAATTTCGATTCCGAGAAAGCGCTTGTTTTGGTATTCCTGCCAATGGAAGCATATCACGCATCGTACATTGGTTTTTGTGTGGTTTAACAAGAGGAATGCCACAATCTACATCTACATCTACAACCATACTCCGCAAGCCACCCGACGGTGTGTGGCGGAGGGTACCTTGAGTACCACTATCGATTTTCCCTCCTATTCCAGTCACGTATTGTTCGCGGTATGCCTCTGTGTGGGCTCTAATCTCTTTTGTTTTATCCTTACGATCTCTTCGCGAGATATACGTAGGAGGGAGCAATATACCGCTAGACTCCTCAGTAAAGGTAAGTTCTCGAAACTTCGACAAAAGCCCGTACCGAGCGACAGAGCGTCTCTTCCACTGGAGTTTAGCGATCATCTCCGTAACGCTTTCACGATTACCAAATGATCCTGTAACGAAGCGCGCTGCTTTATCCGTTGGATGTTCTCCACTTCCTCTATGAATCCCACCTGGTACGGATCCCACACCGGTGAGCAGTATTCAAGCTGTGGGCGAACAAGTGTACTGTAACCTACTTCCTTTGTTTTCGGACAGCATTTCCTTAGAATTCTCCCAATTAATCTAAGTCTGGCATCTGCTTTACCGACAATTGATTTTATATGGTCGTTACATTTTAAATCCCTCCTAATGACTTCTCCCAGATAATTTATGGAATTAACTGCTTCCAGTTGCTGACCTGCTATAGTGTAGATAAATGATAAAGGATCTTTCTTTCTGTGCATTCGCAGCACATTACACTTGTCTATGTTGAGCTTTAATTGCCATTCCCTGCACCATGCGTCAAGTCGATGCAGATCCTCCTGCATCTCAATACAATTTTCCATTGTTACAATCTCTCTATATTCTACCGCATCATCCGCAAAAAGCCTCAGTGAACTTCTGATATTATCCGCAAGGTCATTTATATATATCGTGAAAAGCAACGGACCCACGACACTCCCCTGTGGCACACCTTACATAACTCCTACTCGAAAGACTTCTCTCCATTGAGAATGACGTGCTGCTTTCTGTTATCTAGGAATTCCTCAATCCAAACATACAATTGGTCTGACAGACCATATGCTCTTACTCTGTTCATTAAACGTTTGTGGGGAACTGTATCAAACGCCTTGCAGAAGTCGAGAAACACAGCAGCTACCTGAGAACCCGTGTCTATGGCCCTCTGAGTCTCGTGGGCGAATAGCGCGAGCTGGGTTTCACACGAACGCCTTTTCCGAAACCCGTGCTGATTCCTACAGAGCAGATCCCTAGTCTCGAGAAATGTCATTAAATTCGAACATAATACATGTTCCAAAATTCTACAACTTACCAACGTTAGAGATATAGGTCTATAGTTCTGCACTTCTGTTCGAGGGCCCTTCTTGAAAACGGGGATGACCTGCACCATTTTCCAATCTTTCGGAACGCTATGCTCTTCTAGAGACCTACGATACACCACTGCGAGAAACAAGAAAAGGGGCCAGTTCCTTCGCGTACTCTGTGTAAAAACGAACTGGTATCCCATCAGGTCCTGCGGCCTTTCCTCTTTCGCGCGATTTTAATTGTTTTTCGAGTGTCGGTCAGCCAAGCCGCCTTACTATAAAACAGCAGCCAATGACCGGCTCTTCCGCGTTTCCACTGGTCGGGCCTCGCCCTTACATCTAGCGCTCTCACGGTAGCGGCGGATGGCCTTCAGGCACCTTCGAAAACACGACCAGCAAGTTGTTCCCAGCAAACGGCCAAACTCCCTCGCTACTGTATAATAGTGGCACCCGCCAGCTTGGCGCCAGTGACGTACGATGTCCTAGCGGGTGCCACCCTGGCTTTCGCTAACCCGGCGCCAGATGTCTCAGCTCTCCCCTTGCAAAGCACCATACTCCACCCATGCAGGCATATTGTATTCCTCCAGACAGTCTCGGCCAGACGGTGACAGCATCGCTGGCGCCAGCCAGATGGCAGTAACGTGAGCGAAAATACTTTGAAGGCCCACAGCTCAGTCCTACCTGCTGTGACCTTTGGCCGTAAGGCGTCTTCCGGGAACCGCTAAGCCCCCCCCCCCCCCTAGAATAATAGGGCTGCCTTCGTGCTCGCCTCCTGTTGTCGTTAGCTCTGAATGAGTGTTTTTTTCCCCCAGTTACAGGCCTAACTCAACCAAGTAACATAATATTTCTCATTTGCCATAAGTTATTAAATTGTTAATTATGAATAATCTAATAAAATTAACAAGGTTACGTTGGCCTTTTTCTGTTGCAAAGCAACGTAGCAGTACTGAAATCTCTCGCCACAAACGGTAAGAATCTTCAAGACATTGTCTTCTTAAACTAATCACACTCAAAACAATATGGGCGTGTACGAAAGTCGAGTGAAGACAAGAAATGTGCCAATGATACACTCCAAACCGAATTGACACGTATCAAAAAAATTATTTATCATAGCAAGAATAGACCATATGAGAAATTTATGTTTGTCTTATGTTTTATGTTTTATCTGGGAAAATGTTTATTCTACTGTTTCATATGTGACACACACTGAAGAAAATACCGCGTGGTTTAAGGCGCCACGTCATGAAGTGCGTCACCGCCCTCGCCAGAGGTTCGAGTCCTCCGTCTGGCGTATGTTCAAAAATGTTCAAATGTTTGTTAAGCTTATGGGACTTAACTACGGGGTCATCAGTCCCTAAACTTACAAACTACTTATGAACTACTTACGAACTAGGACGGCACAAATATCCATGCCCGAGGGGGGATTCGAACCCCCGACCGTAGTGGCCGTGCTGACCGTGACTGGAGCGCCTCAGCCACCTCGGCCACCGCGGCCGGCCCTGGCGTATGTGTGTGTGTGTGTGTGTGTGTGTGTGTGTGTGTGTATTCTACTTAGCGTGAGTTTGTTAAAAGAGTGTGGAAGTCTAGGGATTGATGACCTTAGCAGTTTGGTCCCATCGTATTACAAACTTTTGACTTTGAAGAAAATTTTGTACTTTATTTATTCGCAGTTGCTTAAGAGAGGAAAGCCAGGTTAAAGTTTAACGTCCCGTCGACAACGTGTTCAGCAGAGACGGAGCACAAACTCCAATTCCTTTCATTAACCCTCGGGCGGCAGTGCCAATTATTATAACTTCATCAGTAGTGCGCTGCAGATTTGCTACCACTGTGTATTCCGAGTTACAAACCTTGTACATAGTTACTAAGTAATCGAAATGACAAATATATTTTAATTTATAGGTAGAAATATCACTTTTATTAATATCTAAATCAGTGTATCAATTACCTTAGGTGTGTAAATATAACAAACGTAACATTATTCCCAAAGTGGATAATAATCTTCACTCATGAGATATTTAAAAATTTTGAAATCAAAATACGAATAAAATGTAATAACATGCCACAGTATTTGGTAATAAAGACAAAGAATTATTGTAATATTCGATACGCCTATATGTGAGAAAAATCATACAGTCCATGAAGAGAACAGAGTATGTTATTTACATGTTACGTATTTTATCACACGCTTACAGTGATTTTATTCCGAATCGATATTATCGGTGCCAACTGCAGAATTTTGAAATTCAATTGTGGTGTTGGAGTGATTTGCTGACTCAAAACATCAAGAACAAGTTACAGGGGTAAATTTGTTCTTAGCTCTGCCACGAATTGCACGTCTTCTTCGCTTCCTTGATGTGGGGAGGCCCTTGTAGTTATTCGTCATGTGACTTGTACCTCCTTAAAAACACATTCACATCTAATGGCAGTGACACGATATTGGTTCTAATAATTACCTACTGTTTCATCACCTGACGTGCCAAATCCTTCAAAAATTCTCTCATACTGATGGTTCATTTTGAGGATTTACTTTGTAAAGTATGCAGGCGTTTATTACTGCTGTGTTCCGTACGTCAGGAAACAGTGCCAATACACATCTTCTTGTCACTCTGGAAATACTGTACCTGCCACATGGCTGATCAACTGTGTTAACTCCTCCTTTCGCCATGTTATATTCTAAAATTATCGTAGGCTTCTCTGATTCTTCATCCACAGCTTCATCATCATGCATCGTTGACGATAACACACACTAGTTCTTTTTATGAACATTCGAGACCAATGTTACCGATTTTTGAAAGCCATAAAGATTAGGACCTTCTTCTCGATCTGTGTGTTGTAGAAATTGTTTAGGAACTTCTCTTTTATTCATCATCGGTGTACCAACAGTAGTGATGCCTTTCTGTAGGAGAGATAATGCTAACGAATAATCAGTATACCACTTATCAGTAGTAATATTTGTTTTACCCTGTAATTGGCTCTATCAACCTATTAACAACATCAGTGAGCTTATTTGACAGGCAGAAAGGCCTACCTGGTTGTTTTCCACAGACCCAGCAGTGCTATCATTTCCTCTTTCGTTTCTTCTTCATAAATACTATCTCTTTAGTAATTAGTGTCAGTTTTCTTCTGTGTTATGTAGGAGTTAGTACATGTTATTACCTCGTTAATCATACTATCATCTATCATGAAAGAGAGAACTTGCGTCTCTGACATCACGCCCTCTGCGTCCCCTTTTGGACCAGGGAAGATTTTGATGACATTCTCTTTCGGTGTTTTGGAGCGTTGGTTCTATGGCGGTTTACTCCACAGGGTTGTGCCGTCTTTTCCCACCTAAGTATTGGCACAATTTAAATATCAGACTCATTGCCACTAAAATCTCGTTCTAAATCCGAACTAGTGTGTGACGAGGGCGGTAATTAGTCTATTTTTCATACTAATCTTGTGTTATTGTACCTTTCACTTTACGCTAATTATTGAAATATGTAACATTTTTCTTTGTAGATCTTTATTTATTTTGATTTCTGTGCCTTTGGGGACACATCAGGTGTGATGGGCTCCTGGGATTGTAGTACATTCTATGTTTATATGAAAATTTCGGGATTTTAATGTTTATTGGCGCAGCTTGGCTGCTAAAAAGTGGTTTTACGTATTGGGCACGGTCAGGCCACGCAGAGCAGAGACGCGTTTGGAGGTCTACCCCTCCCACTAACTTTCGCTCGCCTTCGGGGAAGGAAGAGAGGGGCTGGCTTGACCTGTTTGGCGCCGACGCTACAGGCGGCGGAGTATACCTGGCAGAATTTTTTAGAATGTGTGGGACGCTTTACACAATGCTCCTACTTTGGAAATATGGTGGCGACCCAAGATAATTAATTGCTGTCCTATATATATATATATATATATATATATATATATATATATATATATATATATATATATATATATATATATTAATTCCTAACCAAGGACATAGTTCACACTTAGCAACTCCTGCCATAGAACAATTGACTTAGTTACACTAGGAGTCGCATCATCTTGTATAATAGTCTCCTCGTTATCATCTGACGATAAATCCAGACAAAAATCACTAAGATCCATTACTTGTCAAAAGAAGTTTATTTCCTCATTTGTTAGATCCATATTACGAGACGTGAAAAGTAAATTATGTAGTACAATCAGTAGAATAATGCTCATTTTCGCATTGTGTAAGAGATTTATCGAGAGTTTGAAAGACGACCGTCTGTCGTCTTCCACATATATTTGTATTTTTCTGTATAATTATAATTTATTTAATATCGCTAGATTATCATTTGGTTAAAACGTGAACCCAACTCTTTTCAAGGCTTGAGGAATAGCATTTTTATTTCATTTGTTAAAACATTAGTTAATATTGCTAGGTTTTTCTTACATTGTTATGTTAATAATTTATCATTATATTACTTAATGTGACATAAGTATGGCTTTTCTACGCCACTGTTCCTGTGAGAATGTGCAGTTGTTTTACTTGTAAGTGGGTGCGAGAATCTATGGATGTCTGAAAGTGGGTAGGAGTAGCCCGCTTTGCATCGTTCTCTCTGGCTCAGAGTCGATAGCTGCTCCTCATGCTGCCTTTTACTTCCTAAATATGGAAAACAGGATCCGGAAAGTGCTGGCCACTTGTAAGCTTTGTCAAAAATCTAAACCTTCCATGGTTACACACCAAGCTCTCCTCTTTTCCATAATCCCTTCTCGGCTTCGTGAGTTAGCTGCGGTTGATCTCTTCGGACCTCTACCACGCACAACTTTGTGGCAGTGGAGCTAACGTCAAAATTTGTTACCTTGACACCTTTAAGGAGAGCGACCGGACAGTGTGTTGCTCAGGCCTTTTTCAAAGACTTCTTACGACAAGTCGGGCCTGTAGAGAAAGTAATTTTGTACAACGGTTCTCAGTTCCGTTCCCCGTCTGGAAAAAAATGCTGCGGATGAGACGCATGAGGCCGGTTTTCAAATCTGTTTATCACCCTGCGTCAGATCCTGGTGAGCGGGTGATGAAAGAACTGGGGAAGCTGTGCCGCCTGTACTGCTACCGTCGTCATAGGGCTTGGGATCGGTATATACAAGGGTTTCAGCATGTCCTTAACGACCTCCTGTGAGAATGTGCAGTTGTTTTACTTTCAAGTGGGTACTAGAATCTACGGCGGTCTGAATGTAGATCGAAGTAGCCTGCTTTGCATCGTTCTCTCTAGTTCAGAGTCGATTGCTGATCGCGCTACCACAGAGGTTTCCACACCCTTTGCCAGCTAGTCGGTGAGCCTTCCCTCAGCGTGAGTCTATTCTCTCTCCGTACACACCACTGCTGTTTCTTGGGGTTTACAACTTCCGGTAGCAGTTTTCCCGCCTCATGACCGCAGGATCTAAATTCTGTACTGGGCGTTTGGCGAGGTAATGTTGGTTCTCCTCTTGTGTTCGCGAGATTGTAGCGTTTCATTGTCTAGCATGTTTAACTTAGTTTCATGAACTTAGAATCATTTTTTGGAATATTTTCTCCGATCGTGTGCGGAAATGTGTTCTCGTTTTTCAAATGTTCTAATGTTTGTGGAGTCCATGGAACTTAACTATGGGGTCATCAGTCCCTAAACTTACAAACTACTTATGAACTACTTACGAACTAGGACAGCACAAATATCCATGCCCAAGGGGGGATTCGAACCCCCGACCGTAGTGGCCGTGCAGACCGTGACTGAAGCGCCTCAGTCCCCTCGGCCACCGCGGCCGGCCCTCGTTTTTCAATTCAGTGATTTCCAATAGATAAACGCGGTGTGTGTGATTCTAGTTGCAGTTTGATAACGGCCTGATATGTTAAAAACCTTTTGTGATCGTGTGGCGTTCTATGAACTCTGTGTAAATATTTTCTAGCTTTGTGGGCCCGATTTCTAATAGGTGATATGTTCATTTTTGTAAAGTGCATGTAAAACTCTTCTCATCGTTTCCTACCGTGATTGATATGTGTTCTACGTGGTTGGTTCATAGAACAAAGCCTTCAGCTTCCACTCTTGTTTTTTCCATGCCTATCAGGCAAGTAACTAAGCGGGCATCCTTCTGATTTGCACTAATATTTCGCAATCTTCTCTCCTCGCCTATTTTAATTTTGCTGTTTCTTCTCCGACTTGTAGTACGCACTCTGTCTTTGACAGTAATTCTCTCTGAGCCTTGTACAACCTCCTTCGATAGCTTCCTTAAGTAATTCTAAAGATTTCTATTGGTTGTATGCTGTAATTCTTAACTTTATTTTTCCGACTTTGTAATTATTTTACTTTTACGAGTTTTGGAGAATGGACTCTGTAATCGCTCCCTATCGCATGTAGCTGTATTACATTCGCTTCCTTATATAATTCTAAGCATTTCTATGGGTTGTATGCTGTAGTTAATTTTGTTTATTTTCCGGAAACTGAACTTATTCAATTTTATCGGTTTTCGGAAGCTTGTGGGTCCGAGTTCCGACTTCCGGGGTTTGCAGCTAGTCGCCTGAAATTACGGCACTTCACATATAAAACCAGTACCTAGATCGATTTCTAACAGACTTCAACTTAAGAATCCACCGTGATTTTGTATAATGAATCAGATTTTCAACCACTTCACCTTCAGTGGAATGCGATCATGTAACGTAGCTGTGTGTCGCCGTTAGCGCGTTTGCTCGCGGTCCAATTCAGATGTAATTTAACTTGGCTACACACACGCACCATCTCAAAACAGCACGACAGACCAGAGCCAGCTTCAAAGTGTTCTTGTATATTGTGTTTTGTGCTACCTCCGACTTGCTGAATTACACCGACGGTAGCGGCGCTTGCTTCCGCCTCGCCTCAACACGCTGATTTTGCTGAATTACGCTGTGGCATTGCGTGTGTGTGAGCGAATGAGTGTTGTTTGTGAATCCTTCTCCCCAGTAGGGTTAAATCATGTATAATTTTGGCTAGGCACCGTCCGCATTAATCCATGTAAGAGATGCATTTTTATTGTATTAACGAAATTGGTTCCCCATTTTGCTTGTTTTCTATCTGAATAGACAAGTTTAAGTTCAGCATAATCCGTAAGTTGCCTATAAATTGTAGTTTTAGTGCACCTTCCCTCTTTTATTTAATATTGTTCTTCACAAGTGCTGAGAACAAGCTCATATGCAATATTTCTTATTTCTAAATTCTGTTGCGCCGTAAATGTTTTCTTAGCCACCTTTCTGAGATAACTTTAATTGCGGTGGCTTGCTTATTAATGTCTGTGTGTAATAACGTGTGAGCTGCTATGTATGTTGACAACTGTAGTATTAACTTCCTGTTATTGAAGTAATTTGAAACGAGTCAGCTCTCAGTTTGGACCAGGGAACAAGGTTTTGTAGTAGGGAGTAACTGGTAGTTCACACGGACCTTATTTGCTAATTTTAGTAATAAAACAAAGCTCTTGTTTCGTACAGTGGCCGACTTTTAAGTTAAACTCCTATTTACGAAATAAATTTAATTTTTTGAGTGTTCTAATCTGTGGGGTAAAATTTATACAATAAATATTTACTAAAAGGTGGCACAAATCCATTTGCAAAGGAAACTAGACGTAACACAAAACAATTCAAATGTACTTACATGACAGGCAGCGTGGTGCAAATCTGATACCAGTCATGCTCTCTCCAACAAAACTTTGTTTTTGGGGAGACACAGCCGTGCACTAGAAACTCAGAACCCTCACTGACAGCACTGTTAAGGTTTAAATGAGGAATAGGTAAAGCGGAAATACGGCATCTCCATAATTGCGATCACAATGAGCATTTAAAGAAAAGTGGTGGCATATTTGCACCAGCACTGACGCCCGAGGATTAAAGACGGTTCATGAAATTGTCTGTGCTTTTTCGAAGGAACCATCTACATCTACACGTCCATCCATACTCCGCAAGTCAACCGACGGTGTGTGGCGGAGGGTACCTTGAGTATCACTATCGGTTCTCCCTCCTATTCCAGACACGTTCGCGGAAAGAAACATTGTCCGTATGCCTGTGTGTGGGCTCTAATCTCTCTGATTTTATCCTCATGATCTCTTCGCGAGATAAACATAGGAGTGAGCAGTATAACACTAGACTCCTCGGTAATGGTCTCGGAGCTTCGACAAAAGCCCGTACCGAGCGACGGAACGTCTCTCCTGCAGATTTTCCACTGGAGTTTATCGATCATCTCCGTAACGCTTTCACGATTACTAAATGATCATGTAACGAAGCGCGCAGTTCTCCGTTGGATCATCTCTACCTCCTCAATCAATCCCACCTGTTACGGATTCAAAACCTGTGCCGGCCACGTTGGCGGAGGGGACTGAGGCGCTTCAGTCACGGTCTGCACGGCCACTACGGTCGGGGGTTCGAATCCTCCCTCGGGCATGGATATTTGTGCCGTCCTTAGTTGTAGCTAGTTCATAAGTAGTTTGTAAGCTTAGGGACTGATGACCCCGTAGTTACGTCCCATAAGCTGTACAAACATTTGAACATTTTCAAAACCTGTGAGCAGTATTCAAGCAGTGGGCGAACAAGTGTACTGCAACCTTCTTCCTTTGTTTTTGGACTGTATTTCCTGGGATTCTGACGGAGCACGTTTGGGAATTTATGGAAAACATGAATCTGGATTGCCGGACGGGGATTCGAATTGTTCTCCTTCAGAATACAAGTCCATTGTGTTACCACTGCACTATCTTGCTCAATGCCAAAGCTTAGTAACTTGTTCAATTACTCTTTTACAGGTACAGAATATTAATCCACGGTGGAATGATTTAATGCAAGCGCTTTTTAAACAAATTTGAGAAAAACACAGAAACAAGAGCTGCTGCTAATGAGGAAAAAACGTCAAAAATTTTTATTTACATGCGTGAAATTCTCTACTAGGACAATACGAACGATTGAATGTTCATGTCTACGATTACTTGCATTACTGAAGATAGATCGAAAGAAAATTTACACTGTTTCCTAGTATCACATAACAGTGTTATTTGAAACTACTGGCACAGAATTCTTTTTACAACTCGCGTTTACCTAAATTAATTCCATTTTCCGCAACGTTTCTATTTAAAGACGCCATAACTGGCCCTAGCATTTTCGATGCAGTGGTATAGTGGCTGACCGAAATCGATGATAAATTGTAAAAACTGTTTGTTGTTGTGCCATATCAAAGAGGAATTCAGCCTCGCAATCCTATTTCATGCTTTCCAAATCGAGAGGGTGTTGTTTACACAGAAGAGCTCGTGAACAAAGCAATGATCCCAAACACGTGTTTTTTTGCCTCCATTCATCTGTATAGTGCATGATGTAGTGTCATTGGGTGGTACTTTTAAATGATTACAGGTCCGTGTATGTCAAAAGGATGAGGTAACCATTGTTTATTAAGCAGCGTCACACTCGTACACAATCGCCATACTCTTTATATCCGCAACAATACCTAAAGTTGAGCTTGGCTATCATAGGAAAGAGGCTAGCCACACACTGACAAATGACTATCGGAATGCTAGGAACTCTTCCGCTCAGACTGATCATAGTTACTCTAACTGCATTTCCACACTCTGCTTACAGTAGTCACTTGAACAGAAGTCACATTTTAGTGATGATGTAATAAACAAAGAGAATGTCATAACTGTAGATAGAATGTAGAAAAATGTTTATTAAATACAATCTTTTGATGTTATGTCAAAATTTGTACCGGACGAAGACTCGAACCCAGATATCTTTCTTTTTGCGAGAATTCATTTAAACAAGAACGTTACCTCGTAAAAAGGCTGTTGGGCTGCAGAAAATAAGAAAATTCAGGTAGATGTGAATTCTTTATTTTCAATTTATTTCTTACGCGTTTCTGGCTGGGCCCATTATCAGAGAATCTGTACAAAAACTTTTAAAAATTACATAGCAAGCGTTAAAAGAAACTATATTTTAAAACTAAACAGGTACAACTAAAATTTACATTACATACCTTTGGTTATAGAAAGCTAGAACATTATTTCTGTAAAATTTAGATCACCTTTTGCTTTGTGTATTTTTGTCACTAAAATATTATGTGATGATTACGCGTATGCCATGTGCTGCCCCCTAGCGCAACCTTCTTAAGACAAGCTGCCATTGAACAACTTGCGTTTATCTACAGACTTTCTTGTACCAAGCATGACTCTGTAATACTAGATGTTGTTTAGTAAAGCATTACACATGGGCTTTAATGCCATAGGTTGTACTGATTTCTATAACCAAAGATATGTAATGTAAATGTTAGCTGTTCGTGTTTACTTTTAAAGTATGAGCTCTTTAACGCTTGTTACACGTAACATATGTGACATAATATGTAAATGTTTTTATACAGATTCTCTGATGAGGGGCCTAGCCCAAAACGAGTAAGAAATATAAGGAAAATAAAGAATCCACCTCTACCTGGAGTTCTGCACCCCATCAGCCTTTTCAATGTCATTTTTATACTTAATATTATGGCTGCATACCTCCATAAGGACTTGAAGTCAGACTTGTATCACATATTTCGCCACATATAACATTGACCGATAGGGTTCGCATGTGACTCACGCACACGGGCAACAATTATGAATCGTCGAAGAAGATGCTTTACTAGAAAAGCAACATATACATTATGATTTAGAAGTGAGAATTATATGCATTTGCTTTATCTAGGAAGATAATGTCGGTTTTTGAGAGAGATATCAACGAAAATGTTGCAAATCATTCAATTGAGGTACTGATAATACTTTCGACTGCAGTTAGTTTCTTACCCCAGTAAATTATTTAAAATATATGTTACCGTAATGATGACGGTCCTGATTCTATTTCAGATTTATTGCTCATAATGCGTTAAAATAACACGACGCACAGTAGTAGGAAATGTGAAATTTATCATGTAAATTTCGTTTGCAGGATTTCAGTATTGGTAATCACTTAGGCAACTTACATCTTTTTCTTTCTTTTTTACAAACATATTGATAATGATTTATTAGAAAAGTTTATAGACTTGGCATATGAGAATGTTGCTAAAATTTCTTTTCTGTGCTCTTCTGCAGATACAACTACTACACCGTCTGTGACTTTCAACATAGGTTGTCTTGAAAGCAGCAACTGTAACAGTTTATTTACTCTAAATATGAATACGCAGCCCCACATGTTGCACTATAAGTAAACACATTTCAGCCGGATTTCGTCACCAATTAAGAGTGCCTATAAAGGTTGCGGGTTCGATCCCCGCCAGGTCCGAGGACTTTTATCTGTCACTTTTCACTTCTTTCACCTCGGGCAGTATTGCTCATGTGAAAAATACCGAGTCGCACCGTGGTTCGGAACCCACATTAAACTGTAGGTCTCCCTATAACTGGCTGGCTCAGTCAGTTCGAAAATCGGAGGAAGGCAACAACATACCACCTCCGAACAGGACCATGCATAGTAAAGCATTGTGGAGTTCAAACCAATCTTCGGGTTATTGACTGCTTTAGCTTACCTTACTTCAGAGGCAATGATAAAGTTATAACTAACATGAGACGTATAAAACTAGATAATACTGTGCACAAGTCACATACATAACATCAGGTTTGCCAATAATAAAAAACTGCATGCTAGGCAAATACTAGCAGGTTTATAAAAGTTAAAAACAATGTGGCTAGCCGCGATAGGCTGCCGTAGTGCTTGCTGTAGGGGCGGCGTTAGTCTGATGTTATTTTATACGGCATGATCGCAGCATGCTATAATTCTATACGTCTCATGTGCGTTATAATTTTACGAATACTGCTTGTGAATACACCTTTAGCTGGTATCGATATCGGGTAATGGGTATACAATTAAATCGAAACTTTTTACGCTGCTTACTTGCATTTACAGTGGATGCACTGTATATAAAATATATGATTTATAAACTGCCGATCATGCAAAACCCAGTACCATGAATGAGAGGATATATCACAACCGAATTTATCATGGCATAAATTATAGTACAAAAATTAAATAAGAGAAAATGCAGCTTCATGTGAAGTAAGGAAGACGATGAAATGGATAATACGAGTGTTGGAACTTAAATAATGGCAACACTCCTCATTCAATGCAATCTACTATTGTCGCTGATATCACACGTTGTTGACATACCTACTATACCTCCGGACAAATGGACTCACCCGTCTCACGTCATCGGCAATTGAGGGAAACACATTCACTTGTGAGCGAGCGATCTAATGTAACGGTGTCACTATATTTTCGAAACAGGAATAAAGGAATGAAACTTTGAATCTGCAACGGAGTGTGCGCTGATATGAAACTTCCTGGCCAATCACAATAAGGAACACCAAATGCACGTATATCATTTATAGTTTTCATTGAAACAATTAGTAACATCCGGGGCTCGAACCTGGGACCATTGCCTTTCGCGAACAAGCGCTCTACAACTGAGCTATCCCGACACGATTGCAGAGTGAAAGTTTCATTCTGGTAAGCCATGTATCCACCATATCCTTTCTTCCAGGAGTGCTAGTCTTGCAAGGTTCGCAGGTGAACTGTGAAGTTTGGAAAGTAGGAGACCAGATACTGGCAGAACTAAAGCTGTGAGAAAGGACCGTGAATCGCAGGTTCGAGTCCCGATTCTGTCACACAATTTTAATCTGCCATAAAGTTTCGAGAATAACGTAGTTGTAAGAAGATGTAATGTGCCAGAGGTCGTACATCACGATGGTGTCATCAAAGTCGAAAGTGCGTGAGAGCCCCAGTATGGTGAAAGTTATGGTGAAAGTTATGGTGATTCTCGTTACGACTGTGATGGTGTTATCCTAACGCACTACGTTCATCCACGGCATTCCGTCACTCACATTATTACTATTCGTTTTTGAACATCACCTGCGATCAGCTTTGCGAAAGAAGGGCAACGTTTTCTGCGCATACCCGAACATTTTGCACGACGATGTTTGGGCGCACACAGCGCAAGCTGTGGCTGCTCAATTGAGTAGGTGAGGCGGGGAAGCCCTGCAGCGTCCATCACACTGCCCGGACGTAAATACTTGTTCCTTTGATTTGATGAAATTGCGTGCTTATGGAATATCTCCCCAATTGTGCGATTGGATTCATAATTTCCTATCAGAAAGGACACAGTTCCTTGTAATTGACGGTAAGTCATCGAAGTGACTTCCTCGTGTTTATAAACGATTTAGTAGACAATCTGAATAGCTCCCTCAGTCTGTTCGCGGATGATGCTGTCGTTTATCGGTTAGTGAAGTCAACAGAGGACCAAAAGCAACTGCAAAGCAATTTAGACAAAATTTCTGCATGTCGCGAAAATTGGCAATTGACACTAAATAAAGAAAAGTGTGAAGTAATACACATGACCACTAAAAGAAATCCTCTGAACTTCAATTACGCGATAAATCAGTCAAACCTTAAGGTCGTAGATTCTACCAAATACCTAGGAGTTACAATTACGAACAACTTTGACTGGAGAGAACACACAGAAAATATTGTGGGGAAGGCGAACCAAAGGTTACGTTTCATTGACAGAACGCTTCGAAGATGCACCAGCTCCACCAAAGAGACTGCCTACATCATACTTGTGCGTCCTCTCCTGGAGTACTGTTGCCCCATGTGGGACCCACACCAGGTGGGACTGACGGAAGACATTGAGAAGTTTCAGAGTAGGGCAGCTCGTTTTGTTTTATCACGTTACGGGGGGGGGGGGGGGCGGGAGGGTCACGGAAATGTTGCACGAATTGGGGTGGATATCATTAAAAGAAAGACGTTATTCATTGCGGCGTGATCTGTTTGCGAAGTGTCAGTCACCGACTTTTACTTCTGAATGTGAAAATATTTTGCTAGCACCCACCCACTTAGGGAGACATGACCATCCCAATAAAATAAGAGAAATCAGATCGAAAACGGAACGATTTAGGTGTTCTTTCTTCCCGCGCGCTAATAGAGAATGGAACGGTAGAGAAAAGTTATGAAAGTGGTTAATGAACCCTCTGCCAGGCACTTGAATATGATTTGCAGAGTATCTATGTAGATGTAGATGAAGGAACCACTTCGTGGCATTCTCTTCTGAACTATTCCAGAGATTCAACAGGCAGTACATCGTCCCATTGGCACCATCAACAGAACAGGCTCTAATAACGGTATACTACGGTTTCCACATAGCTGGCAACGGGTTCTACACAACGCTGGTAACTACATTAAAGGGAAGTTACAGGTGCAAACATGTATTGTAAGCGGGTGTGACTTCGTGACTGCTGGGGTGACATTGTGACATGTCAACTTTCTTGAGGAGTTTAAATACTGCACCATTTCTGCGCTTGTCACAGGGCTATGAGCAATTCTGTCATATGCCTAACAAGTGCTGCTATGTGTTGGTCATGACTTACACTTCTATGCGAACTGTCGTGGCTGCTACAGTGGTTTAGTTAAAACGTGTTTTTTTTTTCTTACCAGGAGAATACCTGCAAACTTTGTATTTTACAACGTTCAACTCACTTTCTTGTGTTCCAACATGAAATAACCATGCTTGTTAGTAATAATTGAATGTTTAAAGAACTTAAATATATTCTTTTGGTATTAAGTTATAGAGACATAACCAAATTTTTCTAAGGTTGATGGGGTGCCAATGTGAAAGATACAGTTGTGACAAAGTCACTCCAAATTTTTATTTTTATTTACGTTTTTTTTCCAATTTATTGTCAGTTCAGACAACAATATTAACAGTCCAGAATGACGGGGACATATGTGAGGAGGACTGGAAGTCGTTCTTACCGCAAGTATAGCTAGGAAACTCGAGCAGAAGCTGTCAAACAAGGTTTGGAGAAACTCCGATCACTGAGAGAAGCTTCCTGCAGGTCAGTAACATACTCACAAATGGAGTTACTATGAAAAGACGTCATTAGAATGTATAATATCAATTTATCTGTTCTTCTCAGATACAACAATTATAAGAACTCACTATGGCTGAAAACAAAACAGGCCCGAAATGTTCTAGTTGCAACACCAGTAGCAGTGCGAAAACCAGGTGGTCAACGAGTTCTTACAGACAATGAGGAAATGGGATTTACAGTACATGCGGTTTCCATGTCTGCATATGGATTTCCAATTACCAGTTTCAATCTTCGCTGCATTGCCTAGCATTTAAAATACATTTTTATGATTTATTTTACTTACTCCTGAGGTTAAAATAAAGTTTTATGGGGTTACATTGTGATTTATTATTTCCCTATTAGTTTTAGTAGAAAAAACCAGACTGTCACAAAGTCACCCCACATTGTGACAGTTATTTTTAACTGTAATTAGGTGATATTTTGATATTTAGTTTGTGCTTGTTTGTTGTTATATAACGAAAGAGTGTAGCTACCTATGGTAGTAAGATATATCTGAGATTGAATCATTTTTATCTGGATAACATGGAAAATAATGAATTGAGTGTCCTAAATTGCCACCCCCCTCCCCACCGCTTACGGTAACGCTTTTGTATCAATTAAGTTCCAACCCTCGTTAGTGTTGCGGCTATTGCTCTTTATAACCATGTCTACACATATCAGAATTGAATCAAAGAGGCTTTGGATGTATTGTTGGGCATATCAGTCCCTGCAGATTATAGATATTTTCACAGTTCATTTGTTGTAAAAGTAGTTGGCATACGCGGGGCCTGTTTTGCTGCAGCCATCGACCAGATGTTTCTAATAGGTGAGAGGTCGGGAAAACAGGAACGCCAAGCAAGCATTGCAGTCCGATGGATGATGAGGTGTCGATGACATCTTGCACAGTGTGCCACGTCTAGTCGCGCACTCTCCTCTTAAAATGCATATACCAGCACGTTCCGTAGTTACAGATTGACTATAGACTTATACACATCAGGCACGTAACGTTTATTGAATAGTGTAGTAACACTGTATACTATGGTGCGAAACCATAAATCACTCGCAGGGCCAGTATGCGATAAGTAAGAACAGGTCTACAGTCACACACCTCGGTGACCATCATGGTGCTACAGAAATAATGATTATATCATTGTCTGGTAAACGCCTTTGAATCGTAATAAATATACAGGGCGTTTCACTAAGTGTGTTTGCCTCTGTAACTTATAAAATAATAGGTGACGGGAAATTTTAATGCGGTAGGTCAACACAAGAAATGCTACTCTTTCTGTGGAGCTATGAACATAGTTTATTATATCATTTTCCAAAGAGTTACACCACAAATATATAATTTTTTAATGGAACAATAATTTTTTCTATCGTGTATTGGATTCTCTTAAACCTGCTGCGTCCTAATCAATTTAAACTACATTCCTATCACTGTTAGTTTGGGAGCTACAACCCTTCAAAGTTCCGAGGGCGGAGACTGCGATAGCGTAGCTAACTGGCCGAGTGGCTATCCTCTGCGGCACGGCCCACTGTCTCATGACCACCAGCCAGTCAGATACGCTGTCGTAGCCTCCGCCCCCTAAACTTTGAGGGGTTGTAGCTCCAAAACTAACAGTGATAGGAACGTAGTTTAAATTGATTTGGACACAGCTGGTTTCAACGAATCCAATGCACGACAGAAAAAACTATTGTTCCATTTAAGAAATTATATCTTTGTGCTGTAACTCTTTGGAAAATGATACAATAAACTATGTCCATAGCTCCGCAGAAAGTAACATTTCTTGTGTTGACCTACTGCATTAAAATTTCCCGTCACCTATTATTTTATAACTTACAGAGGCAAACACACTTAGTGAAACACCCTGTATATAATTTTATAATTAGAAGGACAGATGCCAAGATCGTAATTTTTAACTCTTATTTATCCAAGACGACCTATATTGACACTCTACGGTGTCATTATCTGGTCGCATTGACATTTAACTGCTTATTAAAGTGCTCCACACATATTCTGGTAGGTGTACTGGATGACATTGACATATAAAATCATTTGCTGCTGTATAGTCAGATATAAAATGGATGACTGGTCAAAATTAAAACAGTAACATATATCTAAAATATATAAAATACAATATCGCTCCTTAAGATGAGTAAATTAGGATATTTGATTTTCTTATTCAGAGGTCTTTAAGTTTACAGAGAAGGTGAAGGCCGGTGAAGTACGTATTCAATAATTGTTCACAAAAAAATAAATAAATGCATTGCTTTCTGTTATTTTAGTGCACGTGCTGCAAATAACAAACGAGCAACGAAGCACTAGTTAACTGACGTAATAATATCATCGCTTAAGCGCGCCATTCTCTGGATTCTCTGGATACCCAACGAGTCTCACAACTTTTTAGCGATTATTGGATAAAATAATTTGTTTTGACTTTACCATTTTATCTGCCTTAGAGCAAACATTTAACTCATTCGAACAAACCTCCGAGTAATACAGTTTCATACAGGTAAATTGGGAATAGTAACAGCCTTTGTACATAAGAATGTTTCCATTTTTGGCCTTTTCATATTTATTACAGTGGTACCACAAGAAAAAGACAACATTAAACAGTAGGAATTCACTTACTGTACTTTGCCATGGAACCTTCTGGTCAACCTAGAAGTAGGGGGACGTAAAGCGTAAATTAAACTTTTCACTGTTCACAATGGTTTTTCAGTCATAAGGGTAATTGCTATGCATTTTCTTCAGTAGCTGAGTAAAACTGTACTTGAGACATTAACGCCATGTGTGCTATTATTAATAACAGCCTATAATTCGTTCTTAACTTTGGTTATTTTCATTATGCAAAGTCTCAGCAAAAACAATATCTCTAATATCAACAAGTAAATAAATGAATATTTACGTGGTAGTGACCCCGTACTGGAAGAAATATGAGGTGAAGTCCAAACGCGTCAAAAATGTAATTTATAGCAAAAATGTTTGTGTATATGCCAAATTACACCTAGGAATCTACCTAAGAAATGTGGCGAATTATTACATGCGAAGTGATTTTATTTATTGCTAGTAAACATGTGTGTACTTTACTTGAGTATGACGCTGGCTGTTCTGAATGAAAAGTGTGAACGACTATCGTATTAGTTAACATCAAAATCCCAGTAACATTAAGGCAATCGTTTTGAGACGAAATTCTGAGACATACATTCACTTATAAGTGCTACAAGCGTCAGAGGAACGCGAAAGTGGTTTAATTAAGACCGTTCTGCTCAGTAGTTATCTGTTGTCGCATAAATTAATGTTCAGATAGTACGGGTCTCCGCCAGATGGTAGAAACACCATCGAAGTATTCCACAATAAGTTGAAATAATTTATAGTACTTGTATACGAATCCTGTCAGCAGTGCGGTGGAATCTTATATTTGGTTAATGGTAAATCCTATAGCGAACGTCTACGATGTCTTACCTCGGTCAAGAACAGAGAACGTCCACGGGAGTGCTCTACAAACGATGCTGGACTCCACCATAACAACGTCCGACCACGTAAGACCCTGTGGTGTAACATGAATCTTTGATGAATAGGTATGTTACCAATGTTTAATAAAACAAAGACAGATCCTCGCGATTTCAATGTAAGACGTATTTTTAGTCATGTCTGGTGTGTACTCTCATTTTTGTATGAGTACACAGTGTGTGTGCAAGGCAGGATGTCGTTGTCACTTCTGGAGTTGCATTGTGTCTGTTGCTGAGGTGTGGCATTCCATGCAGCGCAGACCTGAATAGGGATGCGCTTCATGCCACTGAATAGCGAGTGTCGTGAGAATGGGAGTGACGTCACGGCATAGTCGATTACTGGCTTTTATTCTTTGCTCAGTGGCATGGAGAGAACAAGTTTGGAGTAACTGTCTA
Source organism: Locusta migratoria (assembly GCA_026315105.1). Taxonomy (NCBI): domain Eukaryota; kingdom Metazoa; phylum Arthropoda; class Insecta; order Orthoptera; family Acrididae; genus Locusta; species Locusta migratoria. The sequence continues at coordinate 371,462,043 of CM048745.1, forward strand.
CTCGATGCACATTCACGTGTTATTATATAAAGACTTTTTGTTTTGAAAGGATGATCATGTTGTCAGTATTCATAAAAAGGAGCGTTCTAATATTTAGTGAAGTATGATATAAACTGAAAGCCTACATCAGAGGAGAATATATTCAAGAGTCGACAGCAGAGGTTACCACATTTTAATACAGTTACGCCGAACATCAAAGCAAGAAGCCACAGTTCACAATTATACGAGTATAAAAGACGTCGATTGTGCTATACACACGCTATCATATCAAACGAAGGATTATTTTGAATTCTACCGATCGGGAAATAATTATCTCGCCATGGCTATTGCTCAAAGTCATGTAGTTCGTTGTATAGGAGATTGTGTTCTAAAATACATGTATTAGAAATCCTAAGTCAAGATTGAATATAAATATTTACAGATGAATGCTTTCAAATCTCTGACGAGCCAAATTCAGTAAAAGATAAAATTATTTTGTCTGGGGTGTACCATCCATTGGGGCAAACAGCGAATCATAATTAGCTGAAACGCTCTTAAAGCTGAAGGAATGTGTTGGCATCCAGTTTGTGTAAAATGACTTGACATACGAAGCAGCAGTAGTGTCGCAAATAAAGGGTATAAAATCAGTGCGAAGAGCTTTTATTTGTACTCCGGTGATTTAAGGTTTTTTTTTTTTTTTTTTTTTTTTTTTTTTTGGGACTTAACTACGGGGTCATCAGTCACTAAACTTACAAACTACTTATTTACTACCTTATACTAAGGACGGCACAAATATCCATGCCCGAGGGGGGATTCGAACCCCCGACCGTAGTGGCCGTGCAGACCGTGACTGGAGCGCCTCAGTCCCCTAGGCCACCGCGGCCGGCGTGATTTAAGTGAACAGTTTTCGACTTGGTTATGACCTCACGTCGGAAATTCACGAGTTGTGGAGGCGAAGTAATAGATGGAAAGAGACACGTTTTGGAAATCGTCAGTGAATTCTACGTTACAGGACACACAATGTTACGTGTGGAAACTTCAGGTATTTCCTCACTCGACGGACAATGCAGCGATCGACGGCCAGCAACAAAAGACCGAGGGTAGCGTGTTTGGCGTAGAGTAGTGCTCACAAACAACGACAGAAATCAATGACGAATTTGCCGTTGGGACTGCAGTGATGTTGGCGTTATGCGCTGTCGTAACAGTCCGACCTAGTGTCTTTCCTAACAGCACTAATTCTACTGTGGGCTCAAGCACAGTCGTTTATAGCGAAAAACTTTATAATTTTGTCTTAATGCCATATCCAGGGAGATTAATGTACATGTGTTATTGTATGTACATCAAGCATGTTCTACCAAATAAATCGTCTAAAAGCACTATAAATATAATGTTTTTGGCCTTGAACGCTTTTACTTTAGAACGCTCTGAGACTCAAGGACTATAAATATCTGTAATATGTTATAATATGATACAGGACCACTGCTCTCTGTAATTGTACCGAAACCTGTACACAGACTACATGACCATTCGAAAAAATATTCCGATGTTTCTATAGTAGCTGAATTTATAGTTAGCCTTGAATTCGATTAGTTTTTTGATTCCACATTACTGTCAACGAGGTTGTCCGACAAATATTTTTGTTGTTGTTGTGGTTGTTTATAGGGGACTAAACTACAAGGTCATCAGTCCCCTGTTCCATGCAATGATGTGACTTTTGACGAAATGAAAACACAGAGGGAACACAGGTGAAAGAAATCATTGATGCGTGTAGAACGAAAATAAACACTTCACCGAAACACTCTGGAGTGCACAAAAGGGATAAAATTACTGGTACAGGAGACTAAAATTTCACAGCAGAATACAATGGTTGACTGATCACTAAGATAAAAACGGATGAGCGAATCATGCTGTACACACAAAAAAACCACCTCAACCGAAAAGGAAGAGGCTATCAATAACTGTAAGAATGAAGGCCTTAAGAGTCAGGTATAAGTATCTTCCACATGCATCACTAAATATGGATTTTTTTTAAATTCACGTAACAACTTTAAGTACACTATGGAATCAGTATGAAATGTATAATTAGAAGGAAGTCACACATTGAAAAATAATAAGTACAATGCAAAGGACAATATCAGTCAGATCTTATTATATTTCAATTTGTGACTTATTTATATTTATACATTTGATATCGTGTCATAGTTCAATTAAATTTGTTATGTTAACTAAAAAAATTGAAGATGAAAGGAAAACAAAAATCCGTTAAAGAGTTTGTCAACTTACACAATGCGTTAGACAATGTAAATTAGCACAAAGTTTTAGAAATTCTTATAAAAAAAATACCCCTCCGCTGTGGTTGCACCTACGGTACGGCTGTATGTATCGTTAAGGCACGCAAGCCACCCCACCTCGGTACTGTGGGTAAAGGAAATTATTCAGACAATTAATGCAGAGGAAAACGTAGTTGTTATGGGTGAATGGAATTCGGTAGTAGGAAAAGGAAGGGAAGGGACGATAGTGGGTGAATATGGTCTTAAAAAATTGCACGGTAGATATTTTAGTTATAACAAACACCATGTTTAAGAAGCACGAAATAAGGTTGTATGCGTGGAAGAGACCAGGAGGCACCGGGAGGTAACAGATAGATTTTATAATGGTAAGACATAGATTTGAAACCAGCTTGTAAACTGTAAGACATATCCAGGGACAGATATAGGCTCTCACCGTATCATATTGTCCATAAATTGTAGACTGAGACTGTATAAAGGTAGAAAAATAAGGAGATTGGACCTAGATAAATTAAAGAAACCTGAAGTTCAAGAGAATTTCAAAGGAAACTTTAGGCAACAGTTGACGGATACGGAAGGAATTAAAACAGTAGAAGAGGAATGGTTAGCACTGAGAGCCGAAATAGTGAAGGCAGCATAGGACAAAATACGTAGGTAGGCAAGACCTACAAAAAATCCTCGGGTGTCACAGGATATACTAAGCTTAATCGATGAACGGAGAAAATATATAAAATGCAGTAAATGACACAGACAAAATGGAGTACAGACGACTAAAAATTGTGATTGACAGGAAGTGTTAAATGCTAAGCAGTAGTGGTTACGAAGCAAATGCAAGTCTGTAGCATAATGTATAAATAGGGGAAAAATAGATACTGCCCACATGAAAATAAAAGACATTTTGAGACAAGAAAAGCATCTCTATTAATATCAAGAACTCAGATGCGAAACCAGTTCTCAGCAAAGAAGGGAAAGCTAAAACGTTGGAAAGAATATATGGAGGGGCTCTATAAAGGAAATGAACTTAGAGACAATATTGTAGGGAGTGATGGAGAATTAGACGAAGGTGAAATAGGAGATACTATACAGAGAGATGAATTTGACATAGCATGAAAGACCTAAGTCAAAACAAGGCCCCTAGAGTAGATGACATTTCCTCAGAGCTACTATAGTCTCAGGGAGAACCAGCCATGATAAATTTATTTCACCTGGTTTGTAAGAGGTATGAGACAGACGAAATATTCTCAGACTTAAGCCATACTCACTTTAGGGCTAATCTTAGATTAAGAAAAGGCAAAACTACATTTTTGCTTCTGTAGATTTGGAGAAAGCTTTTGACAATGTTGATTGGAATACACCCTTTCAAATTCGGAAGTAAGCTGCAGTTAAATATAGGAAACGAATGTTATTTACAATTTGTAAAAAGACCAGACAGCATCTATCAGAGTTGAATGGCATGAAAGGAGTGCAGAGATTGGGAAGGGAGTAAGAAAGGCTTGTAGACTTCCTCCAATGCTATTTAATTTGTACATTGAGAAAGCTATAAAGAAAGGCAAGGACAAATTTGGAGAAGGAATTAAAGTTCAGGGAAAAGAAATAAAAACATTGCGTTTTGCTAGTAACATTGTAATTCTGTCAGAGACAGCAAAAGACCTGGAAGAACAGTTTTCTTTTGAAAATAGACAAGAGAAAAACATGGGGTATGGAATGCAAACTTCGAAAATCAGACGATGCCGAAGGAAAACTAAATTTAAATCTGCCTCACTAATATAGGTAAATAAATCTATTACTAAGAACCTTCCTACTACACCACACAATCTCTAAAAGACAAATTACCTTCACTAACATAGACTACTGTAACATTCATTACAAAATTGCGTACATGCAGAAATGCAGTAACTGTAAGTAACACTCATTTGTTAAAGGTCTCACTGTTTCATGAAAGGCACAATCAGAATAATGAAGTATATCATACTGCATCACTAGGCAATAAATGCAATTCCAAGTTGTAGCAAATTCCTCGATGTTTAGTAACATTTCCCTACATACAAGGAGACCAAATCTAATTTGACCTACCACGGATCACAATGCCACACTGTATTCCCGTTGGCCAGTGTCTAACAACTATGAAATGGCAAGTACGACTCTAAAAAAAAGATGGCTCTCTTTATTGTGTACGCTGTCCCCCAGCTACCAGACCCTCCATCGTACTTCAACTGTATGTGCTGCTGTCTTCTGGACTGCAGCTTGAAGTCACCGCCGAGGTGGAGTAGCCGAGCGGTCTAATGCGCCTCGCTGCGGAGCGCGCGGTTGCTCGCCGTCGGAGGTTCGAGTCCTCCCTGAGGGGCATGGGTGTATGTGTTTGTCTTTAAGTTAGTTTACCTTAGTTCAAGTCGTATGTAAGCTACGGACTGAGGACCACGCAGTTTGGTCCGATAGATTTACAAACATTTGAAGTCACCTTTCGTTATCTCAGTCCGATATAGTCCACATTAAAGCTGTCCACACTCTCCGCTGTCAGCCGCCTTCCACTGCTAGCGTTTCTACGTTGCTCACTGCTCCAAGTTGATTCCAGGATCTATTTTCATCAGTGGTTGTAAACAAATTGCAAAGTCTCCTGAGTCACCCCGTGATGCAACAGAGACCTACTTACACCTCTAGTGAAGGGACATTCACCGAGGTACAAACATACTTTAGAAACAAGTTGTCACTTGTAACTAAGGGATTTGCATATAGACTCTTTTCTGTCACATGCTGTACATGATTATTACAGGTTATCTGAGAGGAGTTATAATGCAGCGCGGTGTCAGTTACAGTAATTGCAACCGAATGCGAAACTGTCAAGTGAAACGGCTAAATAAGATTACAAACTACCTGCTATCTTGCGTATATTAATGGCCTTAGGAACGGTTTGTTCTGTCCTTCACAGGAAAGGAATTGTTTCCAGAAGACATACACTAACTATGAGATGCTAGCCAGATCATATCATTACAGAACAAGTAATTACACCGTAGAACAACGATCGTTAAGAAATGATACATTGAAGTAAACATATTTTTGCATATTTGGACAACTTTTTTTATGGTTTAGGTAATAGCGATTTGAAGTATTAATTACTAACTGAAAGTATAATACGATAGTCAGGTGGTATCTGAGCTGAAGTTATGAAAATATATCTCTTTGGTTGAAAATGAGATAGTCTGACATTAATAGTTACATGTGTTTGCGCGGTAACGATAAACATAAACGTCGGAATAAAATGCCACGGATAGGAGTGTAAGTTATCATTACTGTAAGGAAAAATTTTGAAACATGTAAAACCAGTTGTAGCATATTATTAGCAGCACGTATTACGCTAAATTTTGAGAACTTTAGGCTGCTATTGTGCTTTTGTGAAGCACCCTATCTACCAAGTACTACGGTTACCTTCAACATGACTTGAGAAATTGAGGCACCACGTTACTCAACGCTGGAATTATGAGATCTTATATCACACGATATATTTGCAGCACACAGATAACATGTACACGCCGCTGTGGAGTAGCCGAGCGATCTAACGCGCCTCGCTGCGGAGTGCGCGGTTGCTCGCCGTCGGAGGTTCGAGTCCTCTCTGGGGCATGGGTGTGTGTGTTGCCCTTAGGTTAGTTTACCTTAGTTTAATTAGTTTGTAAGATACGGACTGATGACCACGTAGTTTGGTCCGATAGATTTACAAACATTTGATCATTTCTTGCATCCAAAATTAAGAAATTTGTTTTCTTAATTTCAGTCTATAAAAAAGCAAAAGGACCCCTCAGTGACTAATTACGAAATCTTGAAAACTACTTCACCTATGAAGCTGAAATTAGGCAGGAATGTAGTTTGTAGGTAGAAAACGTAGAGCTAAGAAAGTCAGGATGATTAACTGAGCTGGCCTTTTAACAGCAGCTAATATGTCTATGCCATATAGTTACTGCTAACGGCCGAAAACAAGGAGAAACTACACCAGTTACCTTTCCGGAGGACATGCTACTCTAGTGTATGAATATATGATGATGGCATCTGTAGTGTCGCACAAGTCTGAAGTGCGCGCCACGTACCATGCAAGCACGGCGCAGCGCTCTTACGACGTCGGACACGAGCGCCCTCTGCTGCTACCCCGCTCGTGGCCACCACTGGACTGGATCGAACACTTGGAATAGGATAGGCACCTACTCATCAGTAGGCAGGCCTCTACCTTGATTAACCATGTATCTGCATTCCACTACTCTTCAGTTAACAAAGTATTGTACTATCTCAACTAAATATAGATCTTGTTCTAATCTAGCTAATCTAGCTCAGTGTTTGCAGTTTCTGCTGTCCCACTGGCTAGTCACCGTACCCGCAAATGCGTGCATCCTATTTCCCTGTGTCGGTCTCTCTCCACTCGGCCACCGACACCTCGGACAACCGGCGGCAACGAGACACAAAAGTGGCGACGAGGATGGGATACAAAAGTGGCAACGAGGATGAATACAAAAGCATCCTCTCGAGTAAATTATTCTGGAAGTAAAATAGTCTCCCATTCGGATCGCCGGGCAAGGACTACACAGGACGATGTCGTCATCAGGAAAGTCAAGCCGGCCGCGGTGGCCGAGGGGACTCCGAGGGGACTGAGGCGCTCCAGTCACGGTCTGCACGGCCATTACGGTCGGGGGTTCGAATCCCCCCTCGGGCATGGATATTTGTGCCGTACTTAGTTGTAGCTAGTTCATAAGTAGTTTGTAAGTTTAGGGACTGATGACCCCGTAGTTAAGTCCCATAAGCTATTTAAAAAAAAAAAAAAAAAAAAAAAAAAAAAAAAAAAAAAAAAAAAAATCTGTTGGGGTTATTGCAGGAGTAGGACTGATAATGAATAAGAAAGTATGAATGCGGGTAAACTGCTACGAGCTACGTAATGCACATATTATCGTTGTCAAGATAGATACGAAGCCAACACCGACCACATTAGTACAAGTTTATATGTCCACTTGCTCCGTCGATGATGACGAGATCGAAGAAATGTACGAGGAAGTAAAGTAAATTATTTAGACAATTAAGGGTGAGGAAAACTTAATTGTTATGGGAGACTGAAATTCGGTAGTAGGAAAAGGAAGGGAAGGAAAAATAGTAGGTGAATATGGACTGGACAAAAGAACTGAAATAGGAAGCCGCCTGGTAGAATTTTGCACGGAACATAATTTAATTATAAAAACACCTGGTTTAAGAATAACGAAAGAAGGTTTCATACGTGGAAGAGAGCACATGACACCGGGAGGTACCAGATAGATTTTATAATGGTAAGACATAGATTTCGGAACGAGGTTTCAAACTGTAAGATATAGGGGAAGATATATACTCTGACCATATATTACTGGCCATGAAATGTAGGCTGAAACTGAAAGAAACTGCAGAAAGGTAGGAAAATATGGAGATGGGACCTGGATAAATTGAAGGAACCTGAAGGTGTTGAGAATTTCAAAGAACTAAATCTATCTGTCTCATACCTCAGAGATAGTCACTTTGACCTTTTAATCTAATATGACGATCAACTTTTATTACGTGTTTTTAACATGTTGAGCATGCTTGTTTATTCATTTATAGCTCGACAAGAAACTTTTTATTTGACATATGCTCCTAAGTGAAGACGTTATAAACTGTTCTAAAGACGATTTCTCCCACCAAGATTTACGATTCAGCCCATGGATCAGGGCGATTGCTACAGTCAATCTTGCATTCGAAGACAACTAAAACATTGTAAGACCTTTGAAGAAAGTGACTTTAAAGGAAGCCAATATTGAAGCGAGATAAAGTCAGACACAATTACTAAGTCATGGAGGAAAATTGTACAGGAAGATATGGCAGACACAGAAATTGAAGATTAAGCAGATGAGGACAATCAACCGTTGTCTAATTTAATCACAAGATTGCCAGCGTGTGAAGAGGCAGAAGAGGTAGAATGGAGGTGAGTAGTTAAATTCGGACGTACAGTTGGAAAGGACAGTCTTTTCTAGAATTGAGATGGTTAACTTTCCATCACAGTGGGAGAGTGATGAAGATGTCGAGACAGAGGCTGCATCAGTGATCAGACACACAGATGTCTACCCTGCTCTCGAGCCCGCCGTATGCTAAGGAAACTGCAGCCTGATCAGAGGCCAAAGCAGCTGACATACTCTACTGTTCCTGGGACGGTGGCGTGACATTTGCGGCCGTGAGGAAACGTTGCAACTTCGCCAAACAAAAGACACTTCACGATTACTTATCTAACTAAATAATTTTTGTTATTCTGCCAATGCAAATGTATATGTAATTACTTTTCTTTTAATGAAGTTCATATTTTGACCTGTATTACTTGCAATATTATAATGTTTCTTCTTCCCATTTAAATTTCGATAGTCCGAGTTTTAGATAGTTCGAGGTGGTTCCGGTCCGTTTCACCTCGAACTATCGAGACGCTTCTGCGGCTCTTCTTTATTGTTAAATTCTTGCTTGTTACCCTCTTAAATTTGTACTGGCGCTGAAGACCTAGATGTCGAGCGCCCAAATCTCTCTATCCATCCATCTGTAGTAATATATTAATGATTGTTTTTATCAAAATAACTTGTGCGATGCTTGTCGCTGACTTCCACCCTCTCTCTGCCAGCGTATCGATAAACATTTGATATTTATCACGGTCAACTATTTTTGTAACAAGCTGAAGGGAGAGAGCGGAACTGCTCGGGACTTACTGTTTTCTCCTCGATGTATTAGGACGTGTTCCAGCCATGGACGTTGCCTAAACATCGTAAGTGTGAGCTCAGTTCTTTTCTTACTGATTTCAATAATCCTCACAGTTAATTTGAAAGAGCCTACTTATTTACAATATTCTCCATTCTCACTAATTTTAAAGTTATTTACTTTCAGCATACCCAGTACTTAAGAAAGTGATGCTTGGGTATTGTTGCAGTTCGCTTCGCGATTGTATTAGAACATTTTATGTGCAACTTTAATTTATTTCGTGACTATGAATGGTTTATTACATTTCAATGCCTGCAGGAAAATCTTCGCGATGTTTATGATCCCCGATAATTTTGCAATTTTTGGCGACTATCATGATTAATTTTCTACATGGTCAAAGAACAATAGCAAACGAAACGAACAATCCCGCATCAATTTATCGAAGTAATATTCCAGTTATCTCTTCCATGATCACAGCAGAATATGATAGAAATATTACTCATAGGTTTCATTAAGGTAAAATTTATATTCCGCCGACTTCTTCCGCTTTCTGGTGTTGTACGAGGTGCATTCAAGTTATAAGGCCGACTTTTTTCTCCGGACTGGGAAGAGATAGAAACATGCGCATTGTTTTAACATGAGGCCGCGCTCATTGTCAATAGTTCCCAGAGATGGCAGCACCGTACGGCAGATGATAACTGTTTTAGATACTTAAAATGGCGACGTTTTCCTTACTTGAACAGCCTGCAATCATTCGTTTCTTGAATTTGCGTGGTGTGACACCAATTGAAATTTCTCGACAGTTGAAGGAGACATGTTCTGATGGAGTTATGGATGTCTCGAAATTGCGTTCGTGGATGCGACAGTTTAATGAAGGCAAAACATCGTGTGACAACAAAGAGAAACAACCTCGGGGTCGCCCAAGCCGGTCTGACGACATGATCGAGAAAGTGGAGAGAATTGTTTTGGGGGATCGCCGAATGACTGTTGAACAGATCGCCTCCAGAGTTGGCATTTCTGTGGGTTCTGTGCACACAATCCAGCATGACGACCTAAAAATGCGAAAAGTGTCATCCAGGTGGGTGCCACGAATGATGACGGACGACCACAAGGCTGCCCGTGTGGCATGTTGCCAATCAATGTTGACGCGCAACGACAGCATGGATGGGACTTACTTTTCGTCGGTTGTGACAATGGATGAGACGTGGATGCCATTTTTCAATCCAGAAACAAAGCGCCAGTCAGCTCAATGGAAGCACACAGATTCACCGCCGCCAAAAAAATTTCGGGTAACCGCCAGTGCTGAAAAATTGATGGTGTCCATGTTCTGGGACAGCGAGGGCGTAATCCTTACCCATTGCGTTCCAAAGGGCACTACGGTAACAGGTGCATCCTACGAAAATGTTTTGAAGAACAAATTCCTTCCTGCACTGCAACAAAAACGTCCGGGAAGGGCTGCGCGTGTGCTGTTTCACCAAGACAACGCACCCGCACATCAAGCTAACGTTACGCAACAGTTTCTTCGTGATAACAACTTTGAAGTGATTCCTCATGCTTTCTACTCACGTGAGCTGGGCTCCTAGTGACTTTTGGCTTTTTCCATCAATGAAAGACACTCTCCGTGGCCGAACATACACCAGCCGTGCTGCTATTGCCTCAGCGATTTTCAAGTGGTCAAAACATACTTCTAAAGAAGTTTTCGCCGCTGTCATGGCGTCAGCGTTGTGAAAAATGTGCACGTCTGCAGGGCAATTACGTCGAGAAGTAAGGCCAGTTTGAGCTACGTAACTGGCTCAGAAGACAGCACGTAGAATATTGGACCAAAGTCCATCAACAAAAAGATGGCAAGGTAATGATGCCAAAGCCATGTTTTAAAAGAAGCTTTGCAATCCTGGGTCTGAACAGGAGAGAGATTAGACTCATGGTTGGATTGCTGACAGGCCATGGGAATTACAAAATACACCTACGTACAATGGAAATAACAGAAGAGGACCCTAAATGTATGATCTGTGATGACGGTGATGAACCTGCATCATATCTAATCATCGAATGCATTGCATTGGAGAATAAAAGGCACAGGATATTTGGGACAACCAGACCCGAAGAAATTGTGTCTAAGAAAGAACTGGTAAAGGGACTTCTTGCACTGTTGAAGGGCATTGGTTGGCTTTACTAGATATACAGGGAGCGATACCGCACAATAAACTTGGTTTCGGTGCGGGCAGTGGCGGGTTGGACCAAGACTGTTTTGAAACTTCCTGGCAGATTAAAATTGTGTGCCGGAACCGGAACTCGAACCTGGGACCTTTGCATTCCGCGGGTAAGCGCACTACCGACTGTGCTATCCCGACACGACTCACGATGCCGCCTCACAACTTTACTGCCGCCAGTACCTCGTCTCCTACTTTCCAAACTGCCAGGAAATTTCATATCAGCGCCCACTCCGCTGCAGAGTGAAAGTTTCATTCAAGACTGTTTTGGCTTTCCTGGAAGAATCAATCAATCAATCAATCTAGGCCAGTTTCATCGATTTCGGGTGAGTAGTTAATTAGAAAAAAAAATCGGAGGCCTTACAACTTTGCTACCAGTATCACGACCGCTACCATTTAGTGGCGGGATCCAATGATTTTGTTTAAATTGCTCTTCCTTTTCAAAATTATCAGTATTTTTATCTGAAATATCTCACTATCTGGTAAAATTTCATTAGCGGCCCCCAGCCTCAACTTTAATACGCAACACCCGTCTTCATACGAAAGCAGCATTACACATCCACCGATGTTTATGTTGGACTGTGGTCGTACCGATTAGTTTAACAGAAAAAGTTGAGAGAGTTACTCAGTGCGGCGTACCTGCCAGGCGAGCGGCGGCTGCGGCGGCGAGAAGCGCGCCGCGGGGGCGGCGTAGGGCACGCCGAGGAAGGCCTCGACGGGCTCTAGGTGTCGCGAGTTGAGCTGCAGGATGACGCCGCGGATGGCGCCCGACCGCGTCTCCACGATGCGCGAGCTGTAGCGCGGGCCGGCCTCGCAGCGGGAGGCCAGGGCGAGCAGCGCCACTGCTAGCAGCGGCAGCGGCAGTGACGGCGCCGAGCGGCGACGGGCGTCTGCGGCGGCGGCGGCGGCGGCGCGGGGGGCTAGCGGCATGCCGCCGGCGCGGCCTCATGGCGCGCACTCATCGCCCGACAGGGAGATGCCCCACACCTGCTGCGGCTGAGGCTGCCCGCGGCATCCCACCTGCACGCCGCTACTGTGCACAAGCTCTGCTCTTCTGGGCCCCAGGTCACTCGGCTCCTGCACGCGCTCTCAGTTCACATACGGCTCATGCGCGGTAAACAGTGATCTCCGGTATGTTGAACCCAGATGCCTTCATTCATCTCAGAATACCTCAGCTGTTCCCCGCATCATTATCTCACCAGTGAAAACAATACGACATTAAAACACTAGCTAAACCTCATTAAAATCTGCCAGTAAAAAATAGGTACAATTTCGAGGCGGAAAGACCCCTTTATCACTCACAAAGCGATAAATTTCTCACTGACGTTATCACGAAATTTTATCAGTATCTGGCACTGCTACAGAAGTTCTATGACTGTTGTTACCTTCACGAGTCTAATTTTTTCTTAATTTCTGTTCCCGAAACGAAATCAGCTCCCACCCACAGGCGAACTCCGAGCACACAATTCTTTGTCTTGCAGATCAGTCGAATCTTCTCGCCGGAAAATAAGGCTGCCTCTCCGACATCTTCTTCCTGCAAATGAAAATGCCGAATTTTAGAAACGTGACACAATATCGTTAAATATCTTATACTATGAAAACTATTAACTCTTTCAATGCTCTAGACGTTCTCTGGGTATATAAGCGCGCATATTTGGTCGTTCCGTTAGGTATTATGGAGATGATATGACACACATACCGCCCCACAGTCTTGTTGGTATTGCCGAGTTTCTTCCATATCTCGGTTAATAAGTTTCGAGTAATTATCAAGCAATGTTACGTTATCATTTGGAAATTCGTTTATGAAATATGACAATTTTCTTGACTGCATGGATCTTAAAACGCTAGGAAAGAATTGCAAGTCCGGCGCCTGGATAATAAATTCCAGTATCTAGAAAGTCAATTGAGTTACCGTAACGTTCTCGTCTGTAATAATTGTATTAGATATCTTTTGTGCTTCTAAAGTCACTACACATTTCAGTGATATAGTAACGGAATATTTCTTTTTTGCACGGTCGTACGACAGTATACATTTCAGTGATATTGTCATGGAATATTTGTTTCTTGCTAGTACTACGACAGAACGCTAACCAGGGAACAACGAATCGCTGTTTTTTCTGCTCGTCTTCGTGGACTGACGTTGAGCAGGTGCGGACAGACTTTGCCCGTCAATTTCGGAAAACAGGCTCCACCATGCTAACTATCAAGACCCATGTCAATCAATTCCAGCGTAATGGTAGTGTTGCAGATAAATGACGTCCAGGGAGGCCCGTCATAACGCCAGACACCGTGCAAAGTGTGCAGAATGCGATGACACGTAGCCGTTCCGCATCTACCAGGAGAGTAGGGAGCTTCGTATTCCTCAAACTACTGTATGGAGAGTGCTTCGTTACAAGCTGCACAAACGTGCGTACCCCCTTCATGTCATACATTCATATTGAAGCAGAGGACTATGCAGCCAGACAAGGTATGTGTCATGACCTGCTACAAGCTGTGGAAAAAGATAATTTGATGCAAATTGTCTTGTTCAGTGATGAAGCTATATTTCATACCTGTGGACATGTGAACAGAGGCGACTGCAGGATCTCGACAGACGAACAATCATGTGTGCTGCAGGAGTGGCAACGGGACACAGCAAAAGTGAATGTGTGGTTAGGGATAGCGAGGTAAACAGTGTACGGGCCCTTCTTCTTCGCAGAAGAAACCGTCACGGACCTAGATACGTTCGAACAGTTATTGAAGCCCCAGTTGATATCTGATGGGATTATGAATACTGTTGTTTTTCAACAGGATAGTGCACCACTCCATTTTGTCCTCGTTGTTCGGGATTATCGAAATCAAGCGTGTGACGGCAGATGGATTGGTCGTGCCTCTCCACGGATGTGAGCAACCCCCTCTCCTGACTTGACACCCTTACTTTTTTGCATGAGGGCTTATCAAGTCTAAGGTATACCAGGTGATGATTCGCTGCACTGAACACTTAACACAGCGGTTTCGAGCCGCAGCTGCTGAGATTACACCAGATATGCTTGGGCAGGTTTTTCGGTCTACAGTGGACCGCTTGGGGGAGGTGCCTAGACATGCAAGGTGGTTACATTGAAATGCACTAAAATTATGTACTAATGTAACCTAAGTTGCAGTGCTATTACATATTGATTAATAAAATTTGTTTAAGTGCAAAATGCGTAGTGACTTTAGAATCACACTGTATTGTACAATGTAATTTATGACTTAAAATCAACCTTACTTCAAGCCTACGAAAATGTAATTTTTTCTGTGCAAGCTTCTTAACAGTTTACGCAGATATTTACTTAAATTGACACAGTACAGGAATTCTGACTAAAGTAATTCATCCCTTTATCAGCAGAAGATAATTGTAATATGTTCAAATATCCATTATTTTCACCGAACAGTGTTCATAAAATTGTTTAATACGCTGTCGCTGAAGTACACTTGGAAGGTAATGGCCACATTTCACGCGGTTGGTAGATACGAAATGTTATACTCCAGAATGAAAAATACATCAACGTACTGTCAATTTACATAAATGTTCGATATCTAATATACATTTCATATAACGTTACTGCAGTGAATGATACCTCACATAATCTCTAAGCAATGTGAATTAGCTCTATAATTCGCAACACATTACATAATTTGATGCATCACACTCACAGCGATGAATAACGAACAGAAACTTCTTCCCTTGAAGCGCAAAGGAATAAACTATAAGATGTGGAAAACTACCCTTTATTAGACAGTTATCTTAAAATCAGACTATAAGAATTTTTTTGGACGGTAGTTTCTCACAACTGGTGGGCAGTGCAACGTCAACAAATCCATGTTTACCATGGAAACACTAGAAGCACATCCATAGCAGCGAAAGGGGTAATTAACTTTGGTTAAAAAAAGAAACTGTTGTACGAATCTGTTATTTTAAATAGTGTCGGCGGCATTCGTAATTATAAGTATCTGTAGCTGTACACATTTTCGTTAACTGTCTAATCTCTCTCAATAATTATTTCCTTAATCGAAAGTCGTATGGAACGTTCAGAAATTAGAAACTATTGACTCTGCTTGTATCCAGGCATTGCAGCCATGATCTCATGTAAATGGGAAACAAAAAATACATTGTACAGTTAATAAGCTAACGCTTAAATTGTAATTGTAAGAGCAACGGAAATGAAATGTACATTGGACGTATGCAGACGAATCGGAAATGTTCATTGGTAGATTTTAAACAAAAAGTCAACAAGCGGCGTAATCGTAGACTAGTAAATAATGTTAAAAGGTACCTCATGAAAAAAGGGATACATGATGAATTTAGGAGGCAGCATCTATCAGGATAGTGATGACACACTGAAGAACATTTTTACTGTAATTCTAAATATTAACATGATATCCCACATCTAACACTAATTGCTTTGGAAAGTAATATTTGTACAGTTTGGCGTACAGGGAAAATAATTATATATATATATATATATATATATATATATATATATATATATATATATATATATATATAAATTCCGTCTTTTCTTAGATGCTAAAGAGTTGAAAACTAAAACTGCGTCGGTAAACCCAATGTAATCATGAGATAAATTACGGCCAGTTTCTGTATCATCCTCAGCAACGTAAGAGAAACTGTTGTTATTCAACATAGTGAAAATCGTAAACATTAGCTGTTGTTGTTATGGTATTCAGTCAGCAAACTGGTTTTTCCACGTTACTGTGTCCTATGCAAGCCTCTTCATCTGCGAATACGTACGGCAACATATATCTTTTTGAATCTTCTTACTGTATTCGTACCTCGGTCTTCTTCTAGGATTATTACTCCACACACTTCCTACTAACCCTAAGTTGTCCCAGAATGTGTCCTTCCAACCTATCTCTTCTCTTAGTCAGGATATGCAAGAAACTCCTTCTCTCTCCAATTCTGTTGAGCACCTGATCATTAGTTACGTGATCTTCCCATCTAATCTTCATAATTTGTCAGTTGCATCACATTTTAAAAGCTATTATCATCTTTTTGTCAGAACTCCCATACAAAGCTACATTACAGACAAATGCTTTCAGAAAGGACATTAGCTATTGAATATTAATATGACTAATTCAAAGTTTTTTTAACTCAAATATCAAGAAATAACATTTTTTTTTCTTTTAGTTAAAGTTTCTTACGTAGTAAATACTTTTGTAAATTTCAGAAAAATGGTATAGTTTCCATATACAGTTTCCCTTGTAACTCTTTTAAAGGTTTCACTAAAAGAAATGTGGTACAAATCATGAAGTCCATTTATTCTGTAACGCACTAGGTAAATTAATTTTTAAATTTGTCTAAATAAATAAATGTGAAACAGTTAGGCACATACACAAGAGGTATTTATATCTTATTTTGTACAATCTGTCATCGAAGGAATTAAAAGAATATTACTATAGTTATACAACACTCGCGAATATCTTCCAAATGCAAACAATGATCAACAAAAGACGGAGGTAAACAAGAATCTGTAAATCCACATACCAGCTGTGTGAAAACAAGAATTAGAGTCTAATTAATAATTTAACTTCTCTTTAAGTAGACTGATACTATTCGTGCACTTCGGTGTCATATTTCGAGCAAATTATTTTATCGAGACATTTTGGAGAAATAAACTCAATTGTAGCGAACTAAAGGCTTTTATTCACCTTCAAAAACGAAGAATTTCGACGACTGCTTCGGAAGATGGCCACCCAAAAAACCTTGTTATTTCTTTAACTTTATACGTACCACTCGAGGCAAAATATAAATGCAATATTGTGTAAAGTTCAAGAACACTTTTAAAATTTTCGATCTTCAATCGTCGGTTTTATTACACACATTCTGCCTGGTCCACATATCATTTCGTTGTCTCCTAGGACCAAAACATTCATCTGTTGTGTGCTTATGACATATAAGACATGTCACGAGTATTGACAAAGGCTTGTAGTAAGACAAAGAGAATACCCACCGGTGCACACGTGATACGACACGGAAATTTCAAAATACCCACCGGTGGGCACAAGGCGCTCAGTGTGTCAAATTATCGGTTAACAAATGGTGCTGGATAGGTACGCGAGGTTATTATAAAGCTTTAACATAAAAAAAAACCTTACGTGTATTAAGGTCCACTTCAGATTTGTAGTTTTATAAGTTCTTGCAAACATTTTGGACCAAAATAATAATGTAAACAATAAAAAATTAATTAATAACAGTGTCTGAAACCCTGTTAGGAAAAAAAATTTGGTAGTGACGGGTTTTAAACCACTGACGTTCAGCGTCACAGTTTAACGCATTGCGCACTACGCTACGGCCAACACTTAGCAGTTGTTTAATGTCATACTATTCATGGCCGTAGTTAACTGATGCTAATATGGCATTTGTAGACACTAAATGACCATTTATCGTACGAGGAACGACGTTTTTGTGTTTATTCTTCAGTGCGCTATTGCTCTGAACTGACAATTTGTAAGTTAAAATAAGAAAATCATCAAATTCGCAACGCAAGATGGCTTATGCCAGAGAGATTTCTGGGCGAGGAATGTCACGTGACATCTGCGAATGGCTGGTTTTCGTTAATTCAGTGAAGGGTGTCAAAACTCTGTTATTTTTGCAAATATCTCTCCAACGATACGAGATATGGAAAAAAAAACATAAGGGAACAAAGCTGTAGAGAATCTTCTCCTCTACAAATTAGGTTATTGAATTTTAGCGTCAGATGAATGGTTTTTATGCGATTAAAATTACATTACAAACGGCCTTTTTTTGGTATTACTAACGTATTTCTTGTCCGAAATATTTGAAAAAAACGAGGTTCTGGTCTCAGGTAGCCAACAATTATGTCTGTAAAATTTGGTCTGTAAAATCGGTTGAAAGGTTCGACCTAAAAAGTGGGAACACGTTACAGCCAGACACACATCGTCAAATCGCCGTTATTTTTGCAAATATCTCTGAACGATGCAAGATATGAGAAAAAAGAAAAAAAACATAATAGAGCGAAATTGTAGAGAATTTTCCCCTCTACCAATTAGGTTATTCAATTGTCGTGTCAGATGAACGGTTCGTTTGCAATTACAATTATATTACAATCGGCTTTTTTATTTATTTATTTTTTTATTTTATTTTTTTATTTTTTTTTATTTTATTTTTTTTTTTTTTTTTTTGGTGTTACTACCGTATTTTTTGTCCGAAAAATTTGAAAAGGTAAGGTTCTGGTCTCTGTCGGCCTACAATTATGTCTGTAAAATTGGTTGATCGGTTGAACGGTTCGTCTTAAAAACGGGAAACACGTTACGGACAGACAGACAGGCAGACATCCTAAAATCGCCGTTATTTTTGCAAATATCTCATAAACTATACGCGAAATGAAAGAAACATAAGAGAGCAAGGTTGTAGGGAATTGTCTCCTCTACAAAATAGGTTATTCAATTTTCGTGTCAGGTGGATGTTTAAGCCGTTATTTTTATTTAAATTTCGAGCTGTCAAAAAACCATCGCAAAGGCCCACTTTTAGTGTTACTACCGTAACCTGAAGTGGGCCAATATATTTTTCCATAAACCTAATGATGCGCCAAAAGCGAAAACGCGTTATTAAGAAGTAAATAATTTGAATCAAAAATAAATGTTCAAATGTTTGTAGAACTTGTGGGACTTAACTACGGGGTTATCAGTCCCTAAAGTTACAAACAACTTATCAACTAGCTTATTCTAAGGACGGCACAAATATCCATGCCCGAGGGGGATTCGAACCCCCGATCGTAGTGGCCGTGTAGACCGTGACTGGAGCGCCTCAGTCCCCTCGCCCACCGCGGCCGGCTAATTTGAATCAGTGACGTCTTTTACTTGGAATTCTGAAGTGATGTGTTCATCTAAAATGGATCCCCTCTCGACTGCTGGTGAACGGCGTTCTACACTGGCGACCTGCGGGTCCCCTGTATAGACAGACAGACGCTGCCCTAATTAGGCCCGCCCACGCGGCAGACGCCTGCGATGGGCGATGCTCCTTAATGGCATGCCCCCAGCGTGATTATACGCCGTCCGATGCGGTCGTGATTCACTGCGGCAATTAACTTCTAATTTTTCACCCCTAAAGGCCTTATTAAGCACTCTCTTTGGGGGCAACATAATTATAAACAAAACCCGACGCTCGGCTGCGGCACTTGAGCTCTGCGCGCGAGACAAAAGGCCCGGCGACAATGGTCCGAGTGGCTCTCCAGCCGGCGGCCACACGCCAACACGCTAATGTGTTTCCGTCTGTCGGGGAACCCCGCTGAAAGGGCCCATTGTGTACTTCTTCATCAATCTGCTTCTTAATGCTGCTTCAGTGAACGCTCCACTCGGGACTGTGTACCACCGAAATTTACTTCATTAGCGATGTGTGTACAGTCTGACAGCATTCTCAGCCAAGTGAAACATTTGGGTACCTAATTTCCTAATTACCGTGGTAGACTTCCATTAGATGGTAAAATTGTCGAAGAATGTAAAACAGTGCATATGTTTAAATTCTTTCACATGTAATTCAAAGTCGTCGAAAAAGTATCCAGTTTAGTAGCATTTAAAAATCTTTGAATGTACCAATTTCAGTTTCTGTTTTATTTACTTAACCCTTACAGACCTGATGTTTTGGCCCACTTTAGTTTACGGTAGTAACACTGAAAGTGGGCCTTTGCGATCGTCTTTGGACAGCTCGAAATTTAAATGAAAATAACGGCTTAACCATTCATCTGACACGAAAATTGAATAACCGAATTTGAAGAGAATTCTGTATAACTTTGCTATCTTATGCTTTTTTTTCCCATATCTCGTATCGTTTCAGACATATTTGCAAAAATAATGGAGATATTGGGATGTCTGTCAGTCTGTCCGTAACGTGTTCCCTATTTTTAAGACGAACTGTTCAACCGGTCAGCACCAAATTTTACAGACATAGTTGTAGGCCCTCAGAGACCAGACCCTCCGTTTTTCAAATGTTTCTGACAAAAAATACGGTAGTAATACCAAAAAAAGCCGTTAGTAATATAATTGTAATTGCAAACGAACCGTTCATATGACACGAAAATTGAATAACGTAATTGGTAGAGGGGAAAATTCTCTACAACTTCTCTCTATTATGTTTTTTTTTTTTTCATATCTTGCATCGTTGCAGAGATATTTGCTAAAATAACGACGATTTGATGATGTCTGTCTGGCTGTAACGTGTTCCCACCTTTTAGGTCGAACCGTTCAACCGATCGGCACCAAATTTTACAGACGTAATTGTTGGCTAGCAGAGACCGGAACCTTTCTTTTTGAAATATTTCGGACAACAAATACTTTAGTAATACAAAAAAAGCCGTTTGTAATGTAATTTTAATTGCAAATAAACCGTTCATCTCACGCGAAAATCGAATAAACGAATTTGTAGAGGAGAAAATTCTCAACAACTTTGTTCCCTTATGTTTCTTTTTCGTATCTCGTATCGTTTGAGAGATATTTCCAAAAATAACAGAGTTTTGACAACCTCCATTGAATTAACGAAAACCAGCCGTTCGCAGAAGTCACGTATGATTCCTCGCCCAGAACTCTCTCTGGCATACGCAATCTTGATGGTTTTGATGATTTTGTTATTGTAACTTACACGTTGTCATTTCAAAGCAATGGCGCACTGAAGAATTAACAAAAACACGTCATTCTTCGTACGACATATGATAATCTAATGTCTACAAATGCCGTATTATCAGTTTACAACGGCCATCAATAAAATGAAATTAAAGAAATTAGTTCGTAACTGTTAACTGTAGTGTAGTAGGCTAAGCGTTGGACTGTGACACTAAAAGTTAGCCGTTAGAAGCCGACCACTAACTAATTTTTTTTCCTAAAAGGGTTTCAGACACTCTTATTAATTAATTTTTTATTATTTAGATTATTATTTTTGTCCAAAATGTTTGCAAAACATAGAAAACTACAAATCTAAAGTGGGCCGTAAAACACGTCAGTGCGATTTTTTTCTCTATCACGAAAATTATTTTTAATGCTGTAATACACTTGAGTTCAATTTTCAATGATTTTGGAATCAAGGTTTATGCAATTATATGCACCCATTTTCATACTACAACACTGCACATACTGAAAAACAAGGCTTTTTTAAGGACTAGATTAATTAATTTTGTGGTACCAACTGTTGTACTAAATAAACTGATTGTTCAGTAACTTCATCGCAAAATAACAACTTCTACTTTCAGTTATACAGTGGAATACAACTAACTTCTTTGAAGTTCCTAAACTGCTGGGCAGTGCAACACTCTCTTCTTAATATTTTCATACTGATCTTCCGCAGGTGGCAGTAATTGTGTATGATGAAATGATTGAACACTCAGTTGTCGTAAACATGTTATTTCCATTGATTAAAAATGCTTCTGAACCATCTTAGACACCGTAGAATTTATGTAGACATTTGTAGCCAGAGGGTCCGAAAGGGTCAATGCTATGAGTTTCAGCCAGAAACTGTTGATCGTAATATATGTAAAAATTGAGATGTTTGTGCAGCGAAAATTACATATCGAAAATCAATAGTGTTTGTATGTGCTAGTAGGCATCAGTCTCACAATGTGTACTATGGTGGTAGAGGGTTGATAACGATAAGGGAGTGGAAAATATGGGAGTCGAAAGTTACCGACTTATATAAAATTCTAAGTGTGTGTTTGTATTATTGTGTGTCAATATGTTGCTCTTCATCAAAACCTACACAGTGGAGACGAACGATCTCTTTCTGTTGTTATAGTACAGTTTTACACCTTAGCAGTTTCGTGTCGACAGCTATAACAGGGTGGAAGATGTAGTTGTTAAAAGACGTCAACTTGTATAAAATTCTGACTGAAGACCAGTGAAAACTTTTGACACTATAATAGCAAAGAGGTTATTTACAGCGAAACGTGATCCTCATTATTCTTTGTTTTTCTGCAACAATCATACGAATAATAAAAAATAAGTGCATATTTCAGTTTGAAAAGTAAAATTACAAAGAAAGATGACAGAGAAAACTTTCGCGTTCTCGATCCGTTTCTAAAAGACAAAACGGCGCTGAAAATTGAATCTACAGGCGATAGAAAATTGAAATTTTTAGACTTTGTTTATCTAGCACTGTAGGCATCATGGAGTTTTTCATTTTCTCAAGTGGGTGAAATAGTGGATGAACGATTTTTTGAAAATACGTTGCTATTGAGACAACTTTGAAGCAAGAACTAACTTCGTATTTAGATATTTGATTGTAATTTTATAAACACGTGTTTCGATATTTTTGGAAATTCAACTATTAAGCTTGTGAAATAAGGGAAAATCATTTAAGGGGGCTTCTAACATAATTTCGATGCTAGAAATGCGAAAATTTGGGTTTGGAACGATGGTCAGAATTTAATAAAATTTTATCTCGGGCCTTTTTTAATTCTGCCAGCAGTGGTGCAATAGAGAGTGGTATGTTGTATCAAAATGCTTGATTAGGAAATATTTTTTCAAGCTAAATCAATGAAAATTTGTATTTAGAAGTAGACGAAACTAATGCAGACCATCCAGTCTATGTGTGCAAATCAGCAGCAAACAAGCTATTTTATATAAATAGAGGTACAAACAGACTACTGAAGGCAGTATATTCGTTTTCAATGCCGATGTGGCTACCCATCCTACAGATGGATGGTCATTCCCAAAGCAAAAAGAGGGGTTTATGAAATGATAGTAATAATAATGATTGACACTTACATGTACATAAATCGAAAGAACATATTCTTGAAGTGGCTTCTGTAATTGTGCGAACTTCCATGGTTCCATTCCTATTACAGTTGCCAAAAAGACCTATTAATAATATATTGACAATCATGTACTTATATTATTGTTTTTCGTGACATCTGCGTTGGTTGTGGTTGCTGTTTGCAGCAGGCAATACTTGTACCGTTACTGGGTTGTTACTTGACACCTGAGACGGATTTATTTGAGGAAGACATGTTAAGGTTTTGTTGAGATAATATAAGAGAGAAATAACTATTAAATGCATATCAAGTTAAAAATAAATTAGATGTGAGATTAGTTATTTAGTCTAAGTTTCGTACGATTTTCTGTGTAATTCATTTCTACTAATGATAGAGTTAAGAAAACGTGTAGATACAGATGTAGTGCCGTATTAGGTTGTTCACAGTTCAATTGTACCCGCTGTCACACATATTTATGATCTCCACACTTCGTGTTTTAGTTCCAGTAATAAAGCTTTTCTCTTTACTCGTTTTCAATGACTGCAAGATCACTCTTCCGATAGAAAAATCACAAAGTTGTTTTGGTAAAACTATAAACATCCGGATTTCTCTTACCGTTAATGATATTAGAACCGCAACACTTTACAAGAGTTGTGGTGCTGCACAGTTTCCCCACAAGAATAATTTTAGGGGAGCTTGGGCTTTAACCGTCATTTTTCTTCAGATAACATAAATTAGTGATCGTAAGTCTGTATCTTTTTAATTATATGCCGTATTGTACAGCACAGTTAAAGATTAATCATGATAAGGTACTAATATATGAATTGTTGATGAGGCCCTAATTTGAAAAGCCGTGCTAGTTTTCTGTGAGTTTCGTAATATTTCAATAGGAATAACATTAAGGCAAGTTGTATCGCCGACATCTACGATGTCACGATACTACAAGGCTAATTTGCGAAGATAACCTCTTGATCTGACAGATTTAACACTTCAAATTGAATACGTTTGTCACACACAGTAAATGTATGGCGACAGCGACAATTTTGACGTAATTATAAATGGTGAATTACCATGTAATTTGATTGATTTGTGTTTTTGCAGGTCTTTAGAACGTATCGTTTGGTTCTCATGTGTTTCATTTAGACTCTGAGCCTCGTTTTATAAATACATGAAGCATCGATTATCACTATTAATTACCGAAGGAAGCCAATTCAGAACATAAATGTAAATGTGTGTACAAAATATGAACAAAAAATATCGCTATTGAGAGTGGTAGAGGGAAGTAAGTGTTGTCATTTCTGTAATTCCGATGTTACCTTTTCTGTCATGCATTGAAATCTTCCACAGTAGCGATAACTGAACATCGAAAATGAAGTGCGTTTCGAGATTTCCAGTTCACGTATTTGCTTACATAAGAAATGAAGTTTTAACTTACATCTTCGTTGACTTTTCTTTTCATCTATCTTCTGCTGTTTCCTCCATCTGGTCAAGGCTACGCTATATATTACAGTGTGTTAGTTATACTATGCGCAACGTGTGGCCTTGACAAGATGGAGGAATTAACAAAAATGTAAGTTAAAACTTCTTCTATTATGTAAACAAATACGCGAACTGTTTATAATCTAAAAACAATACATATCACAAACAATTGTGCTTGTATATCCCACTGAAGATCCCTTTAAAATAAAAGGTAAACGCGTCTGGGAGAAGTAAAGTCAATTACAGTAAACAAATGGCGTTTTTATCACCTTGAAAAATGAAGACTTATGGAAATGCTTTTCAAACACAATTTCTTAACCAGATCTTAGAACTAAAACTCGTTTTTAGAAAATAAATTGCAGTACGTGTCCACACTAAAAGCAGAGATTATGAAAAAAAAAATGTCATACTGATGTTTTTGGAAACATTCAAGACACATTAGTATGTTGCACGTCTCGCAACAGTGTCAATTGTTTCGCAATTTTGCGAGCATAAGCAGCATCCTGACGTTGTGTCTGACATTTGTAGCATGGGCTGCACCATTTCTTTGTAATAAGAGATTCTTTGAAATCACCATTTTCTTACCACTCTTTTTATTGTACAAATGTAAAGTATTTTGAACACATGTCCAAGTTATGAAATGGAAGACAAGTCACAGCTCTTCTTGTGTATGTGCCGATGAGGAGCGAGATAGGGCACAGACTGCTGGTGCTTGTACGTGTCTGGAATGATATATATGTGGCCGACTCGCCGTGTATGCTGCGTGGGGAACTGACGTGCGCTTTTTGAAGCCTAGGTGGCAGGCTAGGACCACGTGTCCACCGATGGATATTTATATATATAAAATACATAAAAATAAACAAGATCATATTGAAAAGTATATCGCTCATGACCTAAACACATCGATTAAAGTGAAAAAATTGCGCGGTCCTATGGAAACAATAATTGTAGCACGTCGTTCAAAGTGTTAAAAGATAAAGTGAGCCTCTTGCCATAAAGCTCCGAAGACCACATTTGTCATCCGTCAGTAAACCTCCTATACTCATAGCGGTTACACAAGTGACTCCGTCTGCCATTGAATTAAAATAATCTGAAATGGCCAGTGAAACCAATAACTTGAGGACCGTAACTCGGATTGACGGTTACAAAAGAGGGAGGGAGGTGTTAAAAGCGTGTAAAATGTTAATTGTCGTCAGATGAACCCACCGCAGCTCAATGGGTTACGCGTATAGTGCGAGACAGTTGCGCGATCAGTGTTCCACTGCATAAACAAGCGTTGAGCTGGTAGGTCGACGGGCGCGAATAATTTCAAAAGGGCCTAGTGATGGCGCTGGTAGTAAGAACTATCGAACAACATTACCTAGAATCTGTATACATAAAAGGCAATGTCCCGATTGACATCCCATCCCATACTACTGACGACCATACCACGAAATTTGCAGAGGGTGTAGAGCTTATACTAAAGACGTCATTTAAGAAGCAAATATTCGATATTTCTTACTTAACGGAGTGAAATTAAGGGTGGCAGGGTTTTTGAAAGTACGTTGCTATTTCGGCAATCATAAAGTTTGATGTATAAACGTATTTATATTCTTGGTTAGAATTTAAAAAAAATACGTGTTATGGTAATTTCGGTAATTCATCGATTACAGGGGTGAGATAGGGGATAAAACAATTCTTTTCCAAAATACGTTCCTAGTAAGACAATTTTAAAGCTGAATTCAGCACAACTGGTATTTCGATTGTTGTTTATAATTAAAAAGAACACATTTGTTTTTATTTGGACTCTCGACCATTACGGAGATGAAGGTTTCGTTGAAGGTATGTTACAATTACTCCAATTTTGAAGAAAGAACTACAAAAATTGGTGTTTGTGTGCTTGGTTGGAATTAAGTAGATTCAGATTAATTCTTATATGTTTTTTACAAATTCGTAAGTATTAAGGCGTTGGATTGTTTGTCATTGTGTTCACAATTAATTGTAGTCACCGTGGTGTGATCTTGGAAGATCCAAGTTGCCTGTAGGATTTGCTTACTAAGATACTGTTTCATCGCGTGACGCATAAGAAACGAGCCTTTACTCATCCAGTATTTGAATATGAGAGGATTTAGCAACTTGCAACACATTTTACAGATTATTACTTTACGAATTTCTCTTCTCGCTGAGAACCCTAGTAAAGTGATGGAAGGAAAGCAGTCCATAGCTTAAGACTTTTAGTGCAGTTGTTGAATGGCATCCAGCATGGAATGTCATTTATAACTTCTACAGTACTGAATGTACTAGCAAGATATTTTACGTACAGTACGCACATATATTACTGAAAGTTACTGTGAAAGTATATTTCAGTACTACAGACGGTTCATGACATATGAGGTCATAAATAGTAAGTTACATGTAAAACTGCTCCATAACATGTTCACGATTTTGATTTATAACGTCTGCGGAATCTATTGGCGAAATGTTTCGCAGACAATGTACAAATATACCAGTGAATGGGACTTCGAATTTATATCGTAGTATGCCACACAGACCTATAAATGACATAAACTATGTGTTGCATAAAAAATCACCTGATTGTTCATGAGATTGTAATTTATTGCGTCTAAACTATTCGCATTTTTTGAAATTTTTTAGTGTTCTATAGAACGTATTTGGAAAACAATATTATTAATTGATACATTATTCAAGAGGTATGAGATCATAAGGACTGAGATACATGCACACAAAACTGAAAGGGACAGATCCTTCTTTCTTTTAAACGCCCTGTAGCTACAGACGTGGGTTCATCTCTCGATATCGTAAAAACAGATTTTGTTGCGGCTCTTGTAGCTTTAGGCCAGATACAGCTGAGAATCTGTGTACGCCACAGTCAGCAAGAGTCGATGCGGCACTGCTTGATGTCCAATTCTGTGTCACGAGCGACGCTTAATGAAAAGCACAGTCAAAGCCGTGTTGTTAGACGTCCCCTCATAGAGGGTCGTATTCGCCTGACATCCATATCGGACGAGTTCGATTTGCGGCGCGGACAACCGACGGCGTGTGTGGAATGCACGAATAGCGCAGGAATGCGGGTTATGGCGCGCTCTTCATTTTCGCTTGCTTTAATTCAATTCCAGCACGTCACTGCAGAATTCGTTCGATCAGCCTTCAAACAGATACCGGAGAAAATTTGTAATTTTAGATAATTCTGTCAAATGTAAATTATACATCACGGTTTTCCACAGTGTTGTTAATGGAGAATAATGTATCTCTTTAATAGTCTACAGACTCGATAACATGTGGTAACATATATCAGGCTGTTATTGAAATTGGCAATTCTAACAATTACCTGCATCCTTTCGGTAACAGTAAAATTGCATGGTCTGCCAGTTTAAAAAATAATCCGTTACTGCTGTACAGGAAACAAATATCAATTTAACTAAGGTGCTTTATATTTTGGAATTATTAATAATTACATTCCGTGATTTGTTACACAATTTGTTTGGCCATCGTGTTACGGAGCTTCTCTTTCAACGACGGTATAAGCATTGTACGTGCAACTCCTATTGTATCTGTACAATCCTACAATGTCGCGGTTTAGCTACAAAACTAATTGGAAAAATAAAAACTTGTGACTGATGTCAGCATATTGATCATGCATATTACAAAAATTTGTGTGCGTGTGTGTACTACATCTCATCCTAAGCTACTCTATCAATTCCGAACAAAATTGGCATTTACATCGGTTACTGCCAGGCAACAATAGCTATTTGTTTAAGAACAACTTACTTTGCAAGGGGTACGGGTGGAATGAGAAACGAAGAGTAATCAGCAACACTTTAATGGCTAGGCTTTACGTATCCACTGTTTGATAATGACTATACTTAGCGACGTGTAACAAACTTTACATATAATTTCAAAATTTTATCGAACTCGATGACATACAATAAAAATTACGAAAATTTTGGCCCTTACCAACTATTTCAACTAACATTAAAAATTTCAAAATATTTTCGGTTTACATACATTTCATTCGTTCACGCTGAAACTTTACAAATGGTAAACTACATGCTCCCGGCCGCGGTGGCCGAGGAGACTGAGGCGCTCCAGTCACGGTCTGCACGACCACTACGGTCAGGGGTTCGTGTGCCGTCCCAGTTCGTAAGTAGTTCATAAGTAGTTTGTAAGTTTAGGGACTGATGACCCCGTAGTTCAGTCCCATAGAGTATACAAACATTTCAACATTTCAAACTACATGCTACCACACTTTTTCCGTACAAAATTTTTAAATGAAATATTTGTGCTCGGCATACTGCATCCTTTCAGTATGACTGTTACCAATTATCGAATGAGAAGACATTTATTTAACGCTAAGTACCCGTACTACCAAGTGTCAAAAAACCTTACTTGAAACTATGTGGATTATTAAAAGTCGAGTGAGAAATATAACAAAATTATAAAGTTACGCAAAATAAAACACAAGCGTTCTTCTTTCAACATAGAATAGTCTTAAAAATCATGTGGCATAGCCTTGTATAATACGTTCAAGAGTTTTAGTAGCGTGAAAATAGGAAAAGCAACTTTTAACCGATCTTGAAGCAGTCGTGAATCCAGGATGAGCGTCAAGTTCTAATACTGATGTTTAGTAGGGTTCACTCCTGCCTCTAAATGCGTGTGGTTCAATTACAGGTACATGGCAATTTAGTGAAATGTGCGCATGTGCCATAAAGATATTGGTTTTTTTATTGTAGCTATATACAGCTGGATGAATATTCTGTGAAAAAGTTTTACCCTATATGCAGCGTCCGTATTCAAAAATGTTCAAACGTTTGTAAAGCTTATGGGACTCAACTACGGGGTCATCAGTCCCTAAACTTACAAACTACTTATGAACTAGCTACCAATAAGGACGGCACAAATATCCATGCCCGAGGGAGGATTCGAACCCCCGACCGTAGTGGCCGTGCAGACCGTGACTGAAGCGCCTCAGTCTCCTCGGCCACCGCGGCCGGACACGTCCCGTATTCATTCATTTCATCGGGAGCGAAGCCAAAGGGTGCTGTGATGTTCAAATAGGGAGAGAAACTGTGTCATAGGGGCTTTATATCTGTCGGTAGGTGCCCAAGGTAAATTGGTTCCTTCAACAACAGAAAAAACGCATGTAATTGGCATTTTTATGTCGCGAATCCATTTACATAGATACTCCAATCAGTTGAGTAACAGATCGAACAATTTTTAGACATATTTAAGAGGACCAACTGGATACTACGGGTACATGAATGAAAGGAAAAATTATGCTCAAAAGTGTACAGATTTGTCGGTACTGCTTGGATTCATCCTGTGTGAACAACAGAAATGAACGTCACCTTCAATAGCCTTAGGTCGTGGTATGTCCGTAACTGTAAATCCTGTAATATGGATTATTATCTGGCCCTGCCCCGGTTCACATTTATTCCATTCTTATGGTAGTCCCTTCTGCCCCTTTATGTCCATTTCAACTGTAACTCTCACGAAATTAAAACTGTAGTTTCGTTCTCACGCAACTCAGTGTGTTATGGCGTAACATCTCTTGAACGAAGTCGTACTTTGATTTTACTTTGAAGCTACATAAAGTGGCATCTGCGCATAGTGTTTGAGAAGTATATTGTGAATAGAGGTAGTTGTAAAGAAGTACTAAATTAAAATGTCATGTATCATTTGCCTACCTTCATTTGTCCTATTGTTTATTACCTCATATTTCCTTTACTATTGTGTCTACTACTGTATAATTTTGATGTATATTCACTACTGTATGTGCTTACTTCCTGGAAATTATTGTGAATATACTGGGTAGTTGTAATTAAAACCTCATGCGTTATGAGGCGGATTTTTGTACAATGAGATAATTTAGAAGTAAAATACGCTGTTATCTGTGCATAACTTTTCATAAGTGTCTCGCGAATACAGTTAGGACTGTAGAGGTAATAAATTTTTAAGCACATTTCGAAAGCCGAAGTTTTATTTCAACAATAGTGGAAGATTGATAAGTAATAATATGTCGCTGGCATGTTTTAGAACCAATTTAGGTTTTCTTGCGGTATATGAAATTCTTGTAATTATTTAAGTCACAAATAACAAAAGCAAGGGGAAACCCCCGTTTTAAGCAGATGCAATACGTAGTCTCTGAAAATGTAAAAATCACCTATAGATTTGAATACCATAATAAAATGTCAGAATTCCGAAACAAAATTAAAGGAACACTCGTAAACTTCTGCGCCGTGCCCATCGATTTAATCATAATGAAATCTTTTTGAACAAATCTGGTTGTAAATAGATTCTAGTCTTAAACATTGATGGGCGATATGATGCTGTGAAATATAGAGTTTTCGCAGTACCTAGGAAATGCGACCAGTGATAATTTAAGAACGCTCCCGACTCAGAAACGAGCAACATCTCAAGTCTCAAATTACTTTACAAAGTGCTGTAGCAGTGAGGTACAATGCTCCATTTTCCTTAAAAGGCTCAAAACGTGTGGAGGTACTAAAACTTGCGGTATCATTTAAGGAGAATGCGTCGACAATCCTGGCTGTAAGAAAGGAATAATTTCTTCATGTTCCTATGACGTTTTTTATGTACTACAAGCTTGGTATAATTACGGAGCCCTGAATATAATTGATAACAGCGTGAAGTATTGAGTATTTGCAGTGCCCAAATAGCGGCGATCCTGAATTAGAACGTGATTTTTCAGTAGGGGAAAACTGGTGATTTATATGTAGTATTCAACCCCAAACCCCAATTTTTGATGGAACAACATACGGTAGACGGACTTAATTGCATTTTACTTCCAGTTACCAGCTACTTCGATTCTGTTTATCTTGAATAAAATTGTAATACGTTCGACTGAGGAAGTCGAACAATTTCCCTCAACATTAATAGCAGTAAAAACAGGAAATATGTTTAAAAGCAATTATCTTGAACGGTTTTTACAGTAGGCTTAAGCTTGAGATTAACACACCGGTGTAACTGGAAACCTGTTGTTTCAGTGAAAGCCGCCATCGCTAATGTCTATTCATGTCGCTCTCAGTATTCTTACTGACCCAAAGTAACTGCTGCCAGTCACGCACCAGTTGGCAACTCAGTAAAATGGCAACCGTCGTCCGCATTCGCTACGCTAGCAGCACCGTGAGCCTATACACCGTTATCGTCATGCACTCTGTTCACAATCCCCTTACCATCACTGGAATGTCCATTCCACGCTAACCTCAGGCTCTCATGAATCTCGTTTATTTCTAGATCTAGATGTACAGATATACCCCGCAATCCACCGTAAGGCATTCACTTTTCTGTTCCAGTCCCAAACAGAACGAGGGGAAAAAAGTCTATTTGCCTCTGTACGAGCACAAATTTCTCTTGTCATTATGATCTCAACGCGAAATGTAAGTAGGCGGCAGGAAGATCGTTCTGCAGGCAGTTTCAACAGATTTTCTCGAAAAGAACGTTGTCTTTCCTCCAGCGACTACCATTTGAGTTCCCGGAGCATTTCTGTGACACTTGCGCATTGGTCGAACCTACCAGCAACGAACCTAGCTGCGCGCCTCTGAACGGTTTCCATGTCTTCCTTTAAATTGATCTTCTGCGTGTACCAAACACTTGACCAATTCTCAAGACGTGGTCGTACAAGCAAGCGTTTTATACGCGTTCTCCTTTACAGATGATGTACAACTTCCAAAAATTCTCCCAATAACCCGAAGGTGGCTGTCCGCCTTACTCACAACTGTCCTTAAATGTTCATCCATTTCGTATCTCTCTGTAATCTTACGCCTAGATATTTCAACGACGTGACTGTAACCAGAAGCTCAGTACTAATACTGCATTCTAACATTATGAGATTGCTTTTGCTACTCATGTGCGTCTTCTTAAATTTTTCTTCATTTAGAGCTAGCTGCCATTCTTCAACTAGAAATTTCGTCTAAGTCATCCTGTACGCTGCTACAGTCAATTAATGACGTCACCCTGCCTTACACCACAGCATCATCAGTAAACAGACGCAGATTACTAGTTCCTCTGTCCATCAGATCATTTATATAGATAGAAAATAATAGCGGTCCTATCACACTCCCCTGGGGCACACCTGACGATACACTCATCTCTGATGTACACTCGCCGTCGAGAACAACGTACTGCGTTCTATTACATAGAAAGTTTTACATCCAGTCATAAATCTATTACATATACTCGTATCTTCGTTAGAAGTCTGCAGTGCGGCAACGCGTCAAAGAAATCCAGGAAAACACAATATGCCTGTTGCATGGCTCACAAGATGTTATGTGAGAAAAGGGAAATCTGAGTTTCATACGAACGATGTTTCCTAAACCCGTGCTTATTCATAGGAAGAAGCTTATCCGTCTGAAGGTCCAGTCTGAATCTCCAAACTTACTCTGAATATTTTGGTGGCTGTACACATAGTTCACAATGGTTTGAACGATAAAGCTGAAACGATATGTAGTAACGTTTCCTGTAAAGTTATCTTACTCAGAACCCCCCCCCCCCCACCCCCTCCCTCCCCCGTCATCGTCCTACTTCACTCTTGAATTCAAAATACTGAAAAATATCGACCATTTCATAGCATTGAAATAAATTCAAGTTGAAAATTGATATGGTGTCTGATCTTTCTTACATGACCGAATGAACAGATGCCACATCATTTCGTCCTTTTCGAGCCGCGTGGCCGCATGGCCGCGTGGCCTAAGGCGTCATGTTACGGACTGAGTGGCCATTCCCGCCAGAGGTTTGAGTCATTCCTCCGGCTTGTGTGTGTGTGTTGCCGTAGTGAAAGTTAGTTGAAATAGTTTGTAAGTCTAGGGACTGGTTAACATAGCATTTTGATCCGATAGGTTAACAACCATTTGGACATTTTATCCCTTTCGGGAATCCAGCATCGGCTGCGAGCAAGAGGAAGTAATGGGCGTGTGGCATTGCCATCGTAGTGTGCCAGAAGTTGAGAATTGGGAAGCGTCCGTGGACAGCCTAAACGGATATCAGAGATCTAGTTCAGTACAAATTTTCAACTCGAAATGTTTTAATATTTAGAATTCGTAAAATTACCGCCGTTAATTTCAGCCACTTCTGTCTGCTCTTACCGAGACCTCCGAAAGAACTATCACCATATCAACAATTACGTTATTTCTGTTAGAGGAATGAAAACTGAGACGCCTCAGAGACAATGTATTTAAATATTGGCGTATGAGACAAGGGTATCCGGTGTTCTAGAGAAACTAAGCCACAGTAGACTTTTTCTTATCATGGATGTTGTGAAAGAAGTAATATAGCTAAGATGTGTGAGCACTTTTTGCGCTATTACATTCCTCAGGAAAATATGTAAATTGTCAATAAGGAACATTTTCTATATGAATAAATTTATATCAAGAATTTTGGAGTGCTACGTTGCATTTCCAATTACAGAACAATTAAATAAGATGTCACAATATTTTATTATCTAGAAAAGTGAACAAGTGGGGTTTAACAGCTTTAAGATCATCGCAAAATGACATATTGACCATAGATGTTTATTTTTATTCTATTTTATTTTATTTTATTTTATTTATCTGAGTGCTACCGGTGTCGGTTAGGTTACCATTTTCAAGCGTTACCAGAGTTTAGCTAATAGCTTAACATGTCATAATACCAAATTGCAAAATTGTGAAATAAATATTTGTCATCATACTAGGCTGACCGGTGAGTTTGTAGCAGTCAGCCAATGCGAAAATATCGATAAGGAGTTTAGTATGATGACAAATATTTATTTCACAATTTTGTATTATGACATGTCAAGCTATTAGCTAAACTCTGATAACGCTTGAAAATGGTAAACTATCCGAAACCGGTAGCATTGAGATAAAGAAAATAAACAGGTATGGTCAATATGTCATTTTGCGAAACTTTTATTATCTCCACTCAGCAAAGTCTTATGTTTTCACGTTGTTTTTCTCTTCGTCGTTTCATGATACAAATTTATATTACAATTTAAGGTGAAAAAACATTCCTTTAGTTTTTTACTGTATGGTCGTAGTGTAATACTCCTCACAATAATCTGTAAATGCCCTACGGGACATGTCCGATTAAAATCGTATTGGGGTCCTGTAAGAGGTCTGCTTTATTCGCTAATAATTGGTTTTCGTATCCAGTAATTTGGCTGCGGAAAAGGTAACTAAAGTATAGAAAAGATATTATCACGCTGAAAACTGAAGGTGGTCTGGAATTCGAAGACTGGTCGTTAATAGAGCACAACACTTTACACTTAGAACACGTTTGTTGCTAACACAAGCGTACACTCAGTACCGACCGACTCATACTTGGAGTGCTCCACTATTTACACAAAGAAAGAATTTTCTGGAACTTACATCAAACATAAGAAACGAGTAGAACATTCTAGAAAAAGTGAATACAAAGAAATAAATTTTTCCTGCGCATGGCTGTATTTGAACTGGTGACCGCAAGCACAGCTATCTGCTATGCTAACCACTGCGCCACGCGTTCTTTCGTAAGGCTCGCGGCAATATCAAAGTAAATGTAGAGGTAGACGTAAATGTACAAAAAAGTGTATGTTTTCCAGAATGTTGAACTCTGACATATCAGATAATCTTGGCTATGTACCTTATTAAAATATAGTCAGAGAGAAAATTACTTATTGATTTCATACATATTATCACATGCAGCGTTCTATTCAATGGTGAATTACCTTATATCAGTTTCCATCATCTTATTCTGCGTTTCAAACAGAACTACAAACCAACAGGTACATAGCATCCAGTAATGGCTCTAGCCCTGCCCTGATTGACAATATACTAAATATTTTAAAAAATTAGAACAATTACACCATCTTTGTATTCTGGCCAACCAGAGAAAGTCAATAGTCAGGAAAACTGGTGTGTCATCCCATATTTAGGCATAATTTGAGATCGCCTTGCTAAAAAAAGTTAAAATATGGAAATTACAGACCTGCATTTTATAACAAGAACAGCATTTCAAAATACTTATTTAACAGTGAAGACAAAATTAAACCCTTAGCTCAAAGTGGTTTGTATAACATTCAGACATTGTGGAAACATATATATTTGTCAGTGTGGCAGGGTTGTAGCAATAAGATTATCAGAACATGAAAGAACCTGGGGGTTAAAGAAGAAAGAGGCAACCTTTTCCGAACATTTGCTCACAGAAATCCACTCTTATGATGTTTACTGTGAAATCTTATATTATCTCAAGAAAAGCAGAAATGTGGCACTATTGCAAGTACTAGAAGTCAATAGACATTTGGCAGAGAACGCCACTATAGTATTACATGACCAAACCCATTTTCCCTTTTCTCCTCTATCGGAACAAATTTTAATTATCAATTTGATAAATATATCAAACTAGCTGAGAACCCGGTATTGACCGGGTATTGATTTATTTATTTCTTCTTTTAGTTAGTACTTCTCCTATCCCTTCTTTCTCCTTCTGTCCATCTAGTTTTTCTAAAAACATGTTATATTTATCGGTGAATATATAAGAAGCAAGGCTAACTTGCATAATGTACAAAATTATGTGTAGTATCCAAACAAAGATAGTAATCAAAATACAAAGGACATATAAAGGTCCTACGATCTCATATTTATTGACTTATATGTTGTACACTTGTATAATTTTTCAGGTATATATTCATTTGTACAAGTGCTGTACGTCTGTAAAATCTACTGCGAATACAATTAGTAGTAAAGAAGTAATAAATTAAAATTAATGCGTGATAGGGCAGTTTACCATGAAGCGTACTGTTTACGTGCTCATATCTCATGAACTACATGTCGTACTGTGATACAATTTCGAAGGTACATTCAGCTACATGTGTGTATACTGTTTGTAAAATTTCCTGCGGCTACAATTTGTCAATTTGTAATGTAGGAATTGGAAATTGTAAATCGTAACGTCATATCGAATGCCGTAGTTATAGTCCATGAACAGCGGAAAAGTGGTAAGTAAGAAACTTATTTTCCTTTCATCATTTTACTGTAGTTTTAAGCGAAAAAAAATATAATAAAAATTTGAAATCATCTTTAATGTTTGTTGCAAGTCGTTAGGTACTCTTTTGCTCATGCAGTGTATGAATGAAGTCTCGTCGCATTATTTGGTAGTTTTCTGCGGTTCATGTTGTTTATGACGTCATATCTCCTGAACCACATGTCGCATGTCATTCTTAACCCTGCAGCAAATGTTACCTAAGGAGTATGTGAATCAAATTTTGTTGAAATCGGCTCAGTGGTTTATAAGGAAATGTCCAACATTGTCGCAACTCATTGTTTATGACGTCATATATGGTGAACTATGTGTTGTAAGTGATCCTTATACTTACGGCGAGCCCCCACATGAATAGGAGCTTACGTGTGCAAAATTTCATACAGATTGGAACAAAAGTGTAGATTTGTGTGCAATACGTACACACAAACACACATACATACGGACAAAAACAAAGTTCAAATATTTGTAAAGCTATGGGACTCAGCTGGTAGGTTATTAGTCCGTAGCTTACAAACTACTTAAACTAAGTTATCTAAGGACAACACAATCATCCCTGCCCGGGAGAGGGGGGGGGATTCGAACCTCCAACGCTGGAGGCTCGCGATCCGTAACGCTGCGCTCCAGACCGCTCGGCTACTACCGCGCGGTCTACACGGGCACTCTGCTTTATATATCAAGTAGAAGGTGTTACTATTTCAATACTATTTCGCAATGTCACAGCCCCCACCTTCCTGCCACCCCCCCCTCCCTTCCCGCTTTTAACTATAAAATTCCAGCTTAGAAGCTCAGCACAGAACATCATCTTTATAAAATATATTTGTAAAAACCCAGATAGCGCCGAATTATTTTTGGTTAAATTTTTTTCTCAGATGCTATTAATTACCTTCATACGACTGCAACTAGACCGTTATAACTAATTTTTTTCACAATCACACCATTAGTTTTGCAATACTGCCCTTCTTTCTGAAATGACGTCAAACTGAATGTTTTATGGTTCTAATCTGATGATTCACTATTATTAAAACAACATTTAAGATTAAACCATGTGTCAATAATTGAAGGAAGTTCAAGAAATATATTCCCTAACATGGAGGAAGTCTTCAGTATCTTTTTTTATGAACCTCAACTTTGCAGCTCTTTCCAACCACTTTGGAATCGACAATACAAGCTAAAATTGATCTACAACGGGAGGAGGCGATTCAAATAAATAAAATATGACACTGTGCACGAATTCTTACAGACAAGAATAAAAAAGTAAGATGCCGTTCTCATCTTCTTGGAAGGTCGTCAGCGCTATGTGTGTTGTAATGTCGTAAAAATGTAACACTTTCCTGTCAATTCGTATTATCTGTAATTTAATAACTTATTTGTAATTGGCATATCAGTGTCGCAATGATGGCCAAAGAACTCGAATGCCGGTTTCTAACTTAATATTTTTGCAAAACATAAGGAATTTCTCCTTCTTCACAATATTATCATGTTCTGTCAAGCACCGACGAAAAGTTCAGTTCAATAGTAGTAGTTCTTTAATTATATAAAAACCACCACTACTGCAGAACTACAACCGCTACTACAGAAAGTAGTAATACCAGTGTTTTATACCGGTTATTGGTAATAACTAAGAAAAACCGATAACCGCCGACACCAAATACAGGGTGTCTCACGAAAGACGCCTGCCAGGCATCCACGGATCGCGCAATACGGCTCCCGGCCGCTGCCACCGCATCCGCCGACCACGGCAGCGCCCGATTCTCGGACTCAGTTGTGCCGCAGGCGCATACACTGAGTTAAAGTCTAAAAAACACTGCCATCTGAGTAACCTAAGCTTACTTATTTACAGTAGATGTTCAAAATGATGTCCCTCCATGGAAAGAGCGGCCTGGCATCTCTTGAACACATTTGCGAACAATCGACGAATTTCGGCTGACGAAATCTGGGATTGACTAGTCGAATCCTGTCTTCCAACTCTTCGAGTGTATTGGGATTGATTGCATACACCTTTTCTTTTAACATTCCCCAAAGATAAAAGACACAGGGATTTAGATCTGCAGAAGGAGGAGGCTAGTCAACTATCCTATCATAAAAAACCGTATTGCTGTCATAGAAGCATTGGCAATGTGTGGTCTGGCATTTTCCTGCATGAAATAACCATACAGCTTATCGTTGGGTGAAAGTTCTTGAAAAACTGGATGCAGGATATTGTTCACATACCTGTCAGAATTTATTGCTTCGTGAAAAAAGGATCGCTACTCATTTCCCAGATTTCGGCAGCCGAAAGTCGTCGAGTGTTCGCAAATGTGTTAAAGAGATGCCAAGCCGCTCTTTCCATAGAGGGACATCTACTGTAAATAAAGGTAAACTTAAGTTAATCACATGGCAATGTTTTTTAGACCTGAACTTGTGGTGTCGCACAAGTATGAAGCCACGTACTTACGCCGCGCGCCGCCATGCACGCACGACGCGGCGATCGCGACGTCAGCCGAGAGCGTGCTCTGCTGTAACTCTGCTCGTGGCCACGACTGTTGCATCGGCCACTTGGGACTGAAATAGGAACCAGTTAACACTTCGGAATCAAATAGGCACCAGTTAAGACTTGGCTATCGGATAGGCACTAGGAATCATCAGTAGGCAGGCCTGTATCTAAACTATGTAT
Organism: Locusta migratoria; assembly: GCA_026315105.1. Taxonomy (NCBI): domain Eukaryota; kingdom Metazoa; phylum Arthropoda; class Insecta; order Orthoptera; family Acrididae; genus Locusta; species Locusta migratoria. The sequence goes on from CM048745.1 coordinate 371,501,107, forward strand.
CAGCATTCTGCAGTCAAGTTGTAAAAGTTAAGTATTACCAAGATTCCTCGAAATATATATCTTGTTCTAATTTAGCCTAGTCTTCTCGTTTCTGCTGTCCCACTGGCTGGTCACCTCCGTACCTGCACACGCGTGCATCCTTTATTCCTGTGTCGGTCTCTCTTTACTCGGCCACCGACACCCGGCGGAAACAAAAGTGGCGACGAGGCTGGGATACAAAAGAAATCAGTGCATGCGCCCACGTCACAATTGTGTCCGAGAATCGGGCGCTGACTTGGCTGGCGGATGCGGTGGCAGCGGCCGGGAGCCGTACCGCGCGATCCGCGGACGCCTGGCAGGCGTCTTTCGTGAGACACCCTGTAAATACTGGAAAAAAATGATTATTCGTAACTAAAATACAAGGTTTTATCCGGTCTATTTCTCGTATCCGTAATAGACTGCAGTTCATCACGGCAGCGTTCCTATTGAAGTTCCAGATGACAGGGTCGTGAGTCTGTGTTGGACAGGGCACCGAAGTGAGGTCGGCTGCACAATCCACTCAACATACTGACAGTGTCCACGTCCACTGCCTGACTGCAATGGCCTCTTGGGGCTCTCACTAATGCAGCGAGCCTCAGCGTTCAGAGCCGTTGCAGCAGAGAGCAGTGCAGCGCAGCGTGGCCCCCTCTACAAGGCAGCGGTCGCTCAGAGAGGCCGCTCGCTCGTGCAGCGGTCCCTGGGGGGCCGTCGCCTCGCCTCGCTGCGAGCCGTGTCAGCGAGTTGCTGTCTCGCGGCGTCCTGCATAACAACACGGTCGCCACCCTCTGACAGCTACTCACCTGAAGCACAGGGGGACGGAATCCCCAAAACCTGGCCTAAGCCGCAAGAAGACGTTTCACTCACACAAAACTCATCACACGGGGTTTTTTGAGGTCGCTGATTACGAATTTGATGCTAAAAATTGTCTAATCAAAATATCGGAGCTAATATAGCAACGTTACCCATGAAAATATATAATAATTTATTAAAAATAGCGTATATATGTAGTGATACAGTAATAATTAGTACACTGCCAACGTGATTCGTTTATTATAACAAAGTAACAGAATATTTGTCGAAAAATATCGGAAAAAATGTTCTATACCATACACATTGTAATTAAATAATATAATGAAACAATCTTCAAAGTCGAGGAAACAATCTTCAAAGTCCGTGACAGAACACAAATAATAAATGTAATAGTATAATCAACGATATACGTAATACGTGTAGCTAATAATCGTTCTTACCATTCAAAACTTAATACGCTTGAAGGTGTTTTTCTGATGAATACAAATGGTATGATTTGTTTTATATCTAGCAGTCAGGGTCAGTATCGCTCTAGAAGAATCCATATCGGAATTTTCGATGGGCGATCGTGATCTAATAGGAATTGCCTCCCTTGACAGACTTTTCACATGTGTTTGTGGCAGTTGCCTAATATCTACATCTACATCTACATACATACTCCGCAATTCACCGTAAGGTGCGTGGCGGAGGGTACACTGTACCACTACTTGGCATTTCCTTTCCTATTCCACTCCCAAATGGAACGAGGAAAAAAAGAATGCCTATATGTCTCCGTACGAGCCCTAATTTCTCTTATCTTGTCTTTGTGATCTTTATGCGAAATGTAAGTAGGTGGCAGCAAGATCGTACTACACTCAGCTTCAACTTCCGGCCCTCTAATTTTACTTAACAGAAATTCATGAAAATAACGTCGTCTTTCTTCCAGCGATCCCCCGGAGCATTTCCGTGATACTCGCGCATTGGTCGAACCTACCGGTAACAAATCTAGCTGCTCGTCTCTGAACCGCCTCTATGTCTTCCTTTAAACTGGATATGTATGGATCTGAAGTTACCAGAAGCCTTTTACACTTGAAACATATAGTTCCGTAGCTTACCGCGCCGCGCGCTGCATCGAGCATGTTGTGCTACAAAATGTCGGACGCACGGGCCCCTGTAAATACTCATTATATATGAGAAATTGCAGATTTTGGAAGCTGATTCTTGTCAATTCCATCAGATAATTAATCAATCTATAGTCTGGACGTTGAAATGCCGCGGAATATTGCGGTATATGCTAATTTTGCTCTAGTTTAAAATACAAGTTGGGCAAAGCATGTTGGAATGTTCAAATGTTTGTTAAGCATAAGGAACTTAACTGCGGGGTCATCAGTCCCAAAACTTACAAACTACTTATGTGTTACCTTTTACTGAAGACAGCACAAACATCCAGGCCTCAGGGGAGATTCGAACCCCCGACGGGGAACGGCCTCGAGCATCGTAACCTATCGCCTCAATGCCCGCGGTAGCTCCGCCGCGGCGGCAAAGTTTGGTCGTTTTGCACAGGCATCGGAAAAAATATAATGTAAATAGGATAACCATGAATTTGTTACCAATTTAGTGTACGAACATTTTGTACATAGCTGTAGCAACCGATTCCATCTTGTAGAAATGAAATTCTTCACTTCGTTACCAAAATATTCACTCTCAAACCGAGAGTAAATTTGCCTTGCTTTCAGAGGGCCGCATGTCCTTTCGACGAAGGTCACTTTTGAACAAACGTGACAGGTATCGAAGGTGGCGATTTCTCCTTCTGGAATGAGATGTACGAATTCTTCCCCTACCCATCCCACCCATCAAAATTCCAAGAATCGAAATTTAATTTTACAGAATTTGGCCACGTTTTGATGAATCCGTCCCACTGTGCGACGCATCGTGAAGTGTTGTCACTCAAATACCGGTCAAAAGTTTTCGCTAATGAATCACATTTTGAGTCCTTTACGTTCCATTTGCGCAAAAGAAAAGTACAAAGTAGCCAGAAGATATTTCATTACATCGTTATTCAGTGTAAAACTCTTTGTCCTCCTCCTCTGCCTGACTGTATCGTTTCGTCGTTATCAACTTCATCTAGAGATGAAAATGGTGCACTAGCGAGCATTAGACTACCTCTCCTTGTGATGCATTTGTATGCTACATTTTACTTATGGGTCTGTAATTACTAACAACCTCTGTAGTATGTCTAGAAGTAATTACAAGCCATACGTGAAAGTTTCCGAGGAAAACGCATTGGTGACATATGGTACCAGTTATAGAAATTTGTGAATGTGACGTTTAGTGTATATTTGTGGATAATTTTGAAGTTCTATGGGCAAAGCCATCAAATTTCTTAGAATCATATCCGTGATTGTTTTGAATTTTTTAACAAAGTCTGCATTGAAGATGCAACTGGGACACAGTAAGTATCTTACTTCTAGTTCGTGTCTGCCCAGCGACAAATAAACCGAGATAAAACAACTTCGTTTAAATATTTTTCAAGTGTATGTTTATATCTAAAAAGTAGCGTGGGGTTTGTTTATATTTTGATTTTTAGATATTTGGTGCGCAGCTTAAATCACTTTCGTATACTGTAAAGTATTACAAAACCTGTCGCCATAGGAATGTCTTGAATTAAAAATTGTTTCACTGATTTGCAGATATAAACTTCCAGATAAAGGATCTTCAAAGAAAATTGTTGTCTTTTCTTTGCAGCCGCAAGCGCAAGTTACTGTGATCCAGTAGATGCATCTGCGTGGGTCATCAATACATGCTTTTCTCTTTATTGTTTAAAATATATCTGTAGAACATTCAAAATCTACGGTTGTTTACATTTATATTCTCAGGAAAAAGAAATTCGTGATTTTTTTCTGTGGTCAGCGCGCCCAAAGCAGGGTGTTCCCCAAACATTGAGTGAATGAAACGGAAAAAATGGCGTGATGAGGGCGGACAGTGTTACTATGTTAAATATTTGGCATCGGTCAAACGTCATGCCTGGAAAATGAAAGTAGTTCAAAAAGAGCCGACAGCTAATTAAAAACATTGAAATACCAAGAGTTTCAGGGAACAAATACTTTTAGAAATACTGTCTATAAACATACAATTTAGAGACTAAAATAACGAAGGTCTGATGTATAATAATAAACATACCTTTCACCTCCATATTTAAAAGGCGTAATACAGGCAAACCTAACCACGAAGCTGAGAGACAGATGTCACAAGCAAGAGTACACGAAAAAGCACATCTACTTCCAACGTCGTCTAGGTTGCGACTGACTTTCTAAATAGATTACGTGAGCAAAGGGGGAGGTTCTGGCTACAAACTGCGGCCAGGCTATCGACCATCTACGGTACTTCAGTAACTTGGCGATTCGATCTATCACCGGTTTTAGAGCGCAAATACTGTTCTCCGTGCGACAACAGAGGAGTCCCAGTATATAAGGGCGTGCTTGACATTTGTTTCTATAGAGACTGAGACGCTTAACCACAAGTAATTGTCTCGAATCACCAGCAACCATATTCGCACATCGTTCTTATGATAGGTTCGAATTTGATCTGTCTCGTTTATCATTATTATTATTATTTGTAGTCACTGTCAGGAACTATTTAAAGTTGAGAGAATTAAAATGTTTTTAAGAACTATGTCCATTGCAAGTGGGTGATGTGGAGGAATTTTATATTGTTGACCGTCCACAATGCCGCACGAAGAAGGACCGGAAGTATCCGGCCCAATTCATTCGATAAAATATGCGATGTACACAGGTTATTGGAAATGCAGTGCAATATGAGATGGGAAAGATGACGAAATCAGTTTTTCCACCGCTGTTGCTGGTCATAACCGATACCACAGATCTCGGCATTGCATTAATGAATCCTTCTGTGTTTTTCGGTAAAACGAATGTCATTCCAATCGAGATTCTGCCTTCGCCGCTGCGGTACGTATTACAGTCTTGAGCTTCGGTGGCATGAAGACATCGCCATACACGTCCTGTATCTGTATTATGATTTGATCTCCATATGAGCACTAAAATAAATCCCTTAAACGTCTTTTAGACGATAAATCAGTCAAATCTAAACGCCCTAAACTGAACTAAATACCTAGGCATTCAAATGCGGAATATCTTAAATTGAAAAGAATACAAAATGTCGTAGGGAAGGCTAGCGACTAGAAGTGTTTCACTTCGAAAAGACTTCAAATGATGAAACAGCTCTACAAAAGATACTGCTTACATAATAGTTTTTCGTCTTGTTTTCAAATATTTATTCTATCCCATTGTGGGCTCTTTATCACGTGCGACTAATTGAGGATATAGAAAAAATTCAGAGAAGAGCAGTTTGTATGGGATTATCGCGATACACGTGAGAGAGCGTCACGAGTTGGGGTGGAAATCAATTAACGAAAGGCGTTATTTCTAATTAGAATGACTGTCTTACAAGCAGCGTCACTAAAACGAAAGATTGTTATGCATCGGACTTCATCATAGTAGTCAAGCCGTTGTAATAGCATATTACAAAAGCTTACATCTTTAACTTCAACTAAACTAAGTCACCATAATTAATTGTAAATATGGAATAAATTAACATCGAAAGAAGGTTAACTCAAATATAAATATTAATATTTCTACCCATTTATTATTGGAAGTTACACTGAAATCTTATCATGTTTATTTGAAGATAATTATGTAGTGATGGCAAGGTAGCTACATCATAATAGTGAATTGCTACCACCAATGTATCTATGTAGGAACGTACAACCACAAGTTATATATCAGACAATATGTAAAGATATCTTTTTATTATTTGCCTTTTTCAATTGTCGGTTATTATACGTTACAGCGAGTTTAATTTAAGAACTTTCTTCCACCAACTTTCTCATTTTGTTCGCATCGACCCACATGAGCATCATAATTAAGTAAGACAAGATGTAGGTGTTCTCTTTTTCCATGAGTTATTGGAGAATGGAACGCTAGAAAAATATTTTGAAAGGCATTCGATGAACTCTCTTCACGCTGTTTACTGTGATTGGCAGAGAGAATAGCAGATGTAATGGAAAGAGGATTTCACTCCCTCACCCAACCGGTCGCACTGTCGATATACCATTCACACTGCGTTATATACACTATGTGATCAAAAGTATTCGGACGCCCCAAAAACTCGTTTTCCATATTAGGTGCACTGTGCCACCACCTGCTGCCTGGTATCCCGGTAGTTATAATCGTTAGACATCATGAGAGATCAGAATGGAGCGCTCCGCGGAACTCTCGATCTTCGACCGTGGTCAACTGATTGGGTGTGATTTGTGTCGGAAGTCTATATGCAAGGTTGCCACACTCCTAAACATCCCTTGGTCCACCCCCATGTGATAGTGAAGTGCAAAGCACAATGGACACTTACAGCTTAAAAGCGTTCAGGCCGAACTCGTCTGTTGAATGGCAGGGACTGCCTACAGCTCACGAGGGTCTTACAGTATAATAGTCAGGAATCTGTTCAGATCATCACACAGGAATTAAGCATCATGATCCACTCCAAGTACTACGACCTGCGCTAGATGATAAAAATGTGCTTTCAGAGTCGAGCGGCTACACATAAGAAACACATCATGCAGGTCAGTGGGTAAGGAGCGATTGAACAGTAGAAAAACGTTGTATGGTGTGACTAATCACGGTACACAATGTGGCGGCCGATGTCAGGGTGTGGGTATGGTGAAAGTCCGGTAAACATCATCTGACAGCGTGTATACTGCCAACAGTAAAAATCGGAGGCGTTGGTGTTATGGTGTGGTGGGGTTTTTTTATGGAGGAGGCTTGCCCCCTTTGTTGATTTGGGTGGCACTATCAAATCAAAGGCTCACATTGACGTTTTAAGCACCTTCTTTCATCCGACTGTTCAAGAGAAAATTAGGGATGGCGATTGCATTTTTCAAAACGATCGAGCACCTGTTATTAATTCACGGTCTGTGGCGGAGAGGTTACATAAAAATAACATTCCTTTAATGGAATTTATAGACCGTTATCGAAACAAATTGCATTGTAAATTCAGGAAACAGTTTCGATTATCAAATATCTTTGATGTTTCCATATTAAGTATACATATATAACGTGTATTATGAAAATTGGAAGAGGATGTCCACTACGCCTGTCTTTTACTAAAATACCTTAAAACACCGACTGAGTAAAATTGTCTACTTGATTCCACATATATTTCCACATCTAATATTTTCATTGTATTCCTTCAGTTGTGTGTTCCTGTATCGTCGCAGGAAACGCAAGTAAAGAAAATGGGAAAGCGTTTCACAGGAACTATATATTAACTAAAAATTCAAACGATAATGTTTAGAGTGCTCATTTATATGTGATTTTTTTGTTTACTTATCAGCAACTGTCCACAAAAAATTGCAATAACACATCAGTAATTTAGCCTTCAACAAAACGCAGCAATCTTCACAAATTTATCCGACTTAAAAATAGTGTGGGTATTTGCTACGGAACAACTCGTTAGTGAGCTTTTATTACTCTAATTTGCGTTATGCAATATGACTGTACTTCTGCCACCCAGCAGAGCGTCTCTAATTGGCTCCCAGTCTACTATGCAGAGATGCATCTGTCAGAGTTTTCTTATTGCTCCATTTCTTCCGTATAAAAGGAAACCTATAAAGTTACCGTCCCTTCTTGGGAAGTGCAACTGAAAGCACAACACTGTGGCATTTTTGAAAGCAAACCGAGAAGGTCGTCCTAGTTTCTCTGAAGAATAAGTGCATACTGTTGCCGCGTTAGTGGCAGACACCAGACGAATCGTCCACGAAACCGGATTTGCGCATACGACTGTCCTTCGCGTGTCACAACGAACAGAAAATCTTTTGAATCTTTTGTACTGGCCCATGGTAACAGATTTTCTAGGTTATGACCCAGCAATTTGAAGACCTGTAAATTGATTCATAAAGCTGTTCTTATCCTAGGTCATTATTACCTGTAAATCCCAATTCTATTGTCGTTACTGTAGTACATTAAAATAGTTAAAAGTACTGAATGAATACGATTTATTTCATTCTATCAGGAAGTATAGTTAAATAATCATATGAAATGCCGTGCAGAGTAGGCAAAGTCATTGCTGCTATGCATATAAAAGTAAAGTAAATGAATACCAATTAAAAGAATTCTGACCAGAGAAATTTAGACAAAGGAGTACATGTAATTTTATATTCATTGAGGATATATCATGTGAATTCTAGTTCATATTTTGCGTTAAAATTATGTTGCAATTCAATAGCGATTTTAATTGCTCTTGAGTGATTTCGACATTAACTAATATAATATTGTTTGTATCCATGTTGCTAAAAATATATGAAACTGAACAAACGTCCCTGTTCGTTAATTCATTATTCAACAAAAACAATATGTACCCTCAGATCAGTCTTTTATTTCAGTAAAAGTTCATGATAACCAATTACTTTATTGTAGTACATTTTAAAAGTCAAAGAAAAAACAATCTTTCTAATTTTATTTTGATGTACTTTTTTCTTGTTGATGTCATGTGGATCACACAGCTGTTGCTCATGTTCACTCAAGTAATGACGTATTCATTGATCTGCGCGTTTCTGATTAGATAGAGGTCAAATGTCTAATACGGTTAGGCACTAGAGTAATTAATTCTAAATTACTTCATTTAAGTTTATTGTTGAGTGCCGCAGCTACGTGGTACCCATTTCACTCCGTAAATGACTTGTTTGACTGCACTGGCGTAAATTCATTAGCAAAATTAGTCAAGAGTGCAGCAGTTAGTACACATTTAGACAAGTAATCGAAAGTACCATGATTGTTGACAGTTTCCAATTTTTGCAAGGATACTGGTATCATATGTAAAACATTTGGCAGTTTCTCTTGATCATCAGGCGATTTTACTAACCGGTAAGTGACAGCATCATCCTCCAACAGTCTAAGAGAGCTACTCAGACTGTCTCCTAAATCGTTCATATAAATAAAGACCAGTAGAGCTTTATAACACTTCCCTGGGGAACGCCATGCATCGTTTAAAATCTCATGTATGCAATGATATTTTTCCTGTTTTGAAGGTCAAATGTGTAAATCTCATTAGGATAGGAAAAAAGTTGTAGATTGTTTTCGAACACTGTTTAAAAGTATCTTCTGCCATGTACCGTGAGAATTGTTTTGTAGAGAATTCCGTTCCTCTTGTTTTTAATTTCGAGTGTGCAACATTACACTCGGATGAACGCTATGGCACAGCATCTTATATATTAATAGAATTTACGAAAAACAAAGGCAGTCGGATAAACCAAATTACCCGGCATATTTCCTACAGTTTTGTTCTGAACGAAAGGTATTCATCCACATATTTGTCATCAAGTATCGAATTTACATAACTCTCGTCTTCCTTTTTATATACTCAAACGCGATTTACACTCGGATGAACGCTAAGCCACAGCATCTTATATATTAATAGAATTTACGAAAAACAAAGTCGTTCGGCCAAACCAAACTAACCGGCAGATTTCCTTCATTTTTGTTCTAAACGAAAGGTATTCATCCACAGATTTATCATCAAGTATCGAATTTACATAACTCTCGTCTTCCTTTTTATCTACTCAAACGCGATTTACTTCTTATGGGTATGTGCTTGCTGGAAACTATAGTCAGTCAGTCAGTCTATCCGACCAATTTCCTTCATTTTTGCTTTAAACGAAATGTATTCTTTCGCACATATTTGTCTTGAAGTATCAAAATTGACTTACGTTTCTCTATCCTTTATTTTTAATCAAACCCGGTATCCTTCTGTCCTGGCATTGAATATTTTAATCGGTTTGTTTTAGGATATCTTCGATTTTAATTAAGGTACGCAGTTCTTTTTGACTTAAGAACACTTATCGGATCAGGCTCTTCCATCTGCGCTTTTAAACACTTTCATTAACTGATTATGAAGAAAGGCATGAATGAACATTCAACTTTACTTCCATTTTTGCCATTCCAATTGCACGAAGTATTCGCACGGGTCACGTAGTAATATACCAGTCTAATCCGAAGTGGCCATGCCCCCTTCCAAAATTACCACTTTCGATCTTTTCGATATCTGAGTTGTTCGTTTGTGCTTATTCCAGATGATTTTCAAAACCACAGCTGTATTAAAGTAAACAGAATATAATTAAGAGCATTATTCAAATCACTGAAGCATAGTCAACTACGCCATATGTAAATTTGGAAAAACTGTGTAATGTAAAAGTACATTGTGGAATCAACGAAACGTCCTAATTGGAGTATAAGTATTATGTCATGTGGTGCACTTACCTGGTTCAAGTCTTTCTACTGGACGCCACTTCGGCGCCTATTCGCTACTTAAAATACCCCAATTATCCAACCGGGAAATGAGACTTATAGTTGAAGGTGGACTCTGTGCCAAGTGTCTTTTCTGTCGACTCCTCGCATCGTTGATCAGTGAAGGCTTGAAAGAAATTCTTAAAAATACGGGATCCCAGCAGGCAGAGGTGCCCGCTCCCCATCCACCTCCCCCCCCCTCCAAACTGCGACCAACCCCCCCTCCCCCTTCTTACATTCGACGTATTAGGTACTGTTTTGCCACTTAATATTGGAATTCAATTTTATTTCACGTTTAGTAAATTATTTTATAAGGCCCCTCCCTAGTCTGGCCAAATGTACAAATTTTTCAGCCCCCCACCCTCCCCCCAGCGACTTACGAATCCGCCATCTGTCGCTCACCGTCTGAACACTTTGTAGCGAGCACAGATTTCTAGCTCGAGAATACATTCAGTTATCGGATACTTAACGAAGCTATATATAAATTGAACAGTTTTTAGTTTCCAAAATGAAAATGTACACACATCGTGACACTGAATTGCAATTTTTTAACTTATAATTTTAATTTTAAAGCATCGTTCAAGAACTTCTGCAGATTATCCATTATGTACTAACAAACATTTACATTTTCATTACATATGTGTGGTCTATTTTTTATATATTGTAGTAATTGTGTCAAAATTCTCACAGATTTTTTATTTATTTTATTTTTTATTTACTTTCTATTTTATTTATTTATTTATTTATTGTATCTCAATTCAAGTTCTTTATATGAAATACTTTCGCTATACGAGAAAAACTAATTTTAATAAATATTGATACGTTTTTCAGTCATAGTTGCTGCTCATGACAATAAGCAATTTTCTACATATAAGATCAACTATATTATCAGAGAGAGATAATTGTAAATTAAATACTTTCTGAAAGTCGATATTGAAAATAAATATGAACTGTACTCGTGTTATCAAGAACGTGTTAAAAATACATACTGTGAGGAGGATTTGGAACTAGAGTGATGTTCGATCAACTTGGAGAACATCTTCATTACGCGTTTTGTAGAGTGAGGCAGGTGAACAAATACAATTTAGCATGATGTCTGATCGAGTAACGTGTCACCGCGAGTCAGTGGCAAAAATCCGGAGGCGATTGGGAAACATTTTATCGCTTAATCTGTGTTTGCTGGACGTTTTGAATAATACGATTTACGCAACAGGTACAAACCGATTTTTTGCCCTGTACATTGGGTACATGCAGTAAAATGTCAAAAAAATAAACGTTTAATGAGGAGCATTCATTTACATATCGTTTGGGTTTAGTGATGGAATTTCAGAAGGGCCTGTGAACAATTTGCAGATGTCGTTTTAGTTTCCCGAGTATTTACAGAATATTTCAATTGGGGATTCGTCCTTGTTAATGGTGATTCCGATGGCTGAGCAGCACTCATGCCACAATGCATTTGTACATCAGACAATGGAATATGTGTTACGTGTCTCCAGGGTTGGAATAAGAGCTTAAGACGAAGAGAGGAAAGGTAAGAAAGTACGTTTGTCACATATCTAGCGGCAGTAGCAGTGCTACCACCAACAGCGACAGCGGTACTGCCTTGTTTTTATTTTTTACTTTTATTTTTTATTATTATGAATTTATTTTATTTATTTATTTTATTTTTATTTATTGCACAGAACATAGAAAACCATTTGAACATCGATACATAGAAACCACGGAAAACTTATTTACTAGATTTCCAAGAGCAGTAATAGTATTTGCAGTAAAATGAAGAAATACTACTGCGACAGGCAAGGTATTCTTTCTATTATGATCTAGATATATTACTGGTATTTCATGAGACGGGGGATTGGGGTGGGATGTAGTAGATCATCCATTTCCATTATCAATCTGAATACTGTGTAACCCTGCAGTGTGCGAATACTATAGAACAATACATACTAGAAGTCATACAGTGAGTAAACTTTAATCGTCTATATACTTATCGAGCTTGACCCATTAGGGATACAATATCACTTGAAACGAGAATCGCTGTTGCTGTGACCAAGTATTGGCGTAAACATCCATCATCGAAGCAAGGCACCAGCGTAAATTGACGTATTGACCTTACTGCCGCATTTGACACCAATGGCACCATGACCAGCTGTTTAAATTGTCAGAGGTTATTCCCTGCCAAAAGCTGGTTAATTTAATGGATAGCATGCTCAGCAACAGACGATTTCAAATATTCCTTGGAGACAAAGTGGTCAGATGGCGAAGGTGGAATGATTGACTACCTCAGGGCTCTGTGATATCACCAACCCTTTTTTATCTTATACAAGCGACACGCCCAACACTAGCCCTAAAAAGACAATTCGCAGTCGCTCTATCACTAGCTCATCAAGCTTATTTACACATAATGGGCGACTACTTCAAGATCTGGAGACTGAAGCCAAATCCAACTAAAACGAAGGTAAACACATGCTCCTGTGCAAACTATGAGGCACTTGATTGAAGAGTGTACACTACGAAAATTTCCTGGAGGACACAGTTAGGTGCATATGGTAACATGAAGAGCTGTGGTTTATTTGCTTGTTTTTATTATGCGTAGTTTTTACATAGTTTTTGTATATTTAACCGTTTACAAATGAAAATTTTCAAATAAGAATGTAATACGCCCATGTAAGCCACACGAATTAAGAACATAAATTTCAAGAAATGTTTTTATCAGTTTTAAGTACAAACGATCATTTGTGTGTCGCTTTTAATGTTGGTTGTTTATCCATTGGTCTAAGGCAGGGCGAGTGGTGTTCTTTTGTGAGCGGTATATGGCCTAAGGGACTAAACAACTTCAGTTAACATAACCTAAGCATATCTACACATCCATGCCCGAGGGATGACTCTCACCCCGACGGGAGCGGCCGCGCAATCCATGACAAGACGCGGAGGAACATTCTTGATGTTCTCGCTGCCATGTTGGAACCAAGTCACTGAATACATTCTGAAGAAAACTCATCAGTAATGGTAACCGTTATTGTGCCAACAGCCCCGTGAAGAAGGGAGGCGGGATGAACGGAAGATCACAACAGTCTCTTATAAGTTTGGTAGAAAATGACTCCTGAAGTGCGACATATTCAGTAATCATCAACGGCATCAGGACACTGAATGCAATCAGTACATCAAAGAGACATATGTGGTTACAAGTGTAACGTCAATCGTTACGATGAAAAAACTTCCACGATTACATCTCCAAATGGGTACTGCAACTGGGGATGAGGCCTAGAGTAAACGATGGACTAGCCAATAGAGGTATGACTTGAAGAAATTTGACTAAGCATTCAAAGGGGTAATGTAAAAGGTGCCAGAAAATAAGATGGAAGGAAGATTCCTGGTCGCGCGGATATAGGCTAATAATAGCAACATAATAAAATAGAGTTATTCGAGGAGGAATACGTTAACAATCAGTATGATAGGATGGAACACAGTGAGCTAACGTAAACAATTTTTGCGTCAAATCGTCGTGTGGCAATACATGTACAGTATGTCCATGGCACTTAATGGGTCAGACTGTTGGTCAACGACAATAAAGCATGAGTAGGCTCTCCACGTGTTCACACTTGGGCTTAATGGTTAGACCAAGCAACCAACCAAGTTAGACGGCAATTTCAACTTGTACCCATCTCAGAGAATCTATGGGAAGGCAGGTTAAATGGTTCGGACACTTCATGTGCAAGAATGAAATGTTTGTGGCAAGAACAACTATGGACGTGAACATATAAGGCAGACCGAAGGCACGATGGACGGAACATATGAAGCTCGATATGGAATTTAGTAGTGCCACCTCTAACGATGCATTTGACAGACCCAAATGTAGACATGTCGCATCAAGCGGGCCATGGTTCAACGGGGATAAACGCGAAAATCAAGAAGTAGTACCTCGAGGCCGCGTAGCATTCAGCGGTCAGTTCGTGTCTACTAGAGGGCAGTTCGAGGCAACCGCATTAGACAACCTATATAGGGAGAGAGTGGCCATGAGAGATGCAGCTGCTGATTGGCAGAGAGCCCAGGACGCCATGTTTTTACCAATCTGTGTGAATAGCTGCAGTGCGTGTTTCTATACTGTAATGGCTTTTAAATACTTTTGACAACTATTTCATTGTACAATTATTTACAGGTTATATTACGGTAGACACTGCTGCACTTTCGCACATCTTCCGTCTGCTCTGTTTACGTTATTTAACTTACATCAATAAACACGCTTTTGGTTGGTCTGTGACGATAATTTTAGTACTATGCGCAATTTTTAAGACTAAATTTTGATTTGAAGTGATATTTCACTGACGAACAAACCGAAGTGAAAATGGCTATATCATTCTTGTGTTCCACATCAATAAAAACAGACGGAATCGGTGGACAGTGGGAGTTAATCGAGAGGGTGGCAAAAATAAAGGAGACTTACGGAAATCAACGAATTATTTCTTTCCTTGTGAAGTGTTTTTTGATGTACCTCACGTAAGAAAAGCCTCGATAAAAGTTAATAAATCAAACTTTCCAAAATGTTCAAAGGTTTTTTTAATATATGAGAATGAACTACTGAGGTTATAAGTCCCTAGATTTTGACACTAATTAAACTTCAGCAAACCTTAGGACAACAAACACACACACCCACACACACGCACGCGCACACGCACGCACACACACACATACACACATTTCCGAGGGAGGACTCGAACCTCCGACGGGGAGCAACCGCGCGCTCCATAGCAAGGCGACTTAGAGAGCTCGGCTATTCCACCGCTTACTGTTTTTCTGTAATTTTAAGGATGCGAGTTCAAATCCGGTAGGTGACAATTTGTTTTTCTAGTGATCGATATTTAGTAGCCTTTTATTATTTCATTATTTTGGTTTTTGAGACGTAACGCTGCACACTATGTTTTACCCTGGCGACGGAACCCTATGTCAATGAATGTCCGACTAACACCTCGCACTTGACTCTGTATTTTAGCTATTCACAATCTTATAATAGGTTACGGTATGAAAAACGGGGCCGGCCGCGGTGGCCAAGGGGACTGAGGCGCTTCAGTTACGGTCTGCACGGCCACTGCGGTCGGGGGTTCGAATCCCCCCTCGGGCATGGATATTTGTGCCGTCCTTAGTTGTAGGTAGTTCATAAGTAGTTTGTAAGTTTAGGGACTGATGACCCCGTAGTTAAGTCCAAAAAATTCAAATGTTTGTAATCCTATCGAACCAAACTGCGTGGTCATCAGTCCGTTGCTTACAAACTACTTAAACCTAGGTAAACTAACTTAAGGACAACACACACACCCATGCCCCAGGGAGGACTCGAACCTCCACGGAGAGCAACCGCGCGCTCCGCAGCGAGATGCTTTAGACCGCTCGGCTACTCCACTGCGGCTGTTAAGTCCCTTAAGCTTAACAAACATTTGAAATTTTTTTTGAAAAATGGTTGTGGATTGTTGACTCGTTGCGGATATTCAGTTACCTGTTTTGAGTCAGTTTCTACTGTTTCAGTAGAGGAGGTTTTGGTATTTTTCCTAGTCTCTGTGGTACAATGTTCCCAGGGCCATTGCCAAGTGTGGAGGGATGAAGGGTATCAGTCCCTCCGAAATTACGTTCCAATGTTTTACAAGTTGTACGTCATAATCAATCTTATTTTAATGTCTGATTCCTCTAGCCCAAATTAAAAATAAATAAATAAATCTCATTATGGCCAGAGTGTTCCTGAAAGTATGTATAGAAGGTAGAAAAAATAAGGTCGAATAAACGCTTGAAATGCATTTGGAGCGTAAAGGGATAAGAGTTTACTAACTTCAGCGATTGATATACAAACAGAACCTCTTTTAGATACTTCACATGCAACATCTCTTTTTCTTATTCTTCAGTTGCCAATTAAATATGCCTGTTGACAATCGACAGACAGGATTTTCATTACTCACAAATTTATTCTGGCTACATAAACATAGACGTAAAGTACTTGCTTTAACCACGCACCAATTATTATGCTATAAGATTTGCTTTGGTGTCATACATGGAACTCATGGCTTAATTTAATCGTTAAGTTGCTCCATTACCGCTTAGATCGCTATCTAGAGACACGTTCAGCGCCCGATCTGGTACAAACATTGTGACCACTGGTCCATTGACCACTCTTTTCATAAGTATACTCTCTACGTCAGACAAGTGTACTGCTGCATCCTTGGTCCCCCTGGCAACGATAGTCAGCGTCTACAAGAAAAATAGCACCTGGACAACCATGGCCGACCATGACGTCGAGGGCCTAGCCATGCTGTGTCAAACGTTGTATGCTTGTACTCCTTACACAGCATATAAGCGCAACGCCGTTGCTACATGGACGGTCTTAGTCACCGTCGTGCTCTCCATGTTCAAGCCGTGCTATGCAGCATAACTGTATTGTGTGTTTATTCGAAGAATTTGTATATTTTATTCAGTTTCAGATTTTGTGCCTTTATTTAACATGTTCAGTGCCTACGCTTTGTATTATTTTTGTTGTTCCGCCCTTGTCGGGCACCACAGATGATTGTTCTCATCAGACTTGATGCCAAACCTACGCCGACAACTTTAGTTCGTGTATACATGACGAGGTTGTCATGGTTATTTGTGTCGTTATTATATGCAAAAAAAAGGGCACGTTATGATTTATTTACTCTGACAATGTAGTATATAAAACAATATCCTTTTTTATACGAATTATATGATTAATCGTTATTATAAATTGGGTTGCCACTGTTTTCGTAAACACAGAAAAGTTAATCTTCATCTATCACCATACACCATACTAGTATCAACAGTCGATTAGTTGCCATAGTTGCCCTACTTCTATCAGTAAATTTGTTTTCTCCATTTGATATTATAAGCAAACATTTATAATCTCCTCGAAAATAATGATTTGGGTTGTTAAATGATGGTCTACAGTAACTTCAATAAATTCAGATTACATTTCAAAAGAAATTTAAAGGTATAACCTAACCATTTACAATATTTGGTTGCCAAGTGTCGCAATAGAATAACATGAAAATAAGATGCATAACTTTTCAAAAATGAAAGACACAATGTTATACAAGAATATAATGAGTGACTGGCTATAATTTTGAAGACCCTACCATACAAAGAAAGTTAATCAGAAACGGACTAACTACCCCAATCTAACAGGAGAAGTTAGGAAACAGTCGTAAACAGTACCGGAACCTGAATTTAGTCATTGAAACCTAATAATGCAGTGGTATAGCGCAGCTGATACTTTACCACACACACACACACACACACACACACACACACACACACACACACAGCAACGTTGATATCGCAGCAGCAGCGTCTGTGTTGGCAGACTGGAATAGGAAGGTTGTGGATCCCTCCATAGGAGACCTCCTAAGAGAACTGTACACGACGGTGTCTACAGCAAGCATGTTGTAAGTGAACCATGATCTGTGATATCCCCCCGCAAGAGACTCCTAAGTCAATCGTCTACGACGGTATCTCCTGCTCGACTCTCTTCTACACCACCGAGATGCCCACTCTTGTTATTGGCGGCCACGCCCTTCACACCTAGGAAGCCCATCTCTCCAAACCCTTAATGGGCTGTCCAATGACAACACCTGGCCGGATGATGGATCACTCGATCTGTCATATAACAAAACACAGAGCCAATCGCCGACCTAGCTGCAGTCTGCACGCTAGATTCCGCCTCCAACAGCAAATTTCTCGTGGAAAGTCACGTAGCCCACACTTTTCCCCCAAAAAATCTGCGAAACTATCTCTCGCCGTCATCTTGACGTCGATTTTTATTAACGCGGGCACCGGACACAATCTGAGCCAGACAGCCACTCCACGCACCATCCCGCCATTTATTGTGTCGTAAACCGAGCTACCCTCTGCGGACAGTTTGGGATGCAGTGATAGCGGGGAGTCGCCCATTACCGTAAAACGCGTGGCCGACGGTCGCCGCTCACCTAAAGAAATTTTCAGACTGGCCCCACCGACGCCATCAGCTTTCTCCGTAGAACACTCTTCTCCAGCAACGCTGGCCGATCGTACCTGTCCAGGTAGGGCCGTGTCTGCCGAAAAAGTGCTTAACAACCCCCCCCCCCCCCCACTGTACAATAGGGATGGGAAAAACCGACCGGTATTTTACCGTTATTTTAGTTTTAATTAACCGTTTTTTTCGGTATTTATTTGATGTCGGTTGCAACCGTTTTTTTTAGTTATTGCCAAGAACCGGGTAAAAAACCTATACGACTACTTCCTGTAGTAGTGGTTCGAAATGTGTTTTTTGTAATTAACTTAAAAAAATTAATACTAATGGACCCCAATATTTAGGGCTATTCCTGAGAAATATTCCACTGCTGAGAAATATTAGGTCATCGCGGAAACTAAGAAAAGCGATCAGTGTTAATTTAAGAACAATCGCGGCAGTCAGAAACGGGCAAAACACGCGTGGCATAAGAACTTAAGAACTGGGGCAGCTATTGAGGCATCGATGCACCTGTTGCCGTATGGCGTGGCCTATTAGACGACGCGCGTGCACCGGCAGTGTACAAGACTTGCCTCCGTCTGGTCATGCGGCAGTCCCTTGCTGTCGTCGCCAGACATCGGTTGTGTCTTAAATGTCACCATCCCGAGTATGGAAGTACTTCACGAAGGAGCAGTGAGATACAATGCTCCATTTGCTTTAAAAAATCTGAAAACGGGTGGAGGTGCTACAAACATGCTATATCATTTAAGGAGAAAGCATCCAAAATGTTCCTTGGAAGAGAAGGTAAATTCGATTCATATACCTATTATGTAAGTGATGTAATCTAAGCTTGGAATACTAACTTTTAATGTATTATCATATTGTTATGTTAACAAGTTTTATTAATGTGATTCCTTGAAAGCGAGGGGCTTTTTTAATAACCAATATAGGTTTAGGTAACATTGATCACGTGGTGCGTCGCGAGGTAGCCGTGCGGTCTGAGGCTCCATGTCATGGACTGCGCGGCTGCTCCAATCGGAGGTTCGAGTCCTCCCTCCTCCCTCGGTCTTAGCGTAAGTTAGTTTAAGTTAGATTAGGTAGTTTGTAAGTCTAGGGAGCGATGGCCTGAACATAAGAACTGACATCCATTTGAACATTCTTTGATCATCTGGTACAGAGCTTTCCTAGTACAATTTGCGTAAATTTACACTGACAATAATCATCATGTTAGTCTGAAATGTGATTTTATTTTTCGAAATACTTCTGCAGCGCTGATTGAAGTTTATTTACTGACTGTAACTTATATATGTTTTGTGTGCCTCACAAGTCCACCTTAAGGAGTGGTTGGCTCAATATTCGCAACTGCCGGATGGAAATACTAGGCCAGTAAATCTGTATGCTTCGTATATCTAATTCTACGGACTCCTGGCTAGGCTTACACACACTCAAGAAGGCGTAGTATTGGGAGGGCATCTTGCAAAATATAGAAAGTCTAGTGATTTGTCGTATAACGTAAATTTATCTAAATTTTAACTAAATTTCGTAAGTTTCTGTGTCGGCCGAAACTAGAAGAACCGACGATTACGATTTCTTTTTCGGCCGCAAAATATGTTTCGTTCGAACTCTACTGGAAATAATAACAATAAAACCGAAAACCGGTTATTTAAAAAAAAAAACAGTTATCTTGAGCAATTTTTACGGTGCGGTTAAACTGGAATTGAAAATAACCGGTATAACCGAAAACAGGTTTTTTCAGCGATAACCGCCATCCCTACTGTACACCACTGACACCATGGGAGCGTGGATTCATTCAGGGAAGAAATGAACAAAAATTTACAGGCAAAGGAGATAAAGTTATTATGAAGACTCTCTGTGTGCACAATAACTGCGGAGGAATGGCGATATCAGAGAAGTACTTAAACGAGCAGATTGAAGAATACAGGAAGATTTAAAAAGACTATGTCACAAGTTACAAGAATGGAAGGTGAGAGAATAGAAGAACTAATTATGATTCATGTTTAAAATGTTCAAATGTTTGTAAAGCTTATGGGACTTAACTGCGTGCTCATCAGTCGCTAAACTTACATACTTATGAACTAGCTTATACTAAAGACGGCACAAACATCCATGCCCGGGGATTCAAACCCCACGACGGGGAACGGCCTCGCGCTTCGCAGTATAACGCCTCAATGCGCTCGGCCGCACCACCGCGGCATGATTTATGACCTTGTGGGGACTAAATCTGTAATTATAGCTTGGAAAATATGAAAAGTCAATACTTTCAATTGAAAACGTGTAGCAGACAAATCCCTGAGACATGCAGAAATGATATAAACTGACGCTTTATAATTTGTTCTTGAACTGACTTAAATAAATACCTTTATTCATATATCACTTTTGATTATAATTACGTACCTTAGTTTTATTAGTATTACTTTCGCTTAATAGGCGAGTACAACCTAACGAAAGCAAACATAATTTATTTCATTGTAAATATAAATTAACAAGTCCTGAGACTGTTTCTCGTCTCAAACACCTCAATGACATTTAAAATAGAGGTGAAGCATTGAACTGAAACTATTCTTGAAAACCCAATGCTGTTTACTTCAGATATTTTATCAAAATCAAATGTTTGTAAATCTATCGGACCAAACTACGTGGTTATCAGTCCGTAGCTTACAAACTACTTAAACCTAGGTAAACTAACCTAAGGAGAACACACACACCCATGAGGGAGGACTCGAACCTCCACGGCGAGCAACCGCGCGTTCCGCAGCGAGACGCTTTAGACCGCTCGGCTACTCCACCGCGGCGAGATATTTTATACACAACGTTCCAGAGTACTGTTCCAATACACATTCCATTAGGCATGATTTGCGATTGCTTGTGAAAATTAGTTCCTCCACCTCCTGCAATGTTTATGATAGCTGCTAGTGTGTAGATTTGTTATACTGATTAGCTTTCTGCCTTCGACAAGCACATCACAGTTTAACTGGTTATCTCGGCTGCTGACTAGAACTTTTCTTATTGTTAACGGAGGGATCTCAACATTCTCGACAGCAAACAACCTTCCAGGAAAGTACTTGTTACGTGTAGTCTACATCTACATACATACTCCGCAATTCACCGTAAGGTGCGTGGCGGAGGGTACACTGTACCACTACTAGGCATTTCCTTTCCTATTCCACTCCCAAATTGAACGAGGAAAAAAAGAATGCCTATATGCCTCCGTACGAGCCCTAATTTCTCTTATCTTGTCTTTGTGATCTTTACGCGAAATGTAAGTAGGCGGCAGCAAGATCGTACTACACTCAGCTTCAAATTCCGGCCCTCTAAATTTACTTAACAGAAATTCACGAAAAGAGCGTCGTCTTTCTTCCAGCGATCCCCAATTGAGTTGCCGGAGCATTTCCGTGACACTCGCGCATTGGTCGAACCTACCGGTAACAAATGTAGCTGCTCGCCTCTGAACCGCCTCTATGTCTTCTTTCAAACCGATCTGCTGCGGGTCCCAAATACTTGAGCAATACTCAAGACGTGGTCGTACAAGCGTTTTATACGCGGTCTCTTTTACAGGTGAAGTACATCTTGTTCAATTTGTAGCTCAGATCTTCCAGTCAATAATAGCGAGGTATGCCTGAAGGAAGTCCCGTCCGAGGATGGCATCGTGGTTACAATATCTTAAAACGTCAAATTCAAATGGCTGCGTTCTGTCGTCGATAGTTATTCTTGCGACACATGCTCATGCCGGCCGGTCGTATTATCCAATTGCAGCACACTTGCTCTTGTATCATAGAACGTAATCTTCTTTATAAAAAACCAACATTAAAAGCGACACACAAATGATCGTTTGTACTAAAAACTGATAAAAAATTTTCTTGAAATTTATGTTCTTTATTCGTGTGGCTTGGGTGCATTACAATCTTATTTGAAAATTTTCATATGTAAAGGGTTACATATGCAAAAACTATGTAAAACTACGCATAATAAAAACAAGCAAATAAACAAACCACAGCTCTTCATGTCATTGTATGCACCTCACTGTGTCCTCCTGGAAATTTCCGTAGTGCACACCCTTCAATCAGGTGCAGCATTGTTTGCACAAGAGCATATGTTTACCTTCGTTTTAGTTGGATTTGGCTTCAGTTTCCAGCTCTTGAAGTAGTCGCCCATTATGTGTAAATAAGCTTGATGAGCTAGTGCTAGATCGTCTGAAAATTGTCTTTTGACGGCTAGTGTTGGGCGGGTCGCTAGTATAAAGATAAAAAAGGGTTGGTGATATCACACAGCCCTGAGGTAGTCAATCATTCCACCTTCGTCATTTGACCACTTTCTCTCCTAGGAATACTTGAAATCGACTGTTGCTGAGCATGCTATCCATTAAATTAACCTGCTTTTGGCAGGGAATAACCTCTGAAAATTTAAGCAGCCAGCCATAGGTGTCAAATGCGGCAGTAAGGTCAATACGTCAGTTTACGCTAGTGCTTTGTTTTGATGATGGATGTTTACGCCAATACTTGGTCACAGCAACAGCGATTCTATTTTCAAGTGATATTGTATCCCTAATGGGTCAAGCTCGATAAGTATATAGACGATTAAAGTTTACTCACTGTATAACTTCTAGTATGTAGTGTTCTATAGTATTCGCACACTGCAAGGTTACACAGTATTCAGATTGATGTTGGGAATGGATGATCTACTACATCCCACCCCAATCCCCCGTCTCATGAAATACGGAGAAGGAAGCTCCTGAATCGACTAGTGTCCGTACAGGTTTGCCGTCCATGGTGACGTCAGTGAGATTTCCTTAAGGCGCCTTGCTGCGAAGCGGTTGCTCTTCGTCATCGATTCGAGTGCTCCCTGGAGTATGAGGATGTTTGTGTGTTGTCCTCAGGTTACTTTCAGTTAGTTTACGTAGTCTGTAGGTCTATGGACAGGTAACCGTAGCAGGTCTACAATCATTTGAACATTTCTTCCATTGTACACAATGCTGGTTGAGTGTTATTAAAGTCAAGGGACGGAAAGTATGGGCGTTTAAAGTTATCCACTTTTATAAAACTCTACATATTTGTGTTAATATTCCTCTCTGCATCAAAAACTACAAAACGCAAACCAATTTTCTCTCTCGGTGTATTCCAAAGGCTTCCGTTCCATTGTACACCACAACAGTTCCATGTCGATAGCTATAAGCGGTGAAAATACGGTGCTTTAAAGTTATCATCTTACCTAAAATTCCGTCTGAAGACCAGCGATGACTTTAGACACCATATAGCAACAAAGTTACATTCTTCAGTTGTTCTTCTGTAAGGACAAGCCTATGAATAAGGAGAAAATAAAAGAATAACTGCATAAAGCAGTTTGAAAAGTAAAAATACTGTTCATATTTTATACAAAAACCACCGTTAGAAGTAAATAAATATACGACAAGAAAAACCAAAAAATTAAAAAAGCACTGAAGCGGGTATTTGCTGCTAGTAGCTATACCAACACCTGAAGAAAGATCGTTGTTTAAATATGTTACCAAAATTCTTTTTACGCAGTCTGTAATAATAATTCTTACGGGCATGAGTCATACATTGTAATCAATTATCATACAGTACGATATATAAAAATTACATCACGTCTTCAATAATCCAGAATAGTTTTCGGCGATTGACTTCACAGATTTACTCAGTAATGTAATAAACAGAGTGGATGAACATAATCTACCTACATACTGGTTACGTATTAGAGTTGTTTCTTGTGGTCCAGTCCGCAGACTGGTTTGATGCAGATCTCCACGCTACCCTGCCCTGTGCAAGTCTCTCTGAGAATACGTTCGGCAACCTACATCCTTTTGAATCTCCTTACTGTATGCGTCCTTCTGTACAACTTTTACCCCACACAGTTCCTTCAAATGCTTAGTTGATGATTCCTTGATATCTCAGAATGTATCCCAAAAATCTACCCCGTCTTTTAGGATATGCCAGAAAGTCCTTTACTCTCAAATTCGGTTAAGCACCTCCTCATTAGTTACGTGATCCAACCATCTAATTTTCAGCAATCGTCTGTAGCATCACATTTCAAAAGCTTCTATCATCTGTTTGTTTGAACTCCTTATCGTCCACGTTTCGCCCCCCCCCCCCACCCCCCTACAATGCTGCACTCCATACAAATGCTTTCAGAAAGGACTTCCTAACATTTAAATTAATATTTGACGCTAACAAGTTTCGCTTCTTTAGAAAAGATTTTCTTCCCATAATCATTCTGCATTTTATATGTTCTTTACTTCGGCCATCAGAAGATATCTTGCTACCCAAGTAACAAAACTCATCTACTACTTTTATTGTCTCGTTACCTAATTGAATTCTTTGAGCATCGCCTGATTTTCTTAGATTACATTCCATTACCCTCGGTTTCCTCTTATTAATGTTACTCTTATACCCTCTTTTCAAGAGACTGACCATTCCAATCAATTGCTCTTCCAGATCCTTTGCGGTCTCTGACAGAATTACTATGTGATCGGCAAAGTTTTTATTTCTTCTCCCTGAACTTTAATTCCCTCTCCAAATCTCTCCTTGCATTCCTTCACTGCTCAATGTACAGGTTGAACAAAATTGTGGAAAGGGTACAACCGTGTCTTACTCCCTTCCCAACCTCTGCGTCGTTTTGTTGCCCTTCGATTCTAACAACTGCTGGCTGGTTTTTGTAAAGGTTGAATACAACTATCTTCTAACATAAGTTGTAATGTGAGTATTGCCTCCAGTGTTCCTACATTTCTCCTAAATACAAACTGATTTTCCCCGAGATTGGATTCCAAAATGAAGCTACTATCAAAATGAATTCATCAGAGCATTATCTACAACCAGTTTGCCCATTCATTTCAGTCTGTTTCTGTTTCCAGTCTTCGTTTATGATAATAATAAGTAGACTAAGATCTGTGATATGACCAAGAAGGTAGTGATGGGGAGCAAATGAACATAAAGAGGAGAAAGGAGAAACTGAAGTGAGAGGACAGGGCGTGATGTAAAGACATAGGAGAAAGAGAGAGAGATAGAATATGGACAAAGGGAGAAGGAGACAGGATGAGACAAGGAGTAAGGACTGTGTGCCGTATATCAATTCTCACGCATATTTAGCAACTTCGAAGCATTACCGGTTTTGAAATTATAAAATATTTCGTTTTTTTTTTTTTTTTTTTTTTTTTTTTTTTTTTTTTTTTTTTTTTTTTTTTTTTTTTTTTTTTTTTTTTTTTTTTTTTCTTTCTATGGGACTTAACTACGGGGTCATCAGTACCTAAACTTACAAACTACTTACGAACTAAGACGGCACAAATATCCATGCCCAAGGGGGGATTCGAACCCCCGACCGTAGTGGCCGTGCAGACCGTGACTGGAGCGCTTCAGTCCCCTCGGCCACCGCGGCCGGCCAATGCGCGAATCTTCCGTGACATATGCAATTAGTATGAAATCCACCAACTGCGGTAATGTTAATTTTACTTTTATTGATTTTTTGAGCTAGTTTCGGTTGCCATGCCAGTATCTTGAGGTAATACAATTAAACAGCGAAACTGTGTGAGACATATAGTTAAACAGAAATACAGAAACTGTAAGCCATATACAGAAGTACAGTAACATAGATAATGACGTTGTATCATTATTCACTTACTTTATACTTTGTCATTATCTATGTTACCGTACTTGGGTGTAACCGTATAGCTCATATGTTACTGTATCTCTGTATAACCATGTGCTTTACACAATTTAGTTCTTTTATATATAGAGCTTACAGATGTCGGTACGGTTACAGAAACTGGCTGCCAATAATTAATTTAAAAAAATTACAATACAACTTTGTTGCCTTTGATACTACTTTAGTATAAGACATCGTTCTTACTTGATATTTTTGCAGTTCATAAAGAATCTTTGTACTATTTCTAGTCTAGCATCTCACCACTTAGTGTCCATATGATTCATGTAATTATCTAGCACCTGCAGTTTCTCATAAATTTTAACTGCCGGCTACAAGAGCTGAAGTAATTGTAAATACTGTTCTCTCTCTCACTGATTGTGCTAATCTCTCTTCCCGTACACGTGAAATCACTTACTCGAAGGGAAGGAACGAGAGCAGAGCAAGGGCGGATTGTACTGTATTCGTAATTAACGAGCCAATCAGGGTAGAGTAAATTAGCAGACCAATGACTACGCTGTTTGCGTTCGTAGACAATGAGGGACACGCCTAATTGCGTGATTACTGTAGCGGCGCTAACAGCTGAGTGCAGTGCCGGGCACACACGGACACGCCAGAACAGCTCCTGATTCGTACGACTGGGGCTCAGACGGGAGAGGGCGGCTGTGACGAGCCGACATTCAGCGTTACTCATAGAGCAGGTGGCACACCACTCCGTACGTGGTGATACAGTCACTATGTAAAATATTGATAGTACAACACCTTTGTCATGGGAGGAAACAAGGTGTGTACCTTTGGAAACAGGTGTTCACCTTGAATACCCAGGGCGAACACTGCCAAACTAATACTGCAGCGTCTGGGTTGTGACTACTAGAATTTCTTGAGAGCTTGTTTACAGTAACATCCATTCATAATGAGGCTATTTGCTACAGATGAAGAACGGTGTGATCATACGATCCCTGTTGGGTCTTTTTAATGTTATTTTGCCGTTGTTGGCTAAACACAGCAAGCTTTGGGAACTTGAATATTCCACATAAATGTTTGTAGAGCTTATGGGACTTAACTACGGGGTCATCAGTCCCTAAACTTACAAACTACTTATGATCTAGCTTATACTAAAGACGGCACAAATGTCCATGCCCGAGGGGGGATTCGAAACCCCGACCGTAGTGGCCGTGCAGACTGACTTGCGCGCCGCAGACAGCTCGGCCACATCGGCCGGCTATTCCACATATCTCCCTCTTAACGAGTGTATGGCAATAATTATCATTATGACTATGAACATTTTTCAGATGGGTAATTGCTCTCAATTTAATGACTGCAATATGAATGTCGAAGACAACGGAAGACCACGAGTGTAGAGAAGGGTCCTTCCTTGTAAAAGTCAGGGGATACTGGAGTACATATGGTGTAAGCACAGTCTAACATATACCGTCGCGACACGCACTGCTGTGATAGTTGTCACCAACTGGCAGTTGCAACGGCACTAGCGCTCCTAACGGTGGGCAAGCCGCCTAAGGAATGATACTTGTTTATACTTATTTTTCAGCGTAATTAAGGAAATAGTTAGTATACTTTTAACGTTACAAACATTAGTAAAATATCAAGAGACATACTTAATACGAAAATTAACGTAAGACAGTGGAATCCAACTGATTCGTTGGTATGAAAAACAACTTGAATAAATACGAATCTGTGTATATTTCCAGCTAATTCCACTGAAAGTAAGTAGAATAAAAACATAAGAATAACATAAGTTCCTATTGTAGTCTGCTTTTACTATGACAGGCAGTTTTTTGAGGTACATCAACTCGGTGAGGAGTGTAATGATTCGCACATTTTTACACCTCACTTCTCTTTCTTATACACGCATCTAACTTAGTTTAAAAAGCCAATGTTTTCAAGTTTCTTGCCTCTTTACCTTCAGCTGTGCCAACAAATATGGAATTGGGTTCTTCTTTGTTGGAAAACGTTTTATTGTTACGTCTGTGACGTTTATACTTCATTTATAGCTTGGAGACTTATTTGACACGTTAAATGCTGTAGTTACTGCGTTCTATACACGTTTCCTACGTTCCACTCTCACAGATTTTAGTGGAACGTTCCGGAATAGAAAAGCGATGTTTTTCTTAAGAAGGGCAGGTCTTCCGGTGTTTCCTAGCCATTTTTTATTTTTAATACAAAATGAAATTATTCAGTAAAAGCCTGTGGGTTAGAAGATAATTGTAAATAAACTGTCTTGTAATGTATCGTTTCGTACCTTGTCAGGGATCTTAAGAAACGTAAGAAAGACAAATGAGCAGCTATTTTTAAGTTATTGCCTATTTTTATTGCACTGCATTCGTTCGCTAATGTAAGAAGTTTGAGAAAATTAATATAAACGATACAATTCTCACTCAACCGATACCGTATTTAGAAATGTCGCTGGCCGACCGCCTGGAGCGCTGCTGTCGTATTGTATTAAAAACATCCGTGGAAGTGTCGCGACTGTATACGTTCGACTGTGGTGTAAGTGTGCTGTTTTCGCACCACACTCTCTCCCTCTAGCTCTCATTTGTATAGCATACCTTGTGCAATTTATTCGTGTAACATGGAACGTCGATATGCCCTGACGCCGTTCCGTACCCGACGGATCGGAAATTTCGGCTGTAGTGCAGGGATTCTGCTTCACAAGTTTAATCGTGCACAGGGTGTATCGTGAATGGTTAAATGAGGTTGTTACACTTTTCAGCAGAAGATCTGTAGGTCGCCAATCAGGATTGGACTACCGTAAGACAGGTCGATGATCATGACAAACGGATAATAATTAAAAAAGAAAAAATACCGCATAATTCAACACAGGCTGTGAACAATCCGTAGGTTCAAATCAAATGTTTGTAAATCTATTGGACCAAACTGCTTGGTCATCAGTCCGTAGCTTACAAACTACTTAAACCTAGGTAAACTAACCTACGGACAAACACACACACCCATGCCCCAGGGAGGACTCGAACCTCCACGGCGAGCAACCGCGCGCTCCGCAGCGAGGTGCTTTAGACTGCTCGGCTACTCCACCGCGGCAATCCGTAGGAATATGGGTTCCATAGAGGAGCGAAGGTAGTGAAAACGTTTACTACTCTTAACGACGTCAATTTTATTGGTTTTAAATGGTCGCCAATAACCAGTGTCCGGCCGCGGTGGCCGAGGGGACTGAGGCGCTCCAGGCATGGTCTGCACGGTCACTACGGTCGGGGGTTCGAATCCCCCCCGTGCATGGATATTTGTGCCGTACTTAGTCTTAGCTAGTTCATAAGTAGTTTGTAAGTTTAGGGACTGATGACCCCGTAGTTAAGTCCCATAAGTTTTTGTTAAAAAAAATAAAATATAAAAAAACAGGTATAGACATTGCAACATTGGCGGGACGTGATATTGTTGGAAGAATCACGATTTTTCAAGTGCGCCGTTCCGATAGGAGGCATTATAAATGGCGCAAAGAAGTTGTGTTCCAAGGCGGTAGTTAATAAAATAAATAAATAGTTTGTAAGTCTAAGGGACTTAACTACGTTGATCATCAGTCCCCAGGCATACAAACTACTTACACTAACGTAAAGTAAATTATGCTAAGGACAACACGAACACGCATGTCCGAGTGAGGACTCGAACCCCTGACAGCGAACGGCCTCGCGCACCGGAGCAGGGCGCCTTAGTAAAAACAGCTATTCTGCTGCGGCGGTAGTTTATCTGTTATGTTCTGAAAGGAAAGAAGGATGATTAGAATTTACCATCCCACTGACACCGTCATGGTCTGAAGTGCATATTACTGGTTTGGAATGGGCCCCTAGTTGATCTGCGAGTGATTGTGAATGCTCTGTGGTATGCTGACCTGCTTCTGTACCCATCAATGCGTTTCCACGACGGAACTGCGGTGCTTCAGAATGATATAACGAGATTACATCGTTCTCAGGCCTCCCGGGAAAGGTTCCAGGGACGTGCAGGCATAGTCCAAAAAATGAGATGGCCACCATAGAGCCTAGATTTTATCCCGATAATCTGGGACGGCGTATTACAGAAGCTCCTGCAATGCATGCAGTACCGATGAACGAAATGGAATTACCTCTCGCTGTACAAACGATTTTGTATCAATTGCGTCAGAGGCGTAACAGGAAATGGTAGAAGCACTCCTATGGCATCTCAGTGCAGTCTGCAGGGCCAGACAAGCACACAATATTTGGTGACTATCACGTGGCATTTGATAAGTCAGTGTACACACGGCACACTCTTAACAGACGAATACGAAAAGTTGATAACCGCTCAGAGTTTGAAGTCACCACGATAATTTGTGGGCAGTTTGTTGAATTGAGCGTGGAGTAGCTTACACCGTACTACAGACTGATCGTAGAATAATACTAAGATCGTAGAATAATACTAAGACAACACGCCAGTACCAGTCCAAAGTGTAGACCTTTCCGTGAGTAACTCACATTCAGGCTCCATTAGAAAGCGACTGACTCATTTGTAGGTTTGTGACAAGTGATCTGACGGACAGCCAGAGAAGATTCTTTGAAGTAGCTCCCAGCTGTGCTTCATTCTCATCATTATACATGGTGTTTCAAAATCTTAAGTTTGTATGAGTAATAAAAGTAGGGAACAAAAGGCAATATACGGCTCGATGAGAAACCATACAGCTATTAGAGGAGTCTAAAGGTAAGAAACGGAACGTAGTGTTGGGGAAGGGCCTATGACAGTGTCCACATTGTTATTCAATTTGTGCATTGAGCAAACTGCGAAGGAGAGCAACGAGATATTTGAAAATTGAATTAATGTTCTGAAATATGGACTTTCCTATTTCCCGGTGATATAACGTTTTTCTTAGAAACTAAGGAACTGGAAGTGCAACTGAACGGAATATAAAACATCTTGAAATTCAGGTATCATAGAACCTTAACAGTAGCAGAACAAGGGTTATGCAATGTTCTCTAAGACATTCAGGCGATGCTCAAGATATTAGATTAGGTAATGAGGAAATAAAACTAGTAGATAGGAGTTGTTATTTGGGTAGTAAAAATCTGATTATGGAAGATGTAGAGAAGATTTTAAATGCAGAACGGCTATGGGAAGTAAAGAATTCCTGAAGAAGAGCAATTTGCTGATATGTAGTATTCACGCGGTGGATTAGCCGAGCGGCTGCTCCTCGTCGGAGGTTCGGTCCTCCCTGGGGCATGGGTGTTGTCCTCACGTTAGTTTACCGTAGTTTAAGTAGTTTGTAAGCTGCGGACTCATGACCACGCAATTTGGTTTGATAGATTTACAAACATTTGAACATGTAGTATTAATTTAAATGTTTGGAAGTCTTTTCGTGAGGCATTTGTCTGGATTATACGGGACTGAATCGTGGACTATAAGGAGCTCAGAAACTACCATGAGTGATGTATTTGAATATTGAGGTGTTATAGGAGAGTGATGCTGATTAGATGGGTAGATCGCCTAACGAAATGAATTTTGGCACATATTGAGTAAAGTAAAGCATTCATTAATGGAGCATATTGAGACTCATCAATTTAGCATCAAAGTGGGAAAAAAGGAAGGTCGAAACACGAATAATGTGAGCAAGCTGCAAATCATGTCTCGTTTGGATATGGAAAAGCTGTCACAGGATAGCGTAACGTAGAAAGCCGAATGTAACCAGACTGAAGAGCACAACAACAACAAAAGCAACAACAATGACTACGGAAATTCCCGTTACAGATTTTAAGAACTTGGAGAGAAGCGTGTTAAATTTTTATAAGTGGCATATTTCAGCATCTGTCGTGCACGCAGTATGAGCATTTTTTGTAGGATTGACACTATGAAATATTGAAGACATATTACTGAATAAAGAAGTCCTACAATCCGACATCTGCAGTAAAACAGCTTGTGACATTTTAGTACTACAGGAGACGTACAGAAGTCCTCAACAGCAAAGACCAAAATAAATGGAATGGCCACATACAATATATGGTAACGCTATACTTGTCTTGGCCTAAGCATCCAGTCAATAGGTTTAACCTCAGAAAACGAAGCAGAGATCTTGACTGTCGGGTTGCAGTCGTGCACAGTGACGTCATCGTACAAATCATCAAATGGAGAGTTGAAGTTTGTGGAACCCCTCAATTTTCAATCCCAGCCAATAAAGGTGGTTGCGAAAGACTTCAGCGGCCACAGCACTTCTTGGAGCTACCGGGAGACTGATAAGAGAAGACTTCGTAGCATGGGCTAGTGGTAATACATGACCCGAAGATGCCATTCTCCTCCAACAGTGAGAGATGGCGTGGTCAGTATAGCCCGGATAACAACTTTGTTAGTAACCACATTGCCCAGCGAGCAAAGAAGGGAGTTCTGGGGCCTCTCCCCCACACTCAGCACAGCCCAGTAACGTGCACTGTTGTAGCAGTGGTGAAACCAGAAACCGTCCCATTTTTAGGACGGTTTAATTTTACGCGAGCCCAGTGGGAGAAGTTCAGCGTAGAATTTGATAAATAAGTTATAAAGCTTGAGCCTAGCCAAGAGATGTATGATAGGTTAATTCAGTTAGAACCATCTCTAGTTGCCGTCCGCGGTGGCCGAGGGGACTAAGGCGCTCCAGTCACGGTCTGCACGGCCACTACGGTCGGGGGGTTCGAATCCCCCCTCGTGCATGGATATTTGTGCCGTCCATAGTATTAGCTAGTTCGTAAGTAGTTTGTAAGTTTAAGGACTGATGACTCCGTAGATAAATCCCATAAGCTATACAAATATTTGAAACATCAATAGTACAAATATCACTAGGGTATGCAGAACATCTGACATCCATGGTCTAGATAACGACTCAAAGTTTCTTCCACAGAAATATAAACACCTATTCGAAACTGTCTCATTCTCTGACGAAACAACTCAGGCAGGCGAGGTGCTATTGAATGCTGTGTCAGCAACCAGGAGACAGGAAATGGTGTGACATGGTGATACAGCTAGACATGAAGCACAATAGCCACAAGGTATGGAAGTTGTTGAAAAGACTTAACAGCGATCCAACAAGTGCTCCTCCAAGCCTAGTTAATGTAACGCCTGATCAAATTGCTCATCAACTACTGTTAAATGGCAAAAATAAAGAAGATCTACGGCCAAGAAATTTCAAAGAAAAATTGACGAGGAATACCGTGTAACCCCTTTCACCATAGAGGAATTGGTAGTATTTTTTAATCTATGAAGAATAATAAAGCAGCAGGCCTAGATGACCGAAAACCAGGGTAAATTAAAATGTTTGGGCCAGTAACAAAACAATGGATCTTAATTTTATTGAACAACTGCAAATTAAATATCTCTAAGATCTGACGCACAGCCAAAGATGTTGCACTTGTGAAGCCTGGGAAAGAACCTAGTCATCCTAAACACTTCAGACCACTTCCTCTTCTTTGCCAACTGTATAAAATATTGCAAAGATTGATCCTTAATCGTATCTCAGAACACGTTGATAAAAAAACTATTGAACATTCAGGATTCCGCCCTGGAAAGTCATGCTTTGGTCAGGTCCTCAACTGACTCAATACATAGAAGGTGGATACGAAAGAGGACAAGATACGAGAGTGGCATTCATTGATCTCTCGGCAGCGTATGACACCGTCAATGACAAGAAGCTGATGAGAAAGGTGTACTCAGTCACCAAAGTCTATAGCCCAAAACAGTTCATCCAGTGTTGCGAAATCGGAGGTTTTTTGTAATTCTGCGTTATAAGACGAGCCGATGGAGAACGTTGAAAATGGCCTTCCTCAGGGTAGCGTACTGGCAACCCTGCTGTATAACATGAATACTACCGACCAACTAATATTTACACAGATAACACACCAACTGCAGCTCAAGGCAAAACATTTGTGGAAGTGGAGATGAAGCTGACAGCAGGCGTCGAGGACCCCGGTATTATTATAACCACCAAAACCCAAGTCCTCGAAAGACGCTGGTCTGTTTTGTTTTAAATGTTTGTAGAGCTTAAGGGACTTAACTGTGGGGTCATCAGTTCCTAAACTTACAAACTGCTTATGAACTAACTAATACTAAAGCCGGCACAAATATCCATCCCCCCGACCGTAGTGGCCGTGTAGAACGTGACTGGAGCGTCGCAGGCGGCTCTGCCACTGCGGCGGAGAAACAAGGACCTGAGAAACAAGGACGCCAGAAAGAAAAACATTACTTGGAGAGAGCAACAACTACGTCACTATGATACTCCAAGATACTTGTGAGTAAAGTTGGAGCGAAGTCTCACATTCAAAGATCACTGCCGGGAAACCAAAATGAAAGTATGTACCCTGGGCAGCCTCAAGCGTCAACTCACTGGCTCCACCTGTGGATCACAGCCACGTGTGCTCCGCACATCTGCCCTGGCACAGTGCTTCTCTGCAGCGGAGTATGCAGCATCACTCTGTCGAAACTCAACACAGACCATAAAGGTGAATGCGACACTAAATTAGACGGAACGCAAGTGACTGGCTGCCTTCGACCCACTCCTGTCAGAAAAATCTACGAGAATATGTGGGCATAGCGCCTCCAGACATACTCAGAAGAACAGCTGCAAAAATACATAAAAAGAAGCAGGAAACCGACACCAGACACCCCCTCTTCGGACATGATCAAAAAAAGACCTAGGCTTAAGTGAAGGAGAAGCTTTATGAGCACTGCAACATCAACTGCATTGAGGCCTGAAACTCTGCGAACAGAATTATGCAGAAATCATCAAACGAAAGGGCCGGAGCAAACATCAAAGAGAAACCTACCGAAGGATTTCATCTGCCGTATGCAACATGGAAGGCACTAAACAGCCTGAGGACAGGAGTGTCACGCTGCAAGACGAACCTCAGAAAGCGGGAATTCACAAACGAAGATGATCTCTGTGAGTGTGGCAATATTCAGGACCGACAGCATCTCCTGCAGAAACCTGCCCAACCTGTGCACCATAGAGGATCTACACATTGAAAGGTGTGCCTTAGTCTTGGACACGTAAAATAAACAAACAAATAAAACTTTGAAATAAGGCTATTTCCTTTCTAAGTTTTGAAAGGAGATAGTATGGACAGAAACAAAGCAAGATTTCTAATAACCATGGGCTCTAAAATTCATAAATTAAGAGCTGTGGGCACATCCTCATATTCGTTTCTATGACGACGTCCCTACTACTAGACAGGTGGTCATAGCTATTAACATATGCATTTTATATTATAGTTACTAGATTATGTTTAACACCTGAACTCATGATATGGAAATCAAAGAGCTTATATTTTAAAAAAGATAAAGAAGTGCTCATTGCGTCATTGACAACATTTACGATCATGTGTTACTTGTGTAAGTATCATATACTCTCCCCTTTTAAGCACAAGCAACGGTAATTTCCGAACACTCTTACATGATTTAAAGAAGCTAACTATAATTTATGACATATTGATGATGGGAAAAGGACTTTCGAAAACTTTAAACCTTGGCCAGACACGGTTGGTCAAATGTCTCACACACCGAATATGTAGGCCACGTTTGGGCCAAATCAGGCTCAAACGTAGCTCAGCATTCCTCACAAGTAATTTTTTTGGGAACAACATTTCATATGATATGAAATGATCGTATGGCATTTTTGGCCTGGTGATCGGATTGTTGGACCGCCTAGTGCTTTTCATGCGACTGCCAACGCCAGTTTTCTTATGCCCTCTGGTATTAAAGAAAATAAAAATTTTGTAAAATTCATTTTTGGAGTATATACCTAAAGGAACTGTTTTCAAATTGTTTACAGGATATTGCCAACGTCGATTAGCGTTGCCAACAGTTAAAGTGAGCGCCCCACCAGTTTCAAGTGCAAAAATCACCAGGAAACAACTAACAAAAATGATCCTATTCTCACAATCGCTAAGCTTTTTAAAATTATCTTGAAAAAAATAATAAGTCTATTAGTAATTAGTTACCTTTTTTATTAAGTAATAAAACATTCATTATCATTCAATGAACATACAATAATGTATAGCTTGTAAAATGAACGTACAAAAACTTCTGTAAAAAGTTAATTTTTTAATTAATTCGTATTCTTCAGATGAATCATTTTTATCTGCATCATCATCATCGTCATCGGTTTTAAACTGATACCATTGTTTGGTACCGATTTGTTTTACAACGTTTATTGGAATTTTATATTCGTTGCAGCATTTTCCTCCCAAACTGAAACCACAGCGTATTCTTAATATAGCACTTAAAAGATTTAACACATCATTCTCTCCCTATGCTTCTTTTTTTTATTTCATTCATACTGCTAAATAATCTCTCATCACCGGCATTGGAATGAGGCTGTATTAGGAGAGTGATCGCGATAGTCGCCAATTCCTCAAACCTTGATTCATTGAAATGCAATTCTTTAAAATTCAATACTTGATTCCAATTTTTTTCTTTGGTTTAGTTTCATTTCAACAAATGAATTTGTACCCACAAATTATCCACTCTTGCTATAAGTTCTACAATTGTTTGAATTGAATTGAGCCAATATATTAATTACATTTCCTTTGATGTGATAAAGTGCTTGTTCAACAGTTATTCTGTGTTTTTTTTTCCGTCAACGTCGAATTTCCTGGTTATGTATACGTCTTCCCGTAGTAATTCTTCTCATTTCAAGCAAATGCTTTCCAAAGCAGAAGCCCCAGATGACATCTTCAATCGAAGAAATCAGGAACATTGCCGGTCGCGGTGGCCGAGGGGACTGTGGCGCGCCAGTCACGGTCTGCACGGCCACTACGTTCGGGGGTTCGAATCCCCCCTCGGGCATGGACATTTGTGCCGTCCTTAGTGTAAGCTAGTTCATATGTGGTTTGTAAGTTTAGGGACTGATGACCCCGTAGTTAAGTCCCATAAGCTATACAAACATTTGAACATTTTTAGTAAAAACATTAACTGTATTTACAGGTAACGTAAGTTTGCTGACGAGCATATCTATCACGTTGGTCAACTGAAAAGAGTTTGGTGTGATCTGTATCTTTTGAGTCGAACATTTTATGAACTCTATTTCAATTAATAATAGATGAAAATGAAATACATACGTAGATCTAATTAATCTCGTTCGCATACGTAGCGTGCAATAACTCTGCCATGAGACATCTTTTGCGCCCTGAAGCATAATTGTAGAAATTTTACATGAAACAACGCGAGACGCACAAATATTTTTAGTGTAATGCAATGGCCAAACAAACTTAACATACCCGTATACAAATCTGCTTCGTGTTCCACAGGCGATTAAGTAGTCACTTCGCAATTTATTCGAAAATTGTTCAAACCCTATCGGAAAAAACTGCTATAGTCATCAGTCCCTGGACTAACAAACTACTTCAACTAATTAAGGACAACATACACACCAATATACGAGTACAGAAAACTCTGTGTGCATCAGTAGATAAATATCTTTGTTCTTCACGCTATTACTGCCATAGTAACAAGAAAACTGAGTATTGACACCGCTGCGTGGTCTAAGCCATTTTGGTACGAACTGGACGGCCGTTCCCATCGGAGGGTCGAGTCCCCCCTTCCTCGAGCATGGATGTTTTATCCTTAGTGTAAGTTAGTCAGTTTGTATAGGGCTGATGAGCATAGCATTTCAGTCCAATAGGTATAAAAAACTGTATATTGACACCGGTGAAACAATCCGTACAGTCAGATTCCTAAGGTTAATTGGGAATTAGTCGAAAGATACATTACGTTAACCATATTCCTATGTCAGCCGATAATCGTAATATAGTTCATGCTGCAACAGTTGGGGAAGAATTAGGCTTTTCCTTCCGATACATCGTGTTGCGTCTTCATATACTTATACATGAAAATATTGCACAGCGAATAATAGTAGGAAGCTGTTTATGGGAAGAACTGAAAATGTGTAAATAAATGAAAATTTTAAAGCCGATCGCAGTAAGTGCAGTTTACTTGAGGAAATATTGGGGACAACAAAAAGAAACATTTTAAGATATGGTTCTTTTTACGTGCCTACCATGTGCAAGTAACGATGTTCTTGGCTTAGTCAGAGACGATAATAGTAATGTGACAAGTAATTATCTTGAGCAACTAATTCCGAAATTCACTGGCGATGGAAATATTTCCGATTCTCCATCAGTGAAGCTCTTTCTGCGTCTTTGAAGTTTTCATTACATTACTGGAGTCATAAATTTATAAATAGGTCATGAAAAAAGAAAAGTTTTCTGTTTAGAGAGCCCAGCAAAAGGAAAAAGTCAATTACTACATTCAGTTCCGGAGAAGAGAAAGCAGGCGATCTTCGGCTGAAACTGAGATGTATTATTCAATAGGTCCTGATTAAGGATGTACCGGGAGAGATATCGTGGAGGCGTAAAGGTCGACCATTGTCTGTAGAGGACTGCTAAGAAAGTTGAAGGAGCTGCCCCGCAGACAAGTAAAAGTTAAATGAACTCATAACGATCGCGTAGAGACGAAAGTGAGAAGTTTATCGTGAATTTAACGGCACTGGGAGGGGTGGGGCTATAGAACTACCAAATAACCCGAAGAAATTATCGCCATGTGCAAAATTAATTACAGATATCGTCATGAACGCAGACGTTATAAATCTGGAATCAGAAGCTGGTTCTTTTACAATTTTTAGGGTGCGAAGAAATTAACTTGAAATGTATCTCCAAGGGATGTATTCCATCTTACAACTTATAAAAAAAAGATATTAAAATTTCTGAGCCGTTCTGAAACAATTAGCAGTAACTGGGCATAATTCATATGCAACTAATACCTGTTACACTCCAAACAGGAAAACGCCATGCACGAGTCTCTTGCCTACAATGTAAACAATACAATGTCATAAGCAATTACCTGTAAAAGTCTAAAATATGGGCTACAGGATAGTGGCACAGGAACGAAATGAGGAAGTCCTATATTCTAAGTGTAATAGGTACTAAGGAGCCTTCCGCTGACATCAGTAAATGATAATAATGTGCCAGAGATCTAGGATCCTGGTGAGGCTAGCTCTTGGTTTCTCGTCTTCTAATATCATCGTAATTTATCCGTCCTTCATGCGCTGCCAATTCTTTTTTTGCTGATAGCGCTCAATATTTGGAAATTGGCCAACTTTCTGTGAAAAGAAAACTGTGGGCGGAAAACAATTCTGCTTTGCATAATGGAAATCATGACCGTAACGGCCATTTAAAGTGAACATTTGTAACGGCATTACACATTGATAACCTGTAAATGGAATTACTAGTAAAAATCAAAATATAGATACAGAACGTACGAACAGCAGGTAAAGAAGACGTATGCATAACCTATTTTTAAAGCTTTAAAAACTAAAATCTTCAGTGAAATACATTAAGAAATGATCACAATCAGACATCTACACGCCACTGCTGGATATAATCGTATGCTTAGCGTATTGGTACTTTAATGAACGTAATAAACAATGACTGACAATGCAAGTGGCTGTTTTTGAGTCCCAGTGGAGCATACAATTTTAATCGGCATGATTTAGTAACAGGTAATTCTCAACATGCCTCACTGTTCTGTACATACTTGATAAAACATAGTAATTTATTTATAAACAGTAGACAAAATGAGTATAGAACAGAAATTGGCTGATCTTTCGAAAATTATACTAATAAAATTAGACTCCTTGTGGTTATGTTCACAAAATTCTAGCATGTGATGGGCAGTGTTTATTTTCCTTATTATTTCTCGGTTACGCTGCTCTTCAGTGTACATACGCCATCTTAAATGGAACCAGCGGGGGTATTTTTTTCTATTTTTACTTAATAAATTTTATAATTAACTGTCATATTACACCTATGGAGAGCGATCGAAAATTTAGCGAGCTTGGCTGAAGTAAGTGTATTTTAGATAATTAATTTTTGTTTTTCGAACCTGATCCGAATTCACAATGAAGCCGCTAAAACGAATTGAGAGTCTATGCCCATTTTACAGCTTTAGGAGCCTATTTAACTCGTATCATGGATTCACACAATTCCTTAGCCTGCCACCAACGACGTCCCGCAGTTGAAGGAATTGAGTGAATCCATGATACCCGTTAAATAGGCTCTTAATATTATAAAAGGGTAAGATTCCGCCAATGGCTATAGAGCCCTTTGATGACTTTTGTGAAACCGAAACTGGTAGCAAATGAAAACGTTAGTATTAACTTATACGGCCTTTGGTTCCATTCAATTACCATATCATAATTAGTCACAATAATGAATGGATCGAATAAAACTGCAATTACGTGTACAAAATATTTAAAAATAGATACGTGACATTCAACGCCTACAAGCAAATTGAAATCAAGGAGTAAAGATTACAATCCTTTGCCTGTAAGAGCAGCATAATCGAGAAATAATAAGGAAAAAAAACAGTATCGATCACATGCCAGAAATTTGTGAACACAACCTCGAGGAGGCTAATGTTGTTAGTATAATGTTGGAAAGATCAGCCAATATTTGTACTATACTCAGCTTTGTCTACAGTTCCTAAATAAATTACTATGTAGTTTCCAATATGTACAGAATAGTGAGGCATGAAAGGCAGATTTTTTGAATACAGCAATAGTAACGAATGTACGTTTACATGTCGAAAGAAGCATGGCATCCCTCTTCTGTTTCTCCCATTAATACTATTTATGTTGCTCTTTTTGTCACCCACCTCGAAAATATATTTTCAACTTTGTAATTTCCTCCTAGTTTCCTCTCAGTCCCTTTTGTTTATCATCGCTGTAGCCGTGATCGATATATCGATTGACATGATGCGAAGAACATCTTATCAAATATTATACTTGGACTGAAACGACTAAGCTTCATAGTATGAACTGTCGGTTCAGTTTCGCCAAACAAGTAAGCAGGCAATGTGAAAATGAGAAATGATGGATGAGTGAAATTGTGGAAAACGGTCACAATGAATGCGCCAGATAGAAGAGAGAGAGCGGGGACGGAGTGGCGAATGGCGGGGGGGGGGGGGGGGTGAGGGGAGAGGGAGAGGCAAAAGCGTCGCTTGGTATTTTCGGATTTGGCGGCAAAATCCCTGACGCCATCACTATTTATTACTTGTTTAATACGAACGAAGTTCACACGGCATTTTGTACATGTTGTAACGTAGTATATACATGGTGAATATGCATGGAATATTATATCACTGTTCGGCAAATAGTTTACACAATATGGCATGACAACTGATGAGATGGGTCGAACGCAAGGTTTTAATTAACGTGGAATGCAATTAGCTGCTATATAATCATCCATTGTTTCATGAGAGCACTAAGCGACTTCCATAGCCTGGTATGTTACTCGACAGTTCATGATGCCATAAAGCTTTCATTGGAGTACATGTATATTATTCTATGATATAATGTATACTGCGTGATGAGTTATGTGGGACATATCATGTGATAGGGAGGCTCAATTTAACACTTGATACATTTAATATTATAAACATAAAAAAATGCGAATATGTATAGAATTTTTTTTATGTTAATGCTTTCAAGTGCCAGATCCATGATGGAATGTCACTTCTTTTTGATTCTTTGGACAGAACATGTTCAAATTTTCTGGTGGCGTGAGAGAAGCATTTTGCATTCTGGTTCTTTTTATTCTCCCGTATCAAATGTTCAAATGTGTGTCAATCTATCGGACCAAACTGCGTGGTCATCAGTCCGTACCTTACAAACTACTTAAACCTAGGTAAATTACCTACGGACAAACACATACACCCATGCCCCAGGGAGGACTCGGACCTCCACGGCGAGCAACCGCTCGGCTATTCCACCGGGGCTCTCCCGTAGCTGGGTAGCTGTCTTACAAGGGGAGGCCACGACGTTTGGAACGCGGATTTACTGCAAACTTCGTACGCTCGTAGTACTCCACGAGGACAACAAAATGTGTATGCCGCAGCGCGTACTTCTCAAGCGTTATTGAGAAAACCGCATGATAACTTTCGTCGGTCGTCAAATATGTACTGTATGTACCTGTGCGTGGCCGTTTAAGGCGGTCAAACTTGCAGGTGATAAGTAGTTTCGGGATCTTTCCAGGAATAAAGTATTTTTCAAATCACGGACAAGCAAATATTTTCACATCAGTATCACTTTATGCGATTGCTCGTTTACTAGTCAGTAGTTATGAATATTATATTGTTGTTGTTGTGGCCTTCAGTCCGCAGACTGATTTTATGAAGCTCTCCACGCTACCCTGTCCTGTGCAAGTCTCTTCATCTGAGAATACGTCAGGCAACCTATATCATTTTGAGTCTGCTTACTATATTCGTCTCTCGGTCTCCCTCTACGATTTTTACCCCACACGCTTCCTTCTGATGCTAAGTTGACAATTCCTTGATGTCTCAGAATGTGTCCAACCAATCTATCCCTTCTCTTAGTCAGGATATGCCAGAAACTCCTTTTCTCCCCGATTCGGTGAAGCACCTCCTCATTAGTTACGTGATCTACCCATCTAATATTCATCATTCGTCTGTAGTACTACATTTCAAAAGCTTCTATCATCTTTTTATCTGAACTCCTTATCGTCCACGCTTCACTCCCAAACTATGCTACACTCCAGACAAATGCTTTCAGAAAGGACTTCCTAACATTTAAATCAATACTGGATTTTAACAGTTTCGCTTCTTTAGAAACGCTTTTCTTCCCAAAGCCATTCTGCATTTTACGTCTTCTTTACTTCGACCATCAAAAGTTATCTTGCTACCCAAATAACAAAACTCATCTACTACTTTTATTGTCTAATCTAATTCTTTGAGCATCGCCTGATTTTCTGAGATTACATTCCATTACCCTAGGTTTCCTCTTATTAATGTTAATCTTATACCCTCTTTTCAAGACACTGTCCATTCCATTCAATTGCTCTTCCAGATCCTTTGCAGTCTCTGACAGAATTACTATGTGATCGACAAAGTTTTTACTTCTTCTCCCTGAACTTTAATTCCCTCTCCAAATTTCTCCTGGCATTCCTTCACTGCTTGCTCAATGTGCAGCTTGAACAAAATTGTGGAAAGGTACAACCGTGTCTTACTCCCTTCCCGACCTCTGCGTCTTCAACTCTAATAACCGCTGTCTCGTTTTTGCATAGGTTGAATATAACTCTTAGCTCCCTATATTTCACCTCTGATGCCTTCAGAATTTGGAGGAGTGTATTCCAGTAGACATTGTCAAAAGCTTTCTCCAAATAGACAAACGCTAAAAACGTTGTTTTCCCTTTCCTTAGCCTATCTTCTAAGATAAGTCGTAATGTGAGTATTGCCTCTCGTGTTCCTACATTTCTCCTAAATCCAAACTGATCTTCCCCGAGGTCAGATTCCACAAGTTATTCCATTATGATAGTATTTTGCACCCATGACTTATTAAACTGATAGTTCTGTAATTTTCACACTTGTCTGCACTTGCTTTCTTTGGAATTGGAATTACGATATTCTTCTTGAAGTCAGAGGGTATTTCCCCTGTCCCATACATCTTGCATACCAGGTGATACAATGTTTCCACGACTGGCTCTCCTACCGACATCAGCAGTTCAGCAGTCCAGGGGCCTTGTTTCGACTCAAGTCCTTCAGCGCTCTGTCAAATTCTTCTCGCAGTATCGTATCTCCTATCTCATCTTCCTCCACTTCGTCTTCCATTTCTAGAAAACTGCCTTCCACTTCCTTGGTATAGGCTCTCTATAAATTCCTTCCACAGTTCAGCTTTCCCCTCTTTGCTTAGTACTGGTTTTCCGTCTGAGTTCTTGATATTCATACAGCTGTTTTTCTTGCCTCCAGATATCTCTTTTACTTTCCTGTAGGCGGTATCTATCGTTC
This sequence comes from Locusta migratoria, assembly GCA_026315105.1. Classification (NCBI taxonomy): domain Eukaryota; kingdom Metazoa; phylum Arthropoda; class Insecta; order Orthoptera; family Acrididae; genus Locusta; species Locusta migratoria. Next base: position 371,544,703 of record CM048745.1, read on the forward strand.
CCCTACGGTTCTGCATTTGTCCTCTAGTCACTCCTGCTTAGACAGCTGCACTTCCTGTCAATCTCATTTTTCAGATGTTTTTACTCCCTTTTTCTTGTTTTACTTGCTGAATTTTTATATTTTCTCCTCTCAACAATTACGTTCAGTATATCCTGTGTTATCCAGAGATTTATATTAGGCCTTGTCCTTCTGCCTATATGGTCCTCTGCAGCCTTCACTTCCCTATCTCTCAGAGCTACACATTCTTCTTCTACTGAATTACTTTGCCCGGTTTCAGCCAATCCTTGCCTAACGCTCCCTCTGAAACTCTCAATCACCTCTGGTTCCTTCAATTTGTCCATGTTCCATCTCCTAACGTTTCTACCTTTCTGCAGTCTCTTAAGTTTTAATCTGCAGTTCATAACCAATAAGTTATGGTCAGAGTCTATATCTGCCCCTGGATATGTCTTACAGTGTAGAACCTGGTTTCTAAATCTATTCGTTACCATTATAAAGTCAATATGCTACCTTCCAGTGTCTCCTGGTCTCTTCCACGTATACAGCCTTCTTTCATGATGATTAAACCAATTTTGAATTAAATTGTGCTCTGCACAAAATTCTACCAAGCGGTCTTCTCTTTCATTCCTTCATCCCAGTCCTTATTCACCTACTACATTTCCTTCTCTTTCCTTTCCTACTACCGAGTTCCAATCCCCCATCACAATCAAGTTTTCTTCTCCCTTAACTTTGTGAATGATTTCTTTTATCCCCTTATACATTTCTTCGATAACCTCATCATCGGCCGTTCTAGTTAGCATATGAACCTGCACTAATGTGCTCGGTGTTGGCTTCGTGTCTATCTTTACTATGATAATGTGTTCACTATGCTGTTCATAGTAACTTACCTAAATCACTATTTTCTTATTCATTATCAGACCTACTCCTGCGTTACCACAAACTGATTTTGTATTGATAACTCTGTACTCACCTAACCAGAAATCCTGTTCATCCGACCACCGAACTTCACTTATCCCTACCACATCTAACTTTAACCTATCCATTTCCCTTTTAAAATTTTCTAGCTTACCTACGCGATTAAGGGTTAGAACATTCTAGCCGGCCGCGGTGGCCGAGGAGACTGAGGCGCTTCAGTCACGGTCTGCACGGCCACTACGGTCGGGGGTTTGAATCCCCCTCGGGCATGGATATTTGTGCCGTCCTAGTTCGTAAGGAGTTCATAAGTAGTTTGTAAGTTTAGGGACTGATGACCCCGTAGTTAAGTCCCATAAGCTTTACAAACATTTGAACATTTAGAACATTCCACGCTTCGACCCGTATAATGCCTGTTTTGTTTTTCTTGATGACGACATCTTCCTGAGTAGTGCCTGCCCGGAGATCCGAATGGGGGAATATTTTACCTCCGGAATATTTTACCCAAGAAGACGCCATCATCGTATAGTCATACAGCATAGCTGCATGTCCTCGGGAAAAGTAACGGCTGCAGTTTTCCTTTTCTTTCAGCCGTTCGCAGTAACTGCATGGCAAAGCCATGTTAGCTCAGTCAGCTCAGTCAATCAAGCAGACTGTGGCCCCTGTAACTACTGAAAAGGCGGCTACCCCTCTTCAGGAACCAGACGTTTGTCTGGCCTCTCCACAGATACCCCTCCGCTGTGGTTGCACCTACGGTACGGCTATCTGCATCGTTGAGGCACGCAAGCCATTTACCTTTGCAATGTCTGTGGTTCATGGGGATTATATTATTTGTGATAATAAAACTTTGTAGACTGCACAAGTAACATTTCAAATTTGATAAATGTATATCTGATTAGACATATTTTTCCCGTTATATCAATTGTAATATAAATAGTAACGAATATGACTGTGCTGGAAAAAAAGTGACGAACGGGACTCGATCCAGCGACCACCGACCAACGAGTACGGGGCTTGTTCAAATGTTTGCATAGTCTAAGGGACTTAACTACGGAGTCATCAGTCCCTAAACTTAAAAACTATTATGAACTACTTACGAACTAGGACGGCACAAATATCCATGCCCGAGGGGGGATTCGAACCCCCGACCGTAGTGACCGTGAAGACCGTGACTGGAGCGCCTCAGTCCCCTCGGCCACCGCGGCCGGCACGGGACTCGTACGCTAACCACTCGGTTGCCACGGTTCATGGCAAAATCGGTCACGGCCATATGGTACATATTTGACAACCGACCGAAATCATTTTGCGATTTTTTCAATGGCGCTTGAAAAGTACGCGCTACTGCTTACTCAGTGTTGCCCTCATGGAGTACTATGAGTGTACGAAACATGCAGTAAATCAGTGTTCCAAACGTCGTGGCCTCCCCTTGTTAGCCGACGCGGATTTCGTATTTTTTCACGAAAATATTAATAAACACCGTCTTCATTATCCTTTTATTACACTTATTTTAATGCCTACTGAAAAAAATGCATGAACGACAAATCCAATATGAATAAAAGAATACTGTCATCGTTTGATTCACCACTGTTTGAACGTGCAACGAGTCTCAAAACATGCTAAATTTTCTCGACTAAGCTATTAGCGGGTAATGATTATTGTAAAAATATATATATATATATATATATATATATATATATATATATATATATATATATATATATATATATACGTTCTGACTTTATACAATATTCTAACCTCGTGGAAAGTTTAACCCTTATTCGTATACATTTAAAGTTTAGAAATGATGCGCTTGGAGATGCTCACAGCTTTTGTTCGAAAAATTATGGCGATGCATGTAGCACATAACGTCGTTTACAGCAGTTGAGCATTAATTGCAGTAAAATTGAAATTTTCTTGCGGGAGGAATCGATGAACATAATTGGTTTCGGGACTACCTCCGGTTGGTTGTTCAAACGTCACTTCCATGCGGTAACATAGCTAAAGCAAGACAAATTTACTACGGCTGTACAAATGGGGGCTTATTCGGGTAAGACTGTTCACCGCTCTATTCTAGGTCACATATGAAACAGGCACCAAGATTTCCCGTAATTGTGCGCTGCGTTTTCAAACCATCTTGCCACCGCTCTGCCGCTTCTGCTACAGAGAACTACGAATTCGTGACCAAAACATTCAGTTTCTCTTGGCTCGGCAGTCATTTACACCGTTACTCCTGTACGTAAATGGAAGACAGTCTTAGCGAACTTGTTTTTCTGCTAATCTAATAAGTTGTGCGAATTGGTAACTGTTTCTTGATATGATCTACACAGATTTGTAATCTGCTATGTAAAATGAGACATAAAATTTATTATTACACATCTATACATGCCGTTTGTTATAAAATTAATAACTATTTTTATATTTAGTGTTGTCTTATGAGACTCAGCGGCCTTGTGATAACAGACTGTCGTCGACTCATTGGTTTCGGTCATGTAAGAGTTTAACGCACTGAATTCTGGTAACGATAAAAGACAAGTGGCTAAGCCACAGAAACTGTCAGGCCAATCCTCAGACAAACGATGAGTGATTTATAAAAGTAATACGTGAAGTGTAATTACAAATTCTGAATCCAGATGTAATCCCAAGTTTATTGATTACACACTCAAATCGGTTAATTAGTTAATTATTAATCATTAAAATTTCATCGCACTATTATAGGCATAAAACTTATTTTCCCGGGCCCATAGACACTACTGATGTACTGTCTGCATAGAGGAGTATCATTTGGAGGGAGCAGAATAATTTTTGCCCTGCACATTTAATTATTACAGATAATGGCCGAAATGGTAAAATCTTGTTTAGTTTCCCTATGGCTGTTATTTCAAACCATCGCTGTAGCATGCTGAAGGAGACGTGTTTTCTCTTCCTGCGAATCCGCGCCAGGTCAGGCCACCAAACATGAAGTTTGGAACTTATCCGCTGCCGGAGGCCACAAGATAGGAAACGGTGATTCCTCCCTCATTTGTTAGGTTGGCTTCAGGGAGCTTTTCACCAACGGCGGACGTGCACATGAATGCATTGTACACTTCTTTAAATAGACTGGAGAGCAGCTCCCGAACCCATTCGTTGCAGTTCCTGGAGGTATCCACGTCGGGAGATCAGCGTGCAGCAGTTACCGTCGTTTAGTGACACGTGCTTTCCAATACCTTGGGAGTAACCAGCCTGTCCTAGACTTCCGCTTCGTACTCGACTACGACCTACCTTACATCTCCTGAGGGCTCGGTCGCCTTTCTTCTGCATTTTCCCCGTCTATTCGGGAGCTGCTACTCCGATACGTAGCATGTTCGATGACTATGTCCGACCGTTGTTATTGTAAACATGCGCGAACTCGTCTTAAACTCTCTCTGAGGACTGGTTCTTATTTATATTCTTACTCTTGTATGTATACAGCAAGTCTATTTCACGCCCAGTGGCTGCATTCATTGTATGAGGGTTCATGGAAATTTGTGACAGGGCTATCTCGCCTCTATGTGCTTTGATTTTAATACATGTTTCGACTGGCTATCCCGACTTCTACTGTCTGTACCTTTCCTGTCCCTTGTTGTAAACCTTTTACTAGGCGCTGAAAACTCTGCCGAAAGAGACGACGCCCGACCACCTGGGACAGAAGATCTGTAGGTGAGTTGCCTGTCACGTAAGAGTGATAGACGAAGACTCTTGAAGATTTTCACATATATTCTTTATTCAGCCACAGCTACAGTTTCACACAACATGCCCTACGCTACAAGATCAGTGTGACTTGGTAGTTCTAATCGTGGTGAAGACTGGGGAGGGGGGGGGGGGGCGTGATGTTCTTATTTTTGCGTTTTATTTAATGGAGTGACACTGGAAGGAATGTCATAACAAAATTAGCGAACGACGTTCACAAATGCGTTCTTGTCTTAAATTGGCTTTATAAAGCGCTTTTAATGGCCGTAAATGCCTTTTTCCGGAATACTGCTTCACCCCACTAATGTCTGTAATGAGATTTGAGTATAATGGACGCTATACGTATTTCAGTTTTCTTCATCACAGCGACATGTCAGAGGAATAGGTATGAAATTAACAAACTCATTAATATATTTTCTTTACGGTAAAATTGTGTTACATCCCGACAATGGCAACAGCAACTTCATCAGTAACATAAATGAGGGCAATTTTGTTGAGTTAAAAGTTTTTGAATGCCTTATGTATTACATACTGTCACCCTGTAATTAACCGTGGGCTTCAAACTGTACAGTGTGACTACGTAACTGCAAAGCATGTACTCCAAGGTAATCACATATTGTTGTTACCTCTACATCAATTACTGTAGCTCAAAACTAAATCAACTAATAAATGAAGATGTCATTCACTTGAAAAGTTTTCTCTACAGAAGGAAATACTGAAATAATCAATCTTTTTTGGAGGAACCGCTTTTAAAAATCACCAGGAATCGTTAAATACAATCCAAATACACGTGGTGCGGAAGCGGTATAAATAAAACTGTACAAATAGTGATGGTAAAAATGAAATATTTGTTCACTTCATACTCTCCAATGCCACTTCTTGAACAAATAAATTTTATGAAATAGATAAAAATGGTTGTATATTGGGACTTTGATTGATGTAACCTTATTGACATACTGCTAAAACGAGACTGTCATAATTTCCACGTCAGTAATTATCTTAAATTATCGTTCAGTACAGAACTGCATTTTCATTAGTCGTGTTTGGAATGTACGAGTATGTCACGTACATCTCTCATACCAACAAGAGGGAGTGCCTGGTCAATTCAGCCTAACTGTGGTCCGCTGAATTGGTCCTACAATTTGTGGATTCGATTCTCATTTTACGCGAATGTTTTACATAGGCATGAACACATCTACTTCGCATTTTGTAACACCTAGTGAAGAACGTCTGATAGCACCGTACTTTAGAACTCGCATTAGGGTTATACATCAGATTATTTAGCACTGGAACAGAGCCGTTTTACTTTAGATGATAACAAAGGCAAAAGGCTGTTGCAAATAGAATCTCTTTAGCCTTTAAGCATCCTTCCATTTGAAAACATTTTCATTGATAGATCTTTGAAGGTCACAGAGATCCTGTATTATTTACAGTTGAAAATATTGGTACTGAACTGGGATTCGATTATGAACCTCTGGGAATGGTACAATGTAATCACTTCATAAATTTTCCCAAGATTGCAATCTTCTTTGAGCCACCAGTGGATGTACGTATGGGAGTTCCTATTCTGAACCAGCGCATAACTATTCAAATTTCATTTTCAACCCTTTTGTGTGCACATCGACTGTCAGCGTATTTTCTAAATTCCGGTTCATATGTTGTCTACTATAATGAATACACAATTGACAAAGTCTTTGACTCACCAGAAAACATCTTGATGACACCGCAAAATGAAAACAAAAATCAAGTATTGAATAACTGATTTTAGTTAATTAATATCCAGATTTAATATTTGTTTAGATTTTATCCCCATAACATCACAGAAATTTAAATGATGTCAATTCAGCTTATCGTGTGCACATTTTCGTACTTGAGAATGAAAGTATATTAATCTCCTCTCCTGATTAGTTAATAAAGACTTCAGTGTCATGCTGGATTCCTGGATCAACACAAAAATTTTCCTCGTGCATTTTCAAGTTCAGATTTGCAATGTGATTTGTTATGCACGGTCAGAAATGAACATGAGTTGCCGTGATGGTTCCTCGAACAGATCCCGAAGCTCTGCTTAGTTGGCAACGGCTGTAGTGCTGATTGTCAATCCAGTTCGATAAAATACCACCTTAAAAGTACACAAATGTGTATAAATAATTATTCCAAAATTGCAGATAATACGCAGTCGATATTGAAGTTTCCATAGAGCGTTCGTTTAAATCAATTAAACTTTAACTTACAGTTCAACGACCGGTTAATGCAGAATAAGGTGTCATTGAAATGACGTTTATCAGATGTGGTAAAACCATCTAGAGAGCAAAAATAGTAATAGAATGTCACCAGGTATTCCTATATTATCTCAAAAATACTATCTTATGACAATATTCAAGTATGTATAAGGATTAGTCAGATATTGATGTAATTAATTACTTCAGAATCTGTACTAATACTTCAAATGTCGCTGGCGTATGAAGAGGTTTCAATTTATTGCATTTTATCTTTAAATCTGTCCCCTACACGTTCTGCACAAAAAAAAAAAATGAATAAAAAAAAAAAATAAAAAAAAAATTAAAATGCTACCTCATGATGTATCATGAAAAGTAAATCAGAGTACGATAGCTATTTCAGAACACATGAGGTCACAAAAAATGAGATGCATCAAGAACTGTCCTGTTTCCCATCACGTATTAATTTACTAATTATGTCCACTATAGAGAGTAGTGTCGAGAAGCGTTCAATGTCTTACAACGATAAAGATAAGTCAGTAGTGTACATGACAATAAACATTTAGTTTGACTGTTAATGGATGTATCTACAAAGAGCATTCATAAAGGTTGCAGGTAGAAGGAACTACGAAGGAACAGAGGAACTTCGTCAACATTAAAAAAATGAAGTACAAAAGATTTCTGGTAGGCTAAATACAGCTAAGAATGAAGTACATAGAAAACGCAGAGAATTCAAATTGATTCAAGGAAAATTAAGAATAACGTGACATGTTACGCTCGTCCGACGCTACATTCAACAAACATAATAGTAACCTTTGCGGAAATAAAAAACGAAGTTGTAAGCTCTAAGAGTACAGGGAGAACAACTCTGTTAAAAGGAAAGTGAGATATAATCTGTAAAGAGAACATTGCAGGGTTCTATAAGGGGACGGAAACTGATTAATGACGAGGTGGAGAATAATTTCGGATCAGTGCGGTATATAGTCGCTATGAATATTGTCTGGATTTACGAAATATTATTAGGTTTGTAAAACTTAAGATTCATTAAATTCACTATTACGAGTAATAAGGAATATAAAAATGAAAGAACTATGGCACAATCAATTTAATTGTCGGTATCTATACATACAAAGATAATGTAAACACAGTAAGTACTTCAGCTGGACAGGAAATTGACATTTTATAAAACAGGAATAACCGGAAGTTGAACGGGCATCGGTACAGGGTAGCTCAATGTGATGGACCATTAGGTAACTCCAGAAATGCTTGATCGAAGCAAGTATATATATATATATATATATATATATATATATATATATATATATATATATATATATATATATATATATTCTGGGAAAATAGGGTATCCTTAAATATAAGTAATTTAGGACAAATAATTAGAAAGTCTCTGAAAGCTAAGACGAAACAGTAGCAGGAAACAAATTAGAAAATATCGAATATGAAATGGTTGTCGGAAGGAGTGATTAAGTATGTAAAAAAAGTAAAAGCAAGCTTCGTTACAAGCGAGGGCTTCAAAATTGAGAGAGTAGGAGGAAATATACAGTTAAACATCAAGAAAAGTTTCCTTCAAAAAAATGTTCAAATGTTTATAATTCTATGGGATCAAACTATGTTGGTCATCGGTCTCTCGACTTACATACTACTTCAACTAAGTTATACTAACCTAAGGACAACATAAACATCCTTGCCCGAAGGATTCGAACCTACGACGTGGGAGTCGGCACGATCCGCAACGTGGCGCCCCAGACCGCTCGGCTACTCAGGCGCGGCATAGTTTCCTTCAGGAACCGTATCAGGTGGTTGTCTTCTTTGATGATGTGTCAAGGGAAAGTTGGTGTTGAAATGGAAGAGATGGAGGTCGATAAAAAAAAATAAAAAACCTAATTGTGTATAACCTAAACTGTCAGAAATGTAATAAACAAAGTAGGTCGGAACATGTAGGCCATAAAGACGGAATTTGAGTTGTATAGACGGACTGTATGAACAAATATCTACACGTTATTGCAAAGAAACGGAAGGGAACAGCTTACAATATTATTGCTCTTGATGTCTAGAATCTATTCGCCTAGTGGTATTCCTTTTGTAGAATTACTTTCAAAAGAGTCCAAAAATAGTAAAAGCGATAAAGAGCAATAACTATTTCGCACAGCTTGTATTTCGGATAGGTAATAGAGACGTTTTGAATTGTGTACATTCTTTGTACATCCGTATTCTAAAATCTCAGCAAAACGTACGTACTGCAGACAGAGGGAGAAGACAAATACTGGTATATATCCTACAAATAACTGAGGACACTGGGTGTAAGTGCTGGTTGTTAATGAATAGGGCGGCACTTAATTATTGGTAGCGGGAACGATCGAACCAATCAGAAAATGAAGAATTATATAAAAAATTTGGAGGCATTACAGGATGTAAGATCGTGTATACCGTCGATACATATATGGTGACTCTATAAAATACCGAATAATCAATTTCATTTATTCCAGATATAAAGGATCTAAGACATTTCTTCTTCTCATGTCTGATTAAGTCACAGTGGAGTAAATGTACTTGGTAAAGTTATTTGTCGTCATTTGCGTGCGGCAGATCTTACATCTGTATTGGTTTGTTGCATTAATAATAAGGAATGTTATGTACTCTTTAAATCTTCTTATAAACTAAAAAATAAATAATAATAATAATAATAAATTGTCGTTTTCACTCTAAGTCGGACTATTTAATGGCTTACAAAAGCTAATATTTGTTAGTGTCCTTGTAGTATCCGCACGGAAATGTAGACTGGCATATTCTGACGTAATAGCCACTCAAGAATTATCCATAGTAACAATATTATTTTTGATTTAGTAACTGGCGTTCCGCCTGGTTCCCACGGCTGAAATTTGCTTCTGAAGTAAAGGAGAAATCTGCTTTTCATGTGATCTTAAGTATGTCATTTTATAACATGTCTATATCTCTGAAGCTTTAGGTTGTGCGAGGTCTATCATTCAGTTAGTTCATCGAGAGGCGACTATCCAACTGCAACTTTTCGAGAAATTAGGTGAATTAAAAAAAATCTGAACGGTTATAAAATTATTTGAACGACATCAATCGGATTACATTTTTTGGTGTTTTAATGCGTTCATCGGAACGGTTAGTGATGGAATCAGGTTTTTATCTTTCCTTCCGCGTATTTAGTTGTTACTGTTTTCTGTTACTCCCTCTCTTTTTCTCTCCTCTACCTGTCCATGTCCCCCACCTGACCACCAGTTATAATCCGCATTCCTTGAATTCCAAATACAAATTCTTACATTAAATATTTATTCCAACCTATTTCCCGCTCTGCCTGTTTACCAACTCCGCCCTCCCCATTCCTCACTGTCATCTGTTTGATTCTTCTTGCCCTTGCTCTGTCCGCCTCGCTTTCCCACATTCCAGCTTTTCCTCTCGCATTTCCACAACCCGCTGATTTTCTCTGTCACTCACCCTACCCCACTCCCCCCCCCCCCTTTCCTCAACTCATTTCATCTCTTCTTGTATCAGATTATTTTTAGCTGCCAACATTCACGTTGTGCCATGTAGCATAAGCTGACTTGCGAAATATAGCAACCTTCTTCATGTAAACATAAATACATGTGCCACCTTTCATGATGTTCGATCATTTCTAATGTAAGAAACCTTTGGCCATTCACCTCAGATGTTTGTTTGTGTATGAAAACCTTCACCGTGAAAAGTAAATGTAAGTGGCCACAATAATGTTGTGCTATGGCCAACAGTGCATTTAAATACTGTTATTCTACATGTTTGTTCGAATTTTCCGACTTTCCCGCTTTTCGTGAAAACTTTTCCAAAACCATAATGTACAAAACAAAGGAAATAATTATGGATATCTATCGTTTGAATCGTGGATTACGGTCCTATTTCGTTTTTAACAAACAGTGAAAAGAATGCTGGCAATTATAAATTTTCAAAAAGAAAGAAAGAAATCTGCAAAACCGTTCTTATCGATCTCAGAAATGCTCTTACTTACATGCGCTACATGAATTTTGTTCATATTATGCGTATTTATGTTATATGGTGCACACTTGTATTTTTCTTCCAGTTTTTTTATTTTCCTTTAGTTATGTCCAATTGAAATTTGGAGAGCCATTGAGAATTTTACGATTATCTTTGACTGATATCAGCTTCACTTCTGAAAGTAATCTGCTCAATTATGCTCAGCAGACAGTGGTACAAAGTTTGAACGTCATGCACTGCTGACTTATATTCATATATAACCCAACAATCTTACATCCATAAGATCCAGCGATCATCATGACAGTTAGCTATTACTTTGACATCCGCACTTTCTGAACAGGAAACAATATCTATCCTTAGGTGGATTTCTAATTCATGAATGACGTACTGAAGAAGTGAAATCTTTATTCATCTCCTACCTCTATTACATAACAATTTCTGAGGAATAATGAGTGATTAGTCTGAATACTTATCAGTAGACGAATATTCTCCGTAGTACTCCACAACAAAGAGAGAAGATTGTAATGTAGACAGTGTGAAAGTGATAAACATGTCGAGCAGTAAAAAAATAGGATTCATATGCGTCTATAGTATTTTATCACAGAACTCATAGGCTGAGAATGAATTTCTACGTCACAAAACGCACAATACTATGACACCAATGAAGTAAGCAATACACAATGACATTTATAGCCCCATCATTAGTTATTATGATAAGAGTCACGAATATATTTTAATTAGTAAATGAACATCATTAAGATGGTTGGGATATATATAAACGCAACATGTCATTTACTTGCAACAAAGAACAAGATTTCCAAGCATTAATTACCAGATATATATTTTTTGATTTTGTGACTTTCAAGAAAATGGGAGGGCTGCTTAATTTGAAGTACTTCCATAACTGAACACTAACTATTTTTAAAGTTGTTTCGTCATGTTTTTAATAGATGTAACGCTAACATAGTCCACTACCTCTGTAATTAAGCTTGGAAATCATTACGTTAATTCCAATTTTCTGTTCGTCAGCATTAACAGAAAAACTCTAGTATTTTTAAATACTTCTAACAAATCGATACATAGCTGTGAGACATATAGCTCATTAACATTATCGCAAAATTTTGCAACGGCTTTAAATTTCCGCAACAACTGCTAATATCCCAGTTGTTTGAAAATGATCACAATTGCAGAGCAACTCCGACCTGTTCTGTTAATTCTGAAAGTTATTTTGATGGTCTGTGGTAACTATTGTTCCCATTTTCCGGAAATGCGTTGCCATTATGAAAACAGCGAGCAGACAAAAGAGCCGTTTACAAACAGTGCGCAACATCACCACGCTGACACCGACATAAGCGGTTGGCGGCTGTACTAACAAACAGTGGGAAATAAGCTATAGGGAGCATTCTGTTATTCCCACAAGCGTCGGCGTCCCAATAGAAAGATTGAACACAATAAATCGAAGATGCGTCACCACCAAACCAGCTCAGTCGAATACAAGCAGCGTTACGCTATTATTCTGTCATATCGATGACAATATCACCAGTGTTCCGTAGCAACAGAAGAAATTATTGACAAAGAACACGGTTGGTTACTTGCAGTCTTTTTCTCTGCTACCAAATTTTGTTTGTGTTCGTCGGTATCACTCGTATTTACTCTCTCTAACCGAAGAATGGAATGTATATATTGTCTACAATTCAAAGTTCAAATGTTTGTAAAGCTTAAAGGGACTTAACTGCGGGTCATTCAGTCCCAAAACTTACAAACTTTTTATAAACTACCTTATGCTAAAAACGGCACAAACATCCATGCGATCCATGTGCAAGGGGGGATTCGAACCCCCGACGGGAAACGGCCTCGCGCATCGCAGCATAGCGCCTCAATGCGCTCAGCCACTCCGCCGCGGCACAATTCAAAGTAGCTCACAATATCTTCACATGTTTTTGTTTCTTTGTTTTTCTTCTTTTTTTTTTTTCGTGCAGGTTTGACGCGACGCACCACAAACTTCTTAATTACACGGTAGCAATTCTACTCTAATTGTTCCAGTTTTCCTTTTTATATACAGGTTTTACCTCCTATAATTCCTTTGATAGTACCACGATGGTTGTGCCTTGATATGTCATTTCGTCCAGTGCCTTCATTTCAGTGCTGTACCATGTGTTCATTTCTTCAATGATTCTAAGGAGAATATCCTCATTAGTAAACACATCAGTTCACCAAATTTTCAAGTTTCTTCTTAAGTATTACATCTAAAATGCCCCTATCCTCTCCTTCTCCGGTTTTCTCAACGTCCATGTTACTATTCCAAAAAATTAAAAAAAAAAAAAAAAAAACACCTGTGCTCGTAATTTGCTTTCTCATGGGTTTCTTCCTAGCTGAGGCTAACGTTTGATACCAGTAGACAACTGGTACGAGCTTGATCCCTGATAGGATATTTTCCTTCCTAGGTAGCATAACTCGTTAAGTTCATCGATGTCGTGATCATGAATGTTGGTTTAAATCTTCCAATGCATTAATTTTCGCATATAGCATACGATTCTAACCATGTCTGTTTTGAATGTAGTTTGGTGGGGAGTACACATCCACCAGAGAGCTGTGCAAAATTCAACTATACGTAGAAATAATCTTGTTAGTTTGTCACTCGATTGATGGTTGATACTGTCAAATGAAAGATTGGAACTACTTAAAAGAGTATCACACTTCCTTCCACCGTATTACTATGCGTCACTCATCATAAAAAAAAAAAAAAAAAAAAAAAAAAAAAAAAAAAAAAAAAAAAATCCTACATATATTTAAAGATTGAGTTACACGTCTTATTGAGAATTCAACAACTACCAAAGATATCTTTCAGCTCTAACAACATACATTCCTATGTCTTTATTTACACTTAAAAATTAAACACAAATCTAAACTTCTAAATACCTGAAAATTCAAAGTTGCATTTACGACTAGTTCTGGTGATGTGGCATCAAATATAAGCAAATTGGTATGGATAGTCTTTACTGGGACAGTTGTACCGTATAATGCCAGCGGAAAGCTGGTCCGTAATAACGAATTTATGAGGAGATAATAGAGTTTTTCAGAGATGATATGTACGGCATTTATAAAAAGTTAACAGAAAAACCAACATTTGACAACACGACTCATGAAGTGAGGGTCAAGCATGTATATAGATCGTTCATCACTAGATTATGACGAGTAAGTTTATCAGCATCAAAAATAGTAGTTTCAGTTGCCATATGTTTTGATTAAATTGCTTTTGGGATCCCATATTTCTTTTACGCTGGCAAAAGACCGGAGATATAATATCTCACAATCCTCAACTAGACACTACTAGCTGTTCCTGTGAAACAGAAGTCTAAACAACGTGATCCTTTACGTTGTGAGGAATTCTATTTTTTTTTTTTTTTTTTTTTTTACTTCAAAAGGTAAAAACTCAATTCCAATTCAATTAGAGTCTAAGAAAGGCGTGATTTTAATTTCATGTTGGCTGTCGTTAAGATGCAAAGTTGCTTTTGGGAGCAGCTGCTATTTACCGTCAGTGGTATTTTTAAGTTTTTGTGAAGCTTATGGGACTTAACTGCGGGGTCATCAGTCCATAAACTTACAAACTACTTATAAACTCCAGAATGAAACTTCACTCTGCAGCGGAGTGTGCGCTGATATGAAACTTCCTGGCAGATTAAAATTGTGTGCCGGAACCGGGACTCGAACCTGGGATCTTTGCCTATCGCGGGCAAGCGCACCACCGACTGTGCTATCCCGACACGACTCACGATGCCGCCTCACAACTTTACTTCCGCCAGTACCTCGCCTCCTACTTTCCAAACTTCACAGAAGCTCTCCTGCAAACACGCAAGACTAGCACTCCTGGAAGAAAGGATATGGTGGAGACATGGCTTAGCCACAGCCTAAGGGATGTTTCCAGAATGAAACTTCACTCTGCAGCGGAGTGTGCGCTGATATGAAACTTCCTGGCAGATTAAAATTGTGTGCCGGAACCGTAACTCGAACCTGGGACCTTTGCCTTTCGCGGGCAAGCGCAGCACCGACTGTGCTATCCCGACACGACTCACGATGCCGCCTCACAACTTTACTTTACCTCGCCTCCTACTTTCCAAACTTCACAGAAGCTCTCCTGCAAACACGCAAGACTAGCACTCCTGGAAAGGCAAAGGTCCCAGGTTCGAGTCCCGGTTCCGGCACACAATTTTAATCTGCCAGGAAGTTTCATACTTATAAACTGTCTTATATTAAAGACTGCACAAACATCCATGCCCAAGGGAGGATACGAACCTCCGACGCAGGAGGTCAGTTGTATTTAAGCCTTGAATTTCGCCATCAGTGAGAGCTTAAATGGAAGAAGATTTAATTTGAAATATAGGTATACAGAAGATTCACAAAATATTATATGTTTTAGTGTGAACTAAATCCACAGTGGTCTGTTTGGCCAAGGGGACCAGATATGGTGCTCACTGAGTATGAGCTGTGCCTGACTGACTTTGCGATTGAGGTACGTTTTCTGTGATGAAGGCTCTGGTCAAAAATTTAAAACCAATTTTGCCGTTTCAACGAGGCTGTCTGCGGATCAGTAGTCATCTGTATAGTGAGTTGTGCCTATCCTCGTATTATTGACAATAAACGAACAATCATAGACATTTCTTATGTCTTCCGCAGAACCACATCGAGGAGCAAGTCTTAACGGTTATAGAGTATGTCAGTACCTCAAATTGTAAACAAATGAGTACAGTAGCGGAAAAGAAACGTATATGCCTACGACTGGCCTAAGCATAACCAAAAGGAAATAAATAAATAGCATGACACTGAATTTAATATAATTTTTAATTTTTTTCAGGGGTCCCTCGACTGAATGGAAAGAGTGATCCACGAAGAAACTTTCCAAGTTAGATTTCAAAGAGCATGGCTTACTACCATTTGAATTCTTGTGGCTGCGTATTGCAAATGGATACGGCAGAATACTACATGAATTTCTGGACTAGGGTAAAGGTGACGTGATCGAAATACAGATCCCATTTTTGTCACATAGAAAAATCCAGAGATTATTAACAACAGACGACAAATAAGAAAATATTATTGGAGAGGATAATATTAGAATTCTCACTCTAAAGGACAGGGTTCAACAAGAGGTTGTTACACCACATGTTGCAATTGCAGCTCAGAAAGCACAAAAAATTAGAACATCGATAACACTTTTGATATGCCCATTCTTCGAAAAAAAAATGCCCGGTTTTTTTTTTTTTTCATTCACCCTAAAGATCTTTTGCCATGTCTAACATGCGATAACCGAGTGATATTCCTTTTTATGATTCAGACAATTCATCTTATTCTGAGTCTGACTCGTCTGTCAACGACCTCTTAAGCAATTGCCGATAGAAGATACGACAAGAAAGCTAGTCGTAAAGTAGAGAATTACCAAGGTATGAGTTTTAATAGGAGAAGTTTCCTTTCACAGTTTTTGACAGTTCAATACATATTTTTCGCCAATGACTTGAATTGCAGTTTTGATAATCATCACGTTTTGGTGAACTGAACGATAACGGAAGTGGAACACTGCAGCAATAGCGACCCGTAAACAGTGCGTTATTCCATGTTCTCGAAACAGTCACTAAAATGGGCGTATGGTGACTGAAAATACAAAGTAATTCTTGAAAACATTGACATTTTTCTAAGACTTTCTTCTATTGACTTTCCAATCAGCTGTTCATTAGACGGACTCTTGTTACTAAGTTATAAAGATTGGCACTACCATTGAAATCAAAGAGCTCGTGAGTTTTCCTTATTTCCCAGGTTAACACACACGCAGGTATTAATTCTGACATATGGTTTGTGGATTCTTATTTATAAGTGAATACGATACAATTCAGCAACAGTTAGTAATGAATTTAGCACTGTACGTTTAGTTGTGTGAAGTCTGATACTCTCACGTGGCAGGAATACCATGTTCCATACAGGCCTCTGTTTCGTTAGCTACGGCGTAATCAGATTTTAAATCCACTTGTATTTATTTACGATCAGATTTGTAGCCCGTGAATAAAGCGATCTCAGATATCGTGTAACATGATTTGTATGTCGTTAGTCATTGATTTTAGAAGAAACCCCCGCCTACCTCCGTAAAGAATTTCTGTGTGATTATACTATTTCGTAACGTAAATGTAGTATTATTACACTTTCTAAACTAACTGTCGTAGTTTCTTACAGTTCTGCAATAACTGTTGGCTTTAGTTACTGATTATCGGGATACAGTATTCAGTTACGTAAAATTCAACAATATTTCTGGCGGAAAAACATGATATTGAATAAAGATTCCGAGTTGCGGGTATGGCTGTGCAGTAGAAATTATATCGCAAAATCGACGGAGATCGAATTTGAAATTCTTTTATCAATTTTTGTGCAAACAGAGATTATAGGACATGATATTTTTCAGATGGATATCCATCTAATACCGCTCATATTAACGGAGGAGAATATTAGCTTTGTAAACAGCTTAAGCGATTCAGGTAGCATTTAGCTATTATCTACCGCGTTTTCGGGTCTAACAACTGGTTACATCGTAACGGAAACATTTATCTTTCACAGTGCTGCAAGAAGCCTTGCTATTCTCTAGTGCTACCTTACCGTCAAAATAATGAGAGCTATGTTGTCATTTCCAAAAGTCAAAGTATGACATCAAATTAAATGACAACCTATTAAAATAAACCGTGAGAAGTTTATTAGTCTTTAAATACATACGTTCTTTAAGGATTATGGGCTTAATTATATATTATTTTGTCTGTAATATGCTATATGTTATTTCAACAATAACAGACGATATAAATTTTGCCTTAAAACTTATTCAGTATTGAACAGCTTGTCGATTTATCTTCTTCAGAACTACTAATTGACACTACTCTGATCAGTTACGGCTGGCAAACATATTTTTCTCGACACATCTGTTCGCGTATCAGGACAAGGAATGAAATGACTTCATTTGGCCGCGGTAGAGTAGCCGAGCGGTCTAAAGCATCTCGCTGCGGAGCGCGCGGTTGCACTACGGTGGAGGTTCGAGTCCTCCCTAGGGCATGGGTATGTGTGTATTTGTCCGTAGGTTAGTTTACCTAAGTTTGAGTAGTTTGTAAGCTACGGACTGATGACCACGCAGTTTGGTCCGATAGATTTACAAACATTTGAACTTTTTTTTACTTCATTTGTTTTGTATACTATTTTTAGATCATCTCGGTATTTGAACCATCTCCAATAAGCGCAAGCAGTAGATGTAGTGGGACGAGATTGGCTGTCACTCACAAGGCCTCTCAGCTCAATTTCGGAGGTAATAATGGTTACTCATGTATAAATTTGATTCAAATAATGGATAAATCTGAAATTTATATTGATGTATTGAAAATTTTGTTTCTTTTCTTATGTTTTATGTCAGCTACGAATGACACGCGTCCTCGTCTCTTCACCTCCCTCGGCAGCGTAAGAATTATTTGTAGCTGGCCACTACCTGACTTTACCCAGCGGCCTTCGGTGACGAAAAGATGAAGGAGGACGTCCGCCATATCTGAATTTTACAATTAAAAAAATAAAAAAGAAGATGTAAATTCTCAATCTAAATAGAAATGTTACAAATGATTCAACATTTTTCAACTTTGTATCCAGTATTCATAAAGATCATATGTCTACCAATTCATGTGCATGTTATATGTATGACTCTACGAGAAACAAAAATGTGATAATATTCACGAGTGGCGAGGACATTTTATTAGAAGAAATATTTTTGGCGTGTTCTGAAAAACGAAATTGATTGATATCCTGTCGGAAATGTAAGACTTTTTAGATCGATTACTAATAATCAATGGTTATTTATCATTAGAGGACATAGTTTGTAGCAACAAGTGAATCACGATATTATGAATTCAAGCTAAAATTTTGTCACATCCTTGTGTTGAAGTTAGTGATAGAACATTTCTTATTATTATTAACGAATCCGTCAGCATATGGTAAAGTTTGAAATAATTAATTAATAGAAGGCTAAACGAGAGAAACTTAATAAATGATACGAGGTGTTTCCTATTGTTTGGGATTCGGTGAAAATACAGAATGAGTGAATGTAGTGCTAGAGGCATACCCCGTACCCAAGTCATTCCGGTAATGGAGACGGTCGTCAAAGTAAGACCAACCGTAATCCCGTACCTACTTTCTCTTTTCGTTCTGCCATTGTACCGAACACATCTTCTATAGGTTTCCTATGAGAGTGCTGAGTCTTTTACATCCCAGCGTTTTGAGAGGTGATGGCTACAATCAACTACTTGTCCCTCTCTCAGGAAACATGATTTTCTCAGCAGTGTCAAGAATACTTCGCTATTATTAGGAGTTTGTGTAACTTTAGGAGCGAAATCTGGTGCTTTTTTACGCTAGACATTTAGCGCAATTTTTTATTTTTGAATGTGACTGCTTCATTTAACGGAAACATATAATAGTTTCGGCATTAAAACTAATTAAACTATCATATATACATCACGACACAACGACGCGTTGTCACAGCTCACAGAGAACAAAGTTTAACGGTGAGCACGGGATCATTCCTTTACCAAAGTTTTGGTTACAAAATTCGTCATGACGTGATGGAACTTATGTGCATAGAAATTACGTCTCTGCATTTTCTTAAACATTCTTCAATAAATGATCATAAAAGCTAAATTGCGTCATTTAATGTATGTAGTTTCATTAATGTCTTGCGAAGGTCTTGCGTAAATGAAAAGACCCTGATTGCGTAGTAGAGAACTATTCTTAACACTGCAACAAAAGCTGAGAAAAAGATTGATTTCCCGAGAGGGGGACTAGTAGATGATTGCAGACATCGCCACCCAAAACGCTGGGATGTAAAAGACTTCTCAGCACTCAGGAGACACATATTATCTGTCGTTCGGTACAATGTCAGAACGAATAGAGAAAGTAGGATCGATATTGGGGATGGTCTTACTGTGACTAACGTCTCCACTAACTTATTTGGATACTGGGTGTGTTTTTAGCACCATATTCGATGGTTCTGTGTTTTCACCGAAGCCCAAACACACAATAGTAAACACCTGTTGTTATTTATGAAGTTTATGACAGGATAAGGGCACAGTGCATGATCTACAAGTATTGGAACGCTAATATGCTAATGCAAATACCTTACGACGCGATCAGTTCTGTTTCTTTGTAGTTGAAGCATCACATTGTTTTCTGTTATAATTTAGACGACACTGTTGTATGCAAGAATAGGTTACCACTATCTACAATGTAGTGCAACGTTACTAAATATGTGGTCCGTTTGCCGCTATTCACTTCTATTTAAACTTTTCCGAAAGTTCACGTATGTTTCAGTCAAACCCGGAACTAAACGTTGGACGAATGGCTATGGATGCCTACATGAGTTGTAGTTCAGTTATATATGCAGTGATTACTAGATGAAAAGTAATATTCATAAATGCAGTTTCATTGAAATAGGTGAAGATAAATGCCAGTGCACCAAAATTTGGCATTTACATTTTAAAAAAGCATTCACCTCTTTCAAAGGTTATATTTTTTTTCATTTTGAATCATTTATTTACTTTTTTGGACTTTTTTAATCTGCTAGATTTTTAATCTTCCGCCTGCCGTTTCCCCTCTAACAGTTCAGAGTCGGACTTCCGATGACTTTTTCGTGTGTATTCGTCAATTAGATGGAATTTCGTGACATAAATCAGTTTTTATTTCTATTTTGAACACAGCGATCAAGAAGGGATGCAGTTCCATCGGATGTACTGCGCTTATCTGTTGATCAAAGCGTACAAGAACTCATTCATCTGCACTGTGCAGTTGTGATCGACAAATGATTTTGTCACGTGATATGGAATAATGAAGCTTTCTCGATTGTGTGGTATGCAAAAAGTACTGACAGTGAAGTTGTAACCATCAGCGAGAACGGAAGAAAACATTGTGATTAGACCATTCTGTGATATTTGTACTGTATCGTTTTGCTAGAAAAATTCAGTAGGACGGTGGCGTTACTATGGTATAGAAGACATAACGCTAGTATTATCATTGCACTTCATTTTAAGTAAAACACAGCACGTAGTGTTCTGAGTAGCATCAAGATAGACACATGTGACAAATACTACTCAGGGTTAAAGAAGACTAGCTTCTTAACGGAAGTTAAAATAGAGTCGTTGCGTATTGTACCTCACTCGTTAAAACGGAACCGTATATCACTTTGTCAAGAACTACGTAGCCAAGAAGTCACATGCAAACAGAAACTATAGAAACTGGCACACCAGTTTCGTTCCGGTTTGAATACACAAAGCGACATCAGTATATCATGCCCATGTAAATTCAAGTCATTCAAAGATAAGACTACAGCACTCACTTCTGTCGCTGAAACAAACTTCAGCAACTACTTCTATTTCTGATCTTAAAAATAAATTAAACACGAAAAACTTGTGATGGCGCCTTCTGTTACTTCTTTGCTGTACTATGAAACTCACAACACCATCTATTGGTTTCTTGGTGAATTGTGCTGTACTTGTAAGAAGCAACGAATCTTAAAATTTTCATTGACTGTATCCTTTTATTCTTGATCTGTTTTTGATTAGAAAAACCAATATGTTGCTTCAAGCTACCTCAATTTTACCTGTTAAAATCACATGGTAATTCGTTATCAGTTCTGGTGATTGGGATGCATGAATAGACAGATAGACACAATAGATTTAGATAAATGTTTAACTTCTCTTTTCTCGCTGCGACATTGTCGCGCGAGAATGGCTGCGCGTTCTGATGGGCAACGCCGCGGATTGTGTGGCCGCTCCTACGGAGAATGGGCGTGTGTATTGTCCTTAGCGTTAGTACATGTTTAGTAGTTTGCAAAGCCAGGGACTCATGATCTCATAAGTTTGTTTCCTTACGATTACAATCGTCTTAATATTTGATGCGCAGTTGTTGAAATGAAGCCAATATGTTAACGGAAGGTTCGCTCATATTACCTGCGAAAATCCCTTTTTTAAAGTAGTGTATATAGAAGCGTGTGCAAACAGAAAACCAGTCAGACACAACGGTTTAATATAAAAGTTTAAATTACAAAGCCTTTTTTTTTTCCTGTGGTCGTTTTGTCATGAACTGAGGACTGTACATTGCCTCTAACTACGTGTAAGTTAGGTAAGAAAATTATATGAAACTTCTGCTTGCAGTTTTAGGTACAAGCTTAATTAAAACGACAGACAAACATTTCAGTGTACGATGAAAAAATTCAATTCATTGTACATTTCTATCTAGATTCGTATTTGGATGCAATAAACCCATATGTTGCCAGGAGGCAGCCTGATGTTACCTGTGCAAATCCAACAAACAGTTGTCTCTTAATTTTTGGATATTTGTGTGTTGAATGAGAGTAACGACAGACACGATAGTTTTATAGATTTGCTATTAGAATGGATGGCGTTCATGTTGAGTGGCCTTTGGGCACTCTACTGCCATTATTTACTGAAGTTAATGTGCTCTAGTTGTCATCGTTGCACGACGAACTCTGTTCGATGAAAATAAAATCTTTCCCTATTGGAAAAAGGCAGGATACATATTAATAGGAAGAAATCATAGCGGAGTTAAAGTCCTGAGCAACCCCAAATATTTCTGTGAAACATTGCACGGTGGTTAGAAGAGCAGTATTGCAGAGTCTGCAGTCGTTAAAAGTAACGTAGCCGATATTTGCCGTGATATAGATAATAATTTAAATTCGTACTTGAATAACTGTATTTGGTTCAGCTTTGAGTAGTATTTCATTTTGCAATATGAACGTAGAAACAAGTACATCTTTATCAAATTCTATTCATAAATTTTGATAGGAAATTATAAAATTGGATTCCAAATAGCATGACCCGTGCGTCAATATAATACTGAAGACGGCTTAATTGGCAGATCATTGGTAGAAATATAATCATTTCTTGACTAAATACTGACACATAGAAGGCTTACTGAAATCTCCAATTGCGAAATGTGTTCAAGAAGTGCGAATGTTAATCAATTCAGCAACGCAGCAGATGATATAATATTGCACTGGAAGTCCGAGACTGCCGCTGCTTATAGTGTATAATTACGCTATCTTTATTTAATCTTTATAAGAGTAGATGTGATACAGGTGGCCCTTACAGTGAAACGAAACGAATAACCAGAGATGAGATCACGCAGATTAATTTTGAAGCCATGAACCTAGTGATAGTCAGCATGTGGTTAAAGAGAGCATATAATGAATTGTGCGAACATTGTCAGATAAATATTTACCGAATAAGAATGACAACAAAGGAATTGATGTGTGTCTCTGTTAGAGAGGGTAGAGGACGACGGCATGTTACTGTACGAAAGGAGGTAGTATTTGTTAGTTCTCGTATGTCCTTTCTTTCCACAGTTGCTTTTTATATTATAATGGAGATATTTATTTCTCTAAGCCGTGTATGCAACGGAAATGAGACAAGTTATTTTGAGACAACGATTTCACCTTTATTTGCTAGGCATCTTCAGCGGCAATATTTGGTAGCGCTGGGCTGCGTGTGCTGCTGTTTGCGACTAAGGTTGTTTTGTGTCTGTGTTCTATTATTCCATTGATTTTTTCATTTCAGCACTTCACTACTAAGCATATTCCGTGCCATTTCAGTTGCAAAGACGGCTTGTATAATTAAATATCGCATTACGATACGAGATAGTGTTGTCTAAGTGGGTGGTGTGGTGAACATTAGAATCTGAAATTTCATAATTAAGGGTGTAATACGAGTACTGTTTTCATGGCAGTTTCATAATTTCAACTGGATGCCGAAATTTTGTACTACCATACATCTCTTGATTAAAAGGAAGAAAGGGATACTCGGGCATAACGTACCGTCAACAGCGTTTACACTGATTATGGGGCCTAATTAGAGACAGCATTATGTTCGTAATTAATGTGATAATATACCCCATATTGTGATACTATCTTCATTCGGATTATGGTGTATATTATAGCGAAAAGAACGGAACGTTTTAATCCATATGTAATAAACGTAAACGAGTAATTCTTCGACCATGCAAGTACTAGAATATGCAAATATACAAAGTAAAGCTCGTTGAAAAGCACGACCAATTGGCTAAATGAAACTTCCGACGAAATATTGATATCTGTTTCCGATGTATTTATTCTGTGTCATCCTATCTGTAGAGTACGGTAGTGTCAAAAAATTGGTGCGAATATAAAAATACAGGTTCATTTTTTTTCACCGTTATGTGTAAGTTGTGAGTGGACACAATCACCTCAAACAGCGGTGAGCTATGAGAGCAAAACGAAATATCCGACGCTTCATATTTCAAACCAGCTGGAACATTTAACTATTTGATCGTTACGGGGGGGAAGCATCACGCAAATGTTGTACGAATTGTCATGGAAATCATTAAAAGAAATACGTTATTCATTGCGGCGTGAACTGTTTGCGAAGTTTGTCACCGTCTTTTACTTCCGAATGTGGAAATATTTTGCTAGCACCCACGTACACAGGAAGAGATGACCATCCTAATAAAATAAGTGAAATCAGATCGAAAACTGAAGATTTAGGTGTTCTTTCTTCCCACGCGCTATTAGAGAATGGAACGGTAGAGAAAAATATGAAAGTGGTTAATGAACCCTCTGCCAGGCACTTAAATGTGATTTATAGAGTATCTATGTAGATGTAGATGTAGATCGTTGTACTACAGTACGTAACACACGCAAATAAAAAGAGAGTTTCGCCTTGTCTTAAAGTGCACAACACAACGCATAATTTGAATTTCTAAATCATCATGTTCGTTGCTATAAGTCTTTTGCTCGAAAAACTAGATACGAATTCCATTTGTTTCATTCCATTTCAATGGGAAAAATAATTTTGATGTCAACGTAACTGGCTTTAATGTACAAGTGCCTCACAATCTTTCTCCTTATGCTCTATGTAAGAAGGAATTGAGACCTTTTATTATTTTTTATTTTTTATTTTTTTAGAGACACAGTTTGCTTTTATTGCGTTTCAAGTCTTAATGAATTAGTCTAGTAACTGCTTACTTACCAAAATTATTTCTCTGTCATTTGCCGTTCTCTTGTTGGAAACTCATGAAATGCGTTTGTACTACTATGTCATTACCAGTGACGCTATTACTTTTGTAATATTTTTCATAGTTTCAAGAAATATTTTGAAAAAGGTGTATCGTCTTAAGGTTTAGAGACTTCTACTCCAGCAGCATTTGTAGTCTGCTAAATAAAGTAACCTTGCAGAACTCTAACATGACGGGTACAAAACACAAATTTTCGCATATACTGTTAAGTTCGTAATTCACAGAATATATATCTTTCCCTAATAGCATTTATTCCTGTATTTCCTGGAATTTTGCTCCGCATGATCACCCACTGTCAAACATCTTCAACAATTATGCACACATACTTTCCTCATGAGTCAGACTGTGCACTGGTGAAAACCGTACGAAAATCTGCGTCCATCCGCGTCAAATGGTTAAAACTCCACGAGCTTTCAGCCGTGCAGTACTCGGCCATTATCTAGTGGTGTCACTAATTAGTGGCTGCTAGTCACTTGTGCCCGCGACAGAATGCATCTGAGTTCAAGCGATTCACTAGTACACTACCGGCGTGTGTATTGTATCGAGATTTAATCTGTTATTTATACCGTATGTCGTAAGCATTGCACATCGACTGCGTTTACTGTAGGTGCCTGATGATTGCGGTCAGTCCGTATTTCCTAGGCCTCCTAAGAGGTACTTACGAAACTTGCAGTGAGCTTTAAAGAAATAGCGGTCCTGATGACCTCTGTGCAGCTAGCTCCGACAGCCGGCTGTTCCGGACACGTCGACGGAAGCGGTGCCTCGGATGCTTGAGGGGCTGAGCCTTACCTAGGGGTGCTGCCTCCGGGCGAACAGGTGTCTGCGCGGGGCAGGTGTCTGCTTGGGGCAGGTGTGGAGCACGCACTACACTTCGCGACCGGCACAGCCCTGGCGCAGGCCGCGGTGGAGCAGGCGCAGCAGCCACCGTCCCGACAGCGCGCCGGCCCGCCACTGACTGGAGGCTCCGGGGGCGGAGGAGCGGCCGGGTGGGGCGGGGGCGGCGAGGCGGGGGCTGCGCCGCAGCTGTGCGCGATGCTCCATTCACCGCCGCCTCGCCTGTCCCACCGCAGATATACCTCGTACACTGCACGCATTCACGCCGAGCTCGTATTATAAGCATAGGTGACGGGTCACCAACGTAAAGCCCTTGTCCGCCATATTAGTCGCCCCTGTCAATGGCTTCTGATCGAACGGTGCAAGCCTCCATCATCTGGGCATGTACTAGTCTTCTACCTATATGTCAACCAGTGGTGTATATAATGGGAGGCGGGGCAATGGGGTGGACCCCTCCAGAAATATTGAATATCAGTAAAAAAACCTATATTTTTATGATTTAATCACTACCATCATCATCATTAGAGGCTCATCTACATCTACATAGAAACTCTGCCAATCACATTTAAGTGCCTGGCAGAGGGTTCATTAATCACTTTCATAACTTTTCTCTACCGTTCCATTCTCTAAAAGCGCGGGAAGAAAGAAAACCTAAATCGTTCCGTTTTCGATCTGATTTCTCTAATTTTATTGGGATGGTCATGTCTCCCTAAGTAGGTGGGTGCTAGCAAAATATTTCCACATTCAGAAGTAAAAGTCGGTGATTGAAACTTCGCAAACAGATCACGGCGCAATGAATAACGTCTTTCTTTTAATGATTTCCTCCCCAATTCGTGCAACATTTCCGTGAGGCTTCCCCCCCCCCCCCCGTAACGTGATAAATCAAAACGAGCTGCCCTTCTTTGAACCTTCTCAATGTATTCCGTCAGTCCCACCTGGTGAGGGTCCCACAAGGGGCTACAGTACTCCAGGAGAGGACGCACAAGTGTGATGTAGGCAGTCTCTTTGCTGGAGCTGGTGCATCTTCGAAGCGTTCTGCCAATGAAACGTTACCTTTGGTTCGCCTTCCCCACAACATTTTCTATGTGTTCTCTCCAGTCAAAGTGGTTCGTAATTGTGACTCCTAGGTATTTGGTAGAATTTACGACCTTAAGGTTTGACTGATTTATCGCGTTATTGAAGTTCAGCGGATTTCTTTTAGTGATCATGTATATTACTTCACACTTTTATTTATTTGGTGTAAATTGCCAATTTTCGCACCATGTATAAATTTTGTCTAAATCGCTTCGCAATTGCTTTTGATCCTCTGTTGACTTCACTAACCGATAAACGACAGCGTCATCCGCGAACAGTCTAAGGGAGCTATTCAGATTGTCTCCCAAATCGTTTATAAATACGAGGAAGAGTAGGGGACCTATAACGCTTTCCTGTTGAGCGCCAGATATCAATTCTGTTTTACTCGATGACGTACCGTCAATTACAACGAACTGTGTCCATTCTGATAGGAAATGATGAATCCAATCGCACAATTTTGTACATATTCCATAAGAACGCAATTTCATAAGAAGCCGTTTGTGGGGTACAGTGTCAAAAGTCTTCCTGAAATCCAGAAATATGGAATCGATTTGAGATCCCTTGTCGATGGCACTTAACACTTCATGTGAATAAAGGGCAAGCAGTGTTTCGCAAGAGTGATACTTTCTGAATCCGTGTTGACTATTGGTTTATAGGTCGTTCTCTTCGAGGTAGTTCATAATATTCGAACAAAGTATATGTTCCAAAATCCTATTGCAAATCGACGTCAATGAGATTGGCCTGTAATTTTGGGATCACTCCTACTGCCTTTCTTGAATATTGGAGTAACTTGGGCAACTTTCCAGTCTTCGGGTACGGATCTTTCGCTGAGTGATCACTGCAAACCTTCTTACTTATCCTCAACGATTATATTACTATCTGAACAGAACAGCAGAAACACACGCTCTCACCATAATAAAACTCTCTCTGTACCATCACATAACACTGCAAATTCTCTAAATCATTTTCTGTATCTGGAACACGTCTGTGGAACAATCTTCCTCAAAAGTTAAGAGAGATAAAATCAATTCAAAACTTTAAAAGACAGCTAATAGTTCCCCCTCTGTCACAATAGCCATCTTTTTCTCCACTTACCAGTCTGTAGCCAACTGTTGTCAATTCCTCCTCCCCCATAAATGTTTCTCTTTCCTTTCGTCGGCAGAGATCTCTGTTCATATACATCTGCACTTCCTCAAATCCATTGGCATTGTCAATTTTCAATCTTCTCCTGTTTCATAATCATTTTCTCCCTTCTGTTTATATTAAACTTAATTCAAATGTGTTAAACATCTATCTCCATATAAGTATCTCTTGTTATTATTAGTATTACTTTTATTTTTGTGTTATCTTATATTGTTATTATCAATACGGTGTTTTTTGTAATTAAATCCTTTGTTTATGTTGTTCCTGATCAGATGTAAGAGAGGGCCCTATGACCCTTATCTGGTCAGGTTAAATAACCAAATAAACAAATAAAATAAATAATTGGAGGCGGGACAAGGGACACCATCATCATTAGAGGCACATTATGCCTTTCAGTCTGAAGCATAGTTCCCCTAATGAAATTCTTTGATAATGCCCGATTCAGTGCCTCGTTTGTTGTTAAGCTTCTTACTTCAAAATCGGTATTCACAGAATCTAAGAAGGAAAGTACATGGACTCGAATAAACATATCTGTGTGAACGTTTGGTTACAGAATCTCTACGTACACCTCAATGTGGTGGTGGGTGTCGTTTTTCTGCAAAGCTCTGCAACCATGCTCTAGATAGCACTGTAGATGTAATTGTAGACGCCATACGTAATTCATAACTTATGTAATAATCGTCGTACATGTTCTCTAGCGAATTGTCATCAAAAGCAGTGATGATAGTTGCAACTTTAACCTTCTTCCCGAAAGACTGCCACTGCTTCCAACGCCTCTTCCCGCACATACCGTAGCACTACCGCTGCAATGAGTTGTTCGTCATTATCATCCCTAGTATCATTATTAGGAGTTTGTAACAACAGTATCTAACTTATGCTCATATTTCTGTACCATAACAGATACGAGAAAGCATGCGAATGATTCATCTTCTACACTAATACCATCTTCACGAAGAAGGGTCCTTCGTAACTTCATCTCAACTAATCGCAATACATTAGCAGGATTGACTAGCAATCGCCGCCCCATCTGACGCTTCACCACACAAATAACATCTCAAAACGCAACTTCGGAGGCACAATGCACCGTCCCTGCTGGCGAACCGACAGTGCAATGCGGCATGGCACACGCAGAGGCCTCTAACGGACGACTGCAGATTTTTGCAGATGCGGGAGTATCACTAGTGCAATAAGGGATCTTTACATTATCTCTCATACGATTTTGGTGTATACGTGTTTGTTCGAGCTCAAGTACTTTCCTTGTGAGTAATTTGTGGTGTTCATTCCCAGTTTTTCATTTCGTCATTATGGAAACCCTCCTGTTCTTTTTACCATCTATTAGTACCTGCAAACATCCTTGCTATTTTAATATTTGTAACCTCAACCTAATCAGAGAAACCTATATCCACAAGATTTTTTTTTATTTTTTATGTATTTTATTTTATTTTTTGCTTATGTGACTTAACTGCGGAGTCAGCGGCCTCGCGCATAGGAGCATAACACCTCAATGTGCTTGGCCAGGCGCAGCCTGTATCCACTCCGCTTACCACTTTCATACAACAAAGTTTGTGTCGAAAGGTACAGCGGTGCCTTCCTAACTTAGTCTTGGTACTGACTTCCTTTTTGCAGAACAGAGTAGATTTTAGCTGAGCAGTCATTGCTTTTAGCTTTGCTACACTTCTATTCAAGTTCTTTCACTATGTCGCCATCCAGTGAGAAAATACATTCTAGGTACTTAAGACTGTCCACCTGTTCTTTGTTCCTCCTATTTGGCCATCATTCTGTTTAAATACCTTTCCCGCGGACATTACCTTCGTTTCGCAGACGTTGATTTTCATACCATTACACCTCTGATATAGGTCTGAAATATTAGATTTGTAAGCTTTCAGTCGAATCTGCAATCTGAACTAAGTTGTCTGCACATGTGATACTTCTTATTTCGTTTTCACCTACTTTAATCTCATTCTGTTCATCTATTGTTTTCAATATATGATCCATAAATATTATGAACAACAGTAGTGACAGGTAACATCCTTGTCTTACTCCTGAAACTATTCTAAACCGTGAACTCAATTTTCCGTCAACACTTTGAATTGCCTGTAAAAGTTTGCCTTCGATTCCATATTTTTGCAGGACAATAGCTTCTTCTTAGGAACACGGCCATCAGCCTTTTCTAGAACTATGAAACTTAAACACAAATACCTGTTCCTCTTATAGCACTTCTCCATTATCTGCCGTAAGCTAAACATCAGGGCTTAATTTTCATCCAACTTCCACTAATACACGCACCCTCCTTTCAACAATACCTGAGAAGATTTTCCACACGATGCTAATTAAAGAGACACCTCTCTAGTTGTTACAATCTTTTCCTTTTCCTGGTTTGAAAATTGGTGAGATTACTGCTTTCGTCCGGTATGACAAAAACTGATTTAATATCAACAATATAAAAGCTTGGGTCGATAAAGTAAAAGGGGCTTCAGCGCAAATATCTTTATTAATATGAGCAGAAGAACGGATACAAAAAATCATATGGTGTCTCTTTAAAATTAATTATGATTACATTAATCTTGTACCCCTCCCCGCCGAAAGAAAAAACGCTATATTCGCTACTGACTTAGGCCTATTATAAGACTGTTCTTCCCTCCGCGTCTGTCTTGTCTGTTCTCGATAAACTCAAACATTACAAAACAGATTTTCATTCATATGAATGCATTGTCTCGTGGCGATAACGTTGAATAAAAATTCTCATGTTTCCGCCCTCTTGATGTGGTTAAAACTTTCGGCCATTGTCAAGTGGTATGACTGTCTAGTGTACGATTTCAACTAAACTTCAGTCTTTTGTAAGTCTACTAATGCAACGTACTTTTATCATGAACATATTAGGGCCATTGAATTTTATTTTAACTGACATACTTTAATAGTTTGTAGGAATACCATCATATCTCCCGCCCTCCCATCCTTGCCTTGTCATTGGTCGCCGTCATAGGTATGTGCCTCTAACAATGGAATCTCCATTTTTGCATTTAATAACATTTCGTAACTACATTTTTCCATCTTACCTTTAATTTTAAATTGCTTATGGCAACTTAGTTTCGTTATTTTTGTATCTTTTTATATGGTTCCGGCTTTTACATTCTTAATCATGTATTCTACTGCCATCTGGAGACATCTTCCGTTTACTTGAACGGTGCTGTACAGCCATCACCAGATACGATTAGTATGAAACTATACCCCAGGCTTAGATATGTAATTGTCTCCTTGTATTTACAGTGTATCAAGTAAATTTCTTTTGATAATTCCCTATTTGTAGCTCCATGCTAACTTATGGTAATAATACTGAGATTCAGATGATGATTATTTCGAAACGCGTCAATAAATGAACAGCCGCATCATCACCCAACATCCCTAACAGCACTCTCTAATAACTAAAACTGAAATTGGGCGCATTCCTCATCAGAGATTTCATATCACATCTGGAAGCATTAACAGCAATATCTTCACCATGAAGGTAGAAAAATGGAAGACATTGCCTTTCATCGACAATATCGTCTGTCGCAAACGGAATGGATGCCTTGACCACAGCGTCTATAGAAAACGTGCACGCCATTAGCCATCATCACCTGGCACAGAAGCGCACTGTATTACAGACACAAGGCACAAGAACAATAATCTGCCTATGAGTTGAACGATCTTCGCAAGATCACCAGGAAGAAAGGATATATCGGTCATGAAATAAGTGATTCCATCTTAGGAAAGAAGCACAATAAGACCAGTCACAAAGAAGAAGATAAGAGCCGTATGTTTTCGACCTTCTGTGGTTCTGCAATATAAGCCGCCTGGTAAAGACACAAGATCAAATCAGTCTTCAGGCCTCCGACGAAAATACTGCAGATATTGAGACTGGTAAAAGACGGAGCAGGTCTCAGAACACCTGAGGTCTACAAGATATCTTGCGGTTGTGGCCAAACAGTACGAACAACGCAGGAAGGAACAGGCATCGAATCAAATTGGATGAAACCTCCGCCGTGGCTAGCACTAACGGCTTCTGGGACTGTGTAATTAAAGCAGCCATCGAAATTAAAGCAACTGACAACACCTATTACAGAGACGGCGGCCTGGATCTCAGCGCGGGGTGGGATCCAGCGATCGCGGAGACCACTTTATAACGGAGAAGGAGTGTTCCGCTGAAAGCTCGTGGAGTTTTAACCACTTGACGCGGATGGACGCAGATTTTCATGCGGTTTTCACCAGTGCACAATCTGACTTGAGAAAGGTATGTGTGAATAATTGTTGAAGAAGTGGATGATCATGCTGAGCAAAAATCCAGGTAATACAGGAATAAATACTATTAGGGAAAGATATGTATTCTGTGAACTAAGAATTTTACAGTATATGCGAAAATACGTGTTTTGTTCCCGACATGTTACAGTTCTGCGAGGTTACTTTATTTAGAAGACTACAGAGGCTGCTGGAGTGGAAGCCTCTAAACTATAAGACGAAGAACCTTTTACAAATCTATCTTGAAACTATGAAAAATATTACAAAAATAAAAGGATCACTGGTAATGACATAACAGTACATACGCATTTCATCAGTTTCGAACAAGAGAACGGCAAATGTCTGAGAAATAGTTTTTGCAAGTAAGCAAGTACTAGACTAAGTTATTAAGACTTGAAATGCAGTAAAAGCAAACGGTGTCCTTAAAAGAAATAAAAAGAAAAAATTAATAGAAAATTAAAAATTAAAAAAAAAAATCTCAATTCCTTCTTACATACAGCATAAGGGGAAAGATTGTGAGGCACTTGTACTTTAAAGCCAGTAACGGTGACATCAACATTAGTTTTTGTGTTGTCATTATTCCGATACATTAACATAACAGCATACGACGCCATGGCCATGCCGCATGCGATATAAATTGCGTAGAGCACGGTTATTTAACTCGACTGCTCGCAGCCAGCGGTGCAGCCAAAATAGTGTCTTTTAACACATACAAAATCACTGTTACCACCAGAAAGTGTACAAGCGTTAAAACCTTTGTCTTGGAGATCAGCTCAGTCAAACATAACTCACGTTAAAACATACAAAAAGTTCACGGCAATGACCTTTAATCACTCTTTGAAAATTTAAACAAATCACGTACAGGCTGTATGTCCCCCGACGGAAGGTTTTTCACGCTCATTCATGGCGCAACGACCAAATCGTAGCTTTACTAAATAAACAACCGGTCCTGTTTGAGATCAGTACCACAGCGTTTATCATTCTACAAATATTACTCTTCCACGTATCTGGCACCTCAACTCCGAGACAAACTGGAATCAGCAGAAACAGTAAAGCGAGCCACGAACATTCAAAGCAAAATTCGGCGGCACGGGGTGGCCCACCGTCAATGGGCTGCAGGTACGCGGAACCAGCGGCTCGCAGCCCAGCGCCCACGCTTCCAGGAGACAGACCCGCCCAGTACCAGCAGCAGCACCATGGGACCCGCTAACAGCAAGCAGCCGCAGACCGGCCGCGGAACGCCCTCCATCCCGTAAGTGGCCCGCTGCGCGGCACGCAACGCCCACGTCGCTTTCCTATTCCGCCTTCCCGCGGGCTCCAGTATCGCGTGTCCCTTACGTCACAGCAAGCCCGTTCCGCGACTGAACTACCGCTCCACTACTCTTTCTCTTCGTTCATATTCTCTACAAACTCAGCTTGTGAGATTCTCAACATACAAAAATAACTCATACAGGGAACACAAATTCTGTTGATAGTTTTTTATCTGATAAGGTTCTGAAGACTAATAACAATAACATACTGTCATGAGATACTCACCTAACTTACTTCCTCTTTTATTGCAGAATCATGCCTAATATCTGTAAATACACAAAGGCCTAAACCTCAAACCTGGAAACTGTGCTCGTGGCAGGAAGTGAGCTCTTTAAAAAGAATAGTCTATAAAAACACGCCTTGTAGTATGCACGTGTGCTACCCACAATGAAAACTCTGTCTTGCTACTAAGTAAAGTATGTGACTTAACTGTTGTAAACATTGAACTTGTCATTCACAATATGCCTCCATGACATGCTAAATTTGCCATACACAGCCTGTGTCCTAAGTGTGAATATGTCATTGTACATTTTTTGTGTATAACAGTGATGTGCTCAAACACCAGACATATAGTGTGTTTTGAGATTTTTGAAGACTGATTACAATTTCAGGTAACCTTCACATACATTTTGGTATGCGTTATGTCCCTAAAATAAATTTAACACAATGCATGCCAGTATTTTTTACAGTACTTCATAGATGTGTAGGCCTACTACATAAACTTTATGAAATTCCTCACAGTTATATCAAGATATAACGCACTTTTTTAAAAATTGAAATGTACCATGTTGTATCTTTTCCCTACCATCCCAAAATGATTAACACATTATATTCTGACAAAAATATTGCTGAGCTGTACAATATCTCTTAGTTTAATGTAAGAAAAATATGGCATTCTTCCTCCTATGTTTATTAACTGCTCTCATTAAGACCATTGAGAATAAGGGGGAGTTGCAATGCATGCCAACAATCTGCAACTTTGTGATTTCAAAAAATTGCTTAATGGAGTGAATTCTCACTTAAATAAGGTACTCAATTTGAAAACGTATATGTTCAATATGTTTTCGTAACTTCACTGTACTGCACAGTAATACTGAGAATTTCTTAACACATCACAGTATTATATGAGGAAGAACAAAATGGGATAACATGTCGGTACAGTCTGAGTACAAATTCTTATTGCACAAGAATGGAGAAACATGTATCTATTAAAGGGATTTTGGCTATCATTAAATAATAATAGCAGAAGGTATCTGCTTCAGTCCTCAGTAATACAATCATAACCGCCAACTGGTGACATCTGTAGCATTGTAGATTGCCGAAACTGTTTTGAAAACGGATTGTGTAATGCTAAGATTGGTCACACACTGTATGACACTTCATTGGTTAGGTAGGTAAACTACAGTGAGTCTGAAACGTATGCACTGACACTCTAATACGACAAGAATTCCATTCTTCAAGGATGTTCTTTTTCTTTTTAAACGGTAAAATTTTAATTATGGCAGGAGGATACGTATAGTGTGCTGATGTTGCCAACGACCTTTGAAAGCTCAAACACAGGGAATGGGGGTGAATAATTATTAGTCCTGTACCTGCTCTGTCAATAATGACAGGTTCTTGCAAGTATTCTTATCCGGTCAGTAAGCTAATTATCCTCGTAAAGTGAACACTTCGTTGTCATCATTAGCACACTACCCCTCTGAAGCCGCAAGTAAAATTTAGCCCTTCTGATGAACATTTTTCTTTTTGACATCTACAGCACCACGCCAAACGATAATATGTACCTTTTCTTTCCTCATAGCACACATTTAGGGGTTAATAAACAGAATGTAGGTACGTACCGCTATGTATTTACTTATTTTTATGAGTGTCAACATTAAATATGTTGAGCAATTGAGATGAACATGTGTGAATAACACTCATAAACAACCTATAACATTTTTTGCTGTCGACACAAATATTGTACAAGAGATTTTTAATTGCTTACGAAAGCATATTCCTCACGTCATATATTCGTTTTGTAGGGTATTGCACTCGTATGTTCAAAATGAATTTCTGTAACGAAGCCAAATGTGTCACATTACTGGATGAAACACGCATTCGAGGCCACAAAAACGTATTAAACTCCTATGTTCACACTATTTTATTAACATATACAACGGAATTTTTAGTATAAATAATAATTAAAACTAGCTGTTGCACAAACACGACAAATTAAGAACAAGAAGCATTAGTAAACGGTAGTCTTATTAAACGTTTCGACGTTTTACTCCAGTAGGTTATAATCGTTTGTTTGAGCAAATTTCCAACTCCTAATAATGATAGCGGAAATTAATTGCAACGGTTAATTCTCTTCAATACTCAGTACTGACTACTGAGTAAAGAGTATGGTGGTTATCGTCGTCATCATACTGGCAGTCCGATAACTGTCACTGATATTTCTACTGGTTTCCAATACTCAATACTCCTTACAGTATCTATGGTTATCATAGTATCACGAATTCCGAAAGGTTACTCTATGTAGTTAGATACAAGTTTTCCATGAGAACGTAGTACACACTTTCCCTAACCGATGGATAATCGGTTAAACAGCAATTACCCATGATTCTTATGCGGTTAATTCCATGGAATGTAGAAATGAGACGTATTTGGACGGGACCCCTGGTCGATAATGTGGTCCAATCACTGATTAGTACCCATTTCTGTGACCAGATGGTGCTACGCACAGTTATTTCGATAGCACACTTGAAAATGGCCTAACAGAGGCCGAAACCGGTAGTGTGGGCTTAAATAAAGCACCAATAAATGCAACAGGAGCTGGACTTTCATTAAATTTCGATAACTGCCAATATTCGATGATCGGTTATTACAATAACGGCTCCTTATGAATAACGTAGTATTTTATCAGTTACCCTTATTTCTGCCCAGCTCTGCAAACGTCGGTGATATGAAACAGATATAATTTCGCCACCCTTACAGCTTTGAGGCACTAATTAAACTTTAACTAAGGTGGTGGCACAGCTTGCTAATTGTTAAATTGTAAACACAAAAGAGTGTTCCCCTAAGATTCTGTTTTGGCTGCTAGAATAAATTTCACTCCCAGTGTCAGCAGCGTAGAGTAGTAATGTTGGCCACGGAATGTCCAATTTACAAGAATACCTCATTTATTGACAGTGGTTCGTATAAGAACATATTAACGACAGAGCAGGAACTGCATTAAATGGTTATTTTATGGTCAACAAAACGATTCATTCAAAATATTCAATATGATAAGAATCTCCTTCCAAATACCACTGCGTTACAGAAAACAACATTCCCGAGTAACGCTCGGGAACCAGATGCTTTCTAATAATGTTTGCAATTGAAATATCCGGGTTTCTAACAATGAATGTGCACTTCTAAATCCCTGCCGACAAGAGATGGACGTTTACCATCGTAGAATTACTTGGAAATAAAGGTTTAATTATATTTACGACAGCTGGGGCTTTCGGTGCTAATGTAAGTAAATGTTTTCAAAGAGCAGTCAAGATATTTGCTGCCGCATATGAAATTTTACCGAAATCATTATACAAATACATGAACATGAAAAATGACGTATCAATTTTCGATTATAATTATACAAGGAGGCCAATAAAACTTACATAATTCAAAAGGCGCTTTGCCATAGATGTGTGCAAAATGAAAATCATTTATATACGTAGCCATTAAGAGAGCAAAAAGAAGCAGATGTTTTCATATCTGTAACTCTGATCAGGCTCTAAACTCTCCAGCTGCCAAATAAGTGAGTGTAGGAAATTGATGCGGTACCAACTTCTGCCGTGCGTACTGGTCAGGTGCTATGGTGAAAATGCGACACTTAAGTAACAACTTTTAGTGGAAACGCATTTTAGATACGTTCATGTTTAATGGTTAATTATCATTAATATCGATCATCATATTAGCAGTGGAAATCGAAACCCCATAGAAACGAATTCGGAACAAATCGTTGTTAATGGGCGTCGTTATTTCATTTAACTTTATGTAACAGTAGATAACACATAATTTGAAGCAATTCCCTATTTTTTAAATTCTTCATTTTATATAGGTAAGATGAACGAAAGACGATACGTGCATAGAGATAGATTGGGGGGGGGGGGGGAGGGGAGATGGAAGATGGATTGAAGGAAAAGGAGTGATGAACAGAGGCCAGGGATTACATAGAGGGGCGATGAAAAAGTAGATAGTGGGGAAGCAGAAGATATAGAAATAGATGGTAAGAGAGTAGAAAACAATAGCTTTTTACTAAGGTGAATTATATTTCACATGGTCCAGAGTAGATATACAGATCTGTATGTTCGTGAAGAAAAAGAATGACAATGTAAACTATCTTATGGGTTTAAAATAATGAGTACCTGCAAACTATATTTTTATAGCTTTCGTTTCACATAGCCACAGTAGCTTAACGAATTATATTGATATAATTGAAGCATTCTCTCCGTGATTCTGTTTTCACATGAATTACAGCATTTCCTTTTCTAAGGAACACATTATTGGGGCGATCTATAATTGTTTAATAAGTGGTTTTCAGCCAAGATCGCTTTCTTCTTTGAATTACATGACCGGTTCCGGCGTGCTAGACGCCATCTTCAGATTTGTTGTAATTTTTTTACGTCATTGCTATTGAAACAATTTTAACATAGCAAACTGGTACACATCCACATTGATGTGTTATCCAAATAAAACGTATACGTCAATAATAAAATGACTGAATCCATCTTTGTCAAGGTCTAAGTCAGAGGCACTTCTGAACTAGATTATGAAGTGTCTCTGACTTAGACCTTGATAAAAATGGATTTAGTCATTTTATTATTAACGTGTGATGACGCATCAATGTGGATGTATACTAATTTGCTATGTTAAACATTGTTGCAATAGCAGTGATGTAAAAAAAATTACGACAGGTCTGTAAATGGCGTCTAGCACGCCGAAACAGAAACTAAAAGAAAAAAGCGATCTTGGTTGAAAACCTCTTATTATTTTCTATTTATTTCATATGAGAATGAGCCACAGCGAAACGTGGCTGGGTTTAGCTAGTATATGATATTTTACACAAAGAAGATATTAAATGAAAAACTTTAATGGTTAAGATTACAATAATTTATGGAAATGATTACTAGTGTCCAGTAACTCTTAAGTAACCCATCCTAAGATCGTCTGCTATAGGACGACTGAGTCATAAATCTGCATTTGCAGTTGCAGTATTTAATACATAACAATTCACCTAATTGTAATGGTATCGTACACAGCATTAAAACTGTTATGAAAACCATGTAATAATGAAATGAGCTGCACTGTGAAGCTTCTTAGTACAAATTTTACATACATCGCTGGTTTACACCATGATCGTGTCACTACTTAAAGATGTTTTGATGTAAAAAAAAATAAAAATAAAAATAAAAATAAATTAAATAAAGAAGATAGTTTAATTCTTTAACATAGTTTGAAATACGTGACTGAGGGTAAAGTTACGTAAAATTGTATGTTGCTTACAAAACATAAATATTAATGAAATAAAAATTTGAGGGAGAGTTTCCTAACAGTGAGAATTATCGATAAAGCAACACTTGGATGTGAGAAATCGTGTATTACCATCCAAAGTCGGAGGCCCATAAACCATCTTATTAACTGCCACTGTAATTTTTCTCTCGAAATTAACTACTTTTTCCTCAAAGCATCTGTGAGTGAGTTATATACGTCCTCATCGACTTAAGTAGCTGTAGCCAGTGACGAAAACAATGTGGCCTAGCATTAGTTTTCAGATCATAGACGGAGCTCTATACCAAAACAGTAGAAAGTTTAACTTGATCCACGATAAGAAGCATTTATGCACTTGAAATTCAGAATTGAATTGGGCATAGAAAACAGTGTTGTTGCATGTAGTATACCCATTTTCTGTTCCGATTTTGCAGAAGCTATTGCCTTCTGATACAATAGTTTCCAACGAAAATCACTTGGATTATAGACTCGTTAATATCGCAGCACGCACAAGACATCGAAACTGTCTACTTGGCAAACTTCACTCCAGAGTCGGTAAATCTTTGCATTTCATTTCGTAAATAATTGTTCCATGATGGGACTCACTTAAATACAATAATATTTAGTTTCTCACTGCGCAATACGTATCTGAAATTAATAAATTGTCACTCCCTTGTCCACGCACAAGGAAACATTTATCAGCTTGGCCTGAAACGTTAGGGAGATGTATGCTTGCAAGATATCTGCCACAGCGATCTATTCCGTGAAAAACTTTGTGCCGTCATTGTTACTACGCAGTTATGACCTCTTGAATGTGCTCGCCTCTAAACTTAATTTGCATCGGTTGTCACTCACTTCACCTCGCTGCAGCCGACTGTTATACGTAGATAAACCAGAGCTTTATCAAGAGACTGACTTAATTAGACTGAAACACAACAGAAAGGTAATATAAAGACTTTATCCGTTCTCGTTCTCGGAAAATTTGATCCGAGTTGCAAGAAATATATGTACGCACTCAGGAAAATCTATGAAGTAAATCAAAGAACATTTAATTAAATCTTTAATTATTTACGTAAGCGTTCTGAAATGTCTCTTTATCCATTTTGTGTAGAATGGTTACAGGCTTTACCTGTTTAATTCTAATAAAAAATATAATGACTATAACCGTCTCTTTTGATTTACTTATTATGCTTTCAGTTTCTTCACGCCGTTGTGCCACGTTAAGATGATGTGACCAACTTGAAACCGTGCTAAATTCTCTGACGGTATGAAGTCAGAATAAAAGTCACCACTGTGTGACTGTAATCCGAAGATTTCTGTTTAGAGATAAGCTGTTTCATTTCTTATTTCCTTTGGAATTTACCAGCTCTCATTTTCATATATTTGAACAGAGATGTACAGACACTGGTGACATAGTGCTGAGCACTGTCAAAGCAGTTATAAGTTGGACAGATGGCCTGAACAAAGCATAAAGACATTATCAAACTCTTAGCTCGATAAAATCAGACGAAATATACGACCGAAAGTATTATATTCTTTATTCGGTTCTTGAGTTTGATTCACCTTTCTTAATTAGTCAGTTCTGTAATATAATTCTCTTTTCTCTGATCGATTCAGAATCTCCTAATGCAGTTTTCTTCTACATGACATTTAAAATGATTCTCTTTTTGTGAGAAATTTCTGTAGCTCACAGCTGACTTCAGTATGACACTACACTCATAGTATCTTTATTTAGATTTCCAAGAAATTCCATTGATTCGGAAGATCTTCCCATTTTGCCAGTATCTTCTCTACTTCAATTCCAATTTGCTGGATAAATAAACAATTTGGTAATCTAGGTCAATTACATAAACAAATTATACACTGCAACTGAGTTTAGTATTTATTATCTTAATCTACCTTCTTCTCCATCACTTGATTTATTTATAGTCCTGCTATAACCATTTTGTTTCTATTATATTTCTTCATTCTCATAACTGTTTTCTAGATAATATCTATTGATCTCAGCTTATCTCCGAGTCACTGGATAGGAGTGACTGCATTGCATATTCGAAATGCAAGGTTATTATACAATTTCGTGAACCTTAATTTCCCTTCCAAATCTTTTGGACATTTATCAATTAATGGTATATGAAGTTCTACACTAATTATTTTGAAACATTTACTGGAAATTACCTCAACATTGAATTTGCATAATGAAACAAATATTCATTACAGTTAATACTGTGACAACTTGTCTCTCTCCTTGTTGCGGTGCGCGCGGCCGTTCCTCCCTCGGGCATCGGTGTATTTGTCGTTCTTAGTTTAAGGGGACCACACCGTGGTTCAGGTCGAAAAAATCGATTTTAGTTTTCATCACATTTCATATTTCGATATTAAGGTTTTATTTAAGTACTCTGAAAAGGATTTTGGTGAAACACTTTTTTCGAGCATTTACAGATAATTTTCCTACCACGTGTGTTTACGTGTCACGCCCACTTTTCTGCATACATTTCAGACCTTTATATCCCCTCCATTGCACGTTAGGGATATTTTTTCACTGCTGAGTGTGTTGGCTATCCTTGGAATGCAATGGTCGGTATTCTTTTGTTTCTGCTATTGGTAGACAATACTGTTTCAAACACACGGTTAGTTTTGTTCACGTGTGATTGCGAGGAGATTTCAAGAAACCACAATTTATAGGAAACAAGTTTAGAAAGCTTTCTGTACAAGAGCTTATGTCACCTGGCAACGATGCTTCTAATTGTAATTCTTCAACAAGTGCATCATCAAAGAAGTTCTCACCATTTCAAGAAAGTTACAGCGAATTTACTGTAATTAAACATATTTTCAGTGACTTACCTCATCCTGATCTTCTAAGGAAATGTCTGTATGGGCAGATACAGAACCCAAATTACTGATTCAACAGCATAATTTGGAACCGCCTTCCTAAAACTATATTTGTAGAAATGCATACCATAAAACTGGGAGTTCATTATGCTTTTATTACATTAAGTTGTGGTAATATTGGAAAGTGTTGGGTACCGATAAAGCTGGGAATTAATCCTGTTGAAAGTATGATCACTGGGCTGCAACATTGCGATAAAATGAGGATAGTCGATGCAGACAGGTCTGCATCTAATATGGACAAGAAAGCAAGACGAACATCCAGGAAGGTGAAAAAGATGCTGGAAGACCTACTAGAGGCCAAAAAAAGAATGAAATTTTCGGAGACTCTGGTACTACATTCATTAATATTTCCCTTTTAGGAAGTTCACAAATAATATTTTCTGTAGAAAAAAAATTAATATTTTTGTTAATAAATTAAAAATATATTTGTTAAAAACTATAAAAGGGGTAAAGTAGATTTTAGTACAGTTGACTATTAGCATCATGTAACATTCAGTAAAAATATTGAAGTCCTGAATCAAATACTTTTTTTTTTTCAGAAATGAGCCAAATACTTGCATAAATGAACATGGGTTAGATAGGCAGGGTGTGGTCCCCTTAAATTAGTTTAAGTAGTTTGTAAGTCTAGGGACTAATAAAGTAAGTCGTTGAGTCCCATATGATTACAAACATTTGAACATTTATTAGCTGGTATTGCTACAACCAAATTTTGATTTAAGAGGCGGTCACTGACTGCAAATCTTAAATGAATCGAATATGACGAACAGACGGTAACACGGATTATATTCCAAATCTTTTTGAACACTCCACTTAGTCACAGAGAGATGCTGTATCTTTCTATTACTTTTCACATTTTGAGTATTCTTCGACAAAATCACTCTCGCGAGTTCGGCAGTATCGAACGTAAAATATTTTTAAATTTTATCTTTGGTACATACAAACAAATAAATTGGGAATCACTGTGTCACACTGAAATGAAAAAGGAGAGAAGGAAGCCTACGATTTAACTTCACGCTGACAACGCAGTCATTAGAAACGGAGCAAAAGCTCGGATTGTTTTCGGTTAAGGATGGGGACAGAAATTTGCCGTAGTCTTTGAAAGTAACTATTCCGGCATTTAAAGAAATCACAGAGAACCAAATCGGGATGGCTGGAGGCGGATTTGAACCGCCGCGCGCCGTCATTCCGAATGCGAGTCCAGTCGTTGCCGCAGCTCCACTCAAACGGGCCACCAGTTTTTGAAACGCCCTGTGCACTCGTGTTATTGATATTGAATCGACGACGTGAGAAATTGCTGCCTATACGCAGATGAGTTTCCAACGCGGAAATTGCGTTTCTCATTAGTGTGGAGACATTTTGATTTCAGCACTAAAATCGTCGTTAATCGCATTTACCACGCTGTTGGCAGCGCAGTAATTTCTTGAGCAGAGGGAGTGGTCGCAGCCAGAAGCGGCACGTCCGCAGTGAAGGGCAGCGGCGTGGCGTGTTCCGGTCTGACCCGCTGGACTTATTGAAATTTTAATCAGGCGTGACGGCGCGGCCTGTTTTTGCTAAAATCCGATGTAAATAATCTCCCTCAGGGACAGAATGATGAAAGCCGTGTTCAAATAACTGGAATTTGACGTTGAACGACATTATACTCTGCTTTCCACAATATCCACAATATTCGAAGGCCCGAGGGCAGGTTACTATAT
The DNA here is from genome assembly GCA_026315105.1 of Locusta migratoria. NCBI lineage: Eukaryota > Metazoa > Arthropoda > Insecta > Orthoptera > Acrididae > Locusta > Locusta migratoria. The sequence continues at coordinate 371,588,399 of CM048745.1, forward strand.
TTCAACAACAGTGAATTCTGCTTGTTGTTATGCAAACTTTTACATCAAATTGGAAAAGTATTATGGAAACTATGAAGCTTTCTGTTACGTTGGCTTTCAATCCGATTATACCGCGAATTTCTGTCGGTAAGGGACTTGTAAATCGAAAGAAATCAATGTAAAAAAAGAACAAGGAGATGATTAATGTTATCCGTAAAAACAGAAGAAAAGAACATCCAGCTATACTTCCTTTTTTTTACCATTAAAATTTTTATAATCATCATCTGTCAATAGTTAAACACTTCTTTCTTCTGGTATGTTGTCCCCTTTTCGTGTGCCTTAATATTCTGTTCTACGGCACATTAAATTATTTATTGTCTTTACAACCAACATCCTTCATATCCGTCTGCTTATTGCATTATTTATACCCTTTTTACTCAGTACCTGACCGAGGTATAAATATGAAATTTGAGTCAGATATTAAAATTTAGATCATAATTAGTATGAAGAATTTGAGCTTCTAAGACAATGTAATCAAAGGCTACTAAAGTCTCATATTTATGTACACGCAAACACAATCAGAATAGGTAATGTACTTGTCATTTGCCTACTATGGTGAATTTTTACAGAAGCAGTTCTTCACAGTACAAGTATAGGATTTTTTACTCTGCGTTTTAACCCATCCTTCCTCTCTCAACGATTTGAAAAGTCACCAGAAACGACACATGGTTCGGATTCCAGGTTAAGCTGTAGTTTCTCTTTACCCGGTTGGAAAACTGGGGTAGTAAGCAAGTCGCCGAAGTGGTGTCCAATTGAAAGGAACCAGGACAATGAGCTACACGAAATTATTATTATTGGTTTTATAAAGCTTAAATTTATGTCAGGTTCTAGGGTCTACTTTACCTTGGCGTTGTGAGACGACACGACCTCATATGTCAAATACCCAGAAACTCGCAAACCCACTAATCCAAACTTACGAATGAACGCAGAATAAGCAAGTTGAGCATGTGACTCACCGGTCGAAACGTTTTGGAAGGAAACAAAAGCTACGTGGGAAAGAGGCTGAGCTCACTGACAAGGGAAAAGGAAGTCGTAGTGACCAGCCCTCAAGTTCCAAGACTCAGCATCTCGTCTCCCCACCTTTGAGCTTACTGACCATAAAACTGCTTACACTTGTGATTCGATTGCTATTGTGGAGTAATTCAACCTTCTTTGCATTTAGTTCGCAATATTACAAGAAAATATTCCGTGTGTTTGAAAGTAATTCGTTATCCACGGTCACAGAAATGTATCAAAGAATCAGAAAGAAAAGTTGGCTGTGTAATGTATTTTATGTCTGATTCGGTTAGACGGTTGTAATTATAACACAAAATTAATAAGGAAAACGTTGAGTTATTTATAGCGTGTCTGTAAACCCGTCAGGTTGTTTCATAGATCCATCGTCAAACTGTGGCTCTTTCAGTCTTGAGTTTAACGTAGTCGTTATATCTCACCGATAGAAAGAAGACGTAGCTACAATTACACGTTAAAATGGAGGCCCCTTTTCACATTTGAATAAATGGAGTAGGTCAGGAACACAAATCAGCACAGTGAATCAGTCTGCAATAACAAGACTCAGGACAGATTATTTGTTAAATTTTCTAATCCTGTGACCAGAATTCACATCTGTCGTTAGCGAGGAATGCCGGCTGCGATTGACAAACCCATCGTAACAGATATTTATTTTTTGTGGGTACGTCTTTCGTTAAGATATAGCGAGTGTATGTAAAGGCGACATAACTGATCACTAATATTTATGCTGAACTGGAAAATCCGAAAAATATATTTCCTCTGAATTAGAAGTTTGACAATGAGTTAGGCCCTCCACATCCTCTCTGGCATCGGGACCAAGACAACTATATTCCACTTCCATCTGAGTAACTCAAATATGATAATAATATTATCCATTATTATGAACATAATTAGACCTCTGTGGAAAAATGCACCAATATGGTTTTACACGCACAAAGCAGAACCTGTGTTGTTAAATAAGTAACAAAGTATTTATACGCTGTTTTGTTAAAAAATGTTCAAATGTCTGTAAATCTATCGGACCAAACTGCTTGGTCATCAGCCCGTAGCTTACAAACTACTTAAACCTAGGTAAACTAACCTAAGGACAAACACATACACCCATACCATAGGGAGGACTCGAAGCCCCACGGCGAGCAACCCCGCGCTCCGCAGCGACGTGCTTTAGACCGCTCGGCTACTCCACCGCGGCACGCTGTTTTGTATAGTACCCCTTCACGTCTTATGTTGTAGGTTTTACCTATGACAATTTATTAATCCCATGTAAGGCTCACCTTACAGTGCAAGTGAAGAATATAAAGCAGTTATAATTCATAGTAGAAGGGGAATTGAAAATTAAATAAATAATATATTGTCACGATGAAATGGAAGCAGGCTTGACTTCGAAAGCAGGGTTGTAGACTGTACACAGCACTTGTACTGAAAACAGGTTTATTGCGAACTGAAACGTACACGCAGCACTGACTGCCTCTCGGACAGAGTGCTCTGCTATTTACCCACAGAGTGAATGTACCAGAAATTAGAAGAATAGTTAACACAAAAAACAAGTAGAAATTACAAGATAACATAAAAAACATGTTGAACGTTCTGGAAATGATAGTTACAAAGAAATAAATGTTTATCAGTGGACGAGATTGAACCGGCGACCTTCAGCACCGCAAGCGCTGACGCTGTCCCTTGCGCCACCCCGGTAGTCGGTTATCAGCGGGTCTCGCGGCAATATAAAATATGAAACCACCGGACAAGAAAACGTAATTTTATCGGGGATTACAGAAGTCATTTCCCACATGAATCCCAATACCATGCACCATTGGACGGCCTTGTTATTTGCTGCGAGTATGTCCTCAATCGTACAAGGTTCGTCGTAAAGGTCTCCAACTTCCCAGGGCTCTCAGCGTTCGTCTGCATGTAATCTATTCAGTGCAAATTCCATGTCGTAAATGGATATTCAACGCCTGCAGAAGTTTCTTTTCTGGGGCTGCTCACTGGTCTCCCTGGTTCCGCGTTTCGCCACAGTTCTAGGCGCTTTAGGCGACATAAGAGATGATTTGGTTGTTTGTAGGAAACCACCATTATTTAAGCTTAGTAGGATGCCTGGAATCTGTTTCTTGTTTAAGAGTTTCAATTTCTGAAGCTGTTCTGCTTTTGATAGGCTATCTGGGGATGCTATGCCCATGCGATGGGAGTTGGATGGGGGCATCCTGTTATTATGCGCCCTTTCAGGGCTATATTCTCTTGTTCCGCATGGGTAAATACTCCGAGACATAGGAAGATAATGGTACAGATGATGTACGGAAAACTGTGGATTGTGCTCCACATATTCTATTTGTGAGCCCGCGGTACTCGCTTATATGTGTCCACATAGTGTTCCTTATACGTGAGAGGACGGTCCAGCTTGGCTACGGCAATAATCCCATCACAAATCGCTACCCTCCAAAATTTGTTAATCTGTTCTGTCAATGCTGTAGCAGTAAACAGTACTTATCACTTGATACGATAGAGAGATACTGGTGCACAGTGCAGGCAAAACCCTATTGCCTCTGTTAGGAACCAGGTGGATTAGCCCCGTCAGTGGAACAGTTCCGCTGTTCGCTAGGATGACAACATTCTTCAACCCTTCAGTTGTATAATTGTGGCTCGTTAGTACATCGACAATGCTTATTAGGGCAATTCTGCGCAAGAATTCAGTAGAATCCGACAGCATATTGACTGATGCTGGGCCAGTTGCGTTGCATAAGACAACAGTGCAATAGTCTCTCATCATGATTTCTTCAGTCTCTAATCTGACAACAATCGTGCTGCAGTCAGAACCTGGATTTGTCGATGAAAACAGTTCGATTTATTTGGCTGTCCACACCGCGGTCACTCATCGCACCATTGCCGGGGTAAACGCCTTTTGGTTAAGTCAGGAGTAAACGCAGCAATGATCGCCTTGCGGGCAGTCTTCTCTGATGCAAGTAATATCGAGTGGTATCTCCGAAGATAGATTAAGGAAAGGCAAACCAACATTTCTAGCTTTTATAGATTTGGAGAAAGCTTTTGACAATATTGATTGGAATACACTATTTCAAATTCCTAAATCAGTAGGGGTAAAATATAGGAAACGGAAGGTACAATTGTACAATTGTACAAAAACCAGTCAGCAGTTTCAAAGTTCAAGGGCATGAAAAGGATGTAGAGATTGGGAAGGGTGTAAGATAGGGTTGTAGCCTTTCCCCAATGTCATTCAATTTGTACATTGAGCATGCTACAAAGGAAAGCAAGGAGAAATTTGGAGAAAGAATTAAAGTTGAGGGTGAAGAAATAAAAACCTTGCCTTCTATCAGAGACAGCAAAGGACCTGAAGAAGCAATTGACCGGAATGTACAGTGCATTGAAAGAAGCATACAAGATGAACTTTAACAAGAGCAAAACAAGGGTAATGGTGACGCAGTCTTAGAAAATCGGGCGATGCTGAAGAAACTAAATTAGGTAACGAATCAATAAAGGTGGTAAAGGAGTTTTGTTACTTGGGGAGTAAAATAACAAATGATAGTCGCAGTACAGAGGATATAAAATGCAGAATGGCAATGGGAAGAAAAACGTTTCTGAAAAAGAGCCTTGTATGGAAGTGAAACTTGGACGCTAAACAGTGTGGACAGGAAGAGGATGAAGGCTTTTCAAATGTGGTGTTACAGAAGAATGCTGAAGATTAGGTGGGTGGATCGCGCAACTAATGAAGAGGTACTGAACAGAATTGGGGAGAAAAGGAATTTCTGGCATACCTTGACTAAAAGAAGGGATCGAGTGGTATGACACATTCTTAGACATCTATGAATTGTGAATTTAGTGTTGGAGGGAAGTGTGTGGGGTAAAAATCGCAGAGGGAGACCAAGAGATGAATATAGTAAGCAAAAGCATTTAGATTGCCGGTCTCATGAGGAGATGAGAAGAGGCTTGCTCAGGATAGAGTAGCGTGGAGAGCTGCATCAAACCAGTCTCCGGAGTGAAGACCACAACACAAGCGCGTACGCTTAGAGCCACGGTTGATCTAATGTTTGCTGTAAGGCAACTGCAGGAAAGACACAGATCTACTAACCTTCCTGGACGTTGAAAAACAGTATGATAGTGTACGTAGAAGCAAAGTGTGGAAAGCCGTGGAAAATAAATTGGTAGCAAAACAGACTATTTGTAGATAAGGGCAATGTATCATGGATGTGTGAGCTGTGTGAAAGTGGGAGAAGCGAGATCATCTTGGATTGAACAGAAGAATGGCTTGAGGTAGAGAAGTGCACTTTCACCATTATTGTAGTGACGGATGAATGCTATAGCGTTTGCAGATGATCTGACGATCTGGGGGCATACGGAGGAGGACGTACAAGAGCATTTGGGCGTGTAGGTACAAACAGTACAAGAATATAGAATGAAATTTAGTGTAAGTAAGAGTGAAAAATGGAGAGAGGAACAAATTCAAATGTTCAAATGTTTGTAAAGTTTATAGGCCCTAACTGCGGGGTCATCAGTCCCTAAACATTCAAACTACTTACGAACTAACTTATACTAAAGACAACACAAACATCCATGCCCGAGGGAGGATTCGAACCTTCGTCGCCGGAGCCCGCGCGATCCGCAACATGACGCTCCAGACCGCTCTGCCACTCCCGCGCTGCGAGAGAGGCGTTATTGGAGTAAGCCCCCAGGGGCTCACGGTTCTTTCGTGAGTAGGTGCATGGCGAGCACGGGGCCCCGAGCTAATGCAGTCTTCCTTCCTTCTTTACTTCCCGGGCTGCATTTCCTTTCCCCCTATCGTCGTTTCTTATCCTTACTCCTTTCCCTCCCCACGGGGCGACTGATAACCTCAGTAATTTAGTCCCCCTATCCCAAACAAACAAACTACTTGAGTAACAAACGGTGGGGAACGATTGAGGAGAGTGCAGAGTTTCAAGTACCTAGAAAGCTTGATACAGGAAGACGGTAAAAAAAATGACAGAGAAATAAACGAGCGAGAGAGAAAAGCAGAGGTATTTCGGAAGCTTAATAAGGAGCTGGTATGTACCCAAAAGAAGTAAATAAAATATATACCGGTCATACTATCTTCCGATCCTGACATATGCATCCGAAATCAGGATTATGAAAGGAAGAGAGTAAAGTAAATTACCAGCTATCGAGATGAAATTCTTGAGAAACAGTATTGGAGTGACATAGATAGATTAAGAAATAATAGGATGATTTAATTATGATTTAATGATGATGGAACCATTACAAGACGATATAGAGATATCAAGGCTGAAATGGTATGTAGATGTTAAGCGAATGGAGGAGGACACCAAGGAGTACAGATTAAAACTCTAGGGAAAGAGACCAAGAGGAAGACCGAGAGACAGATGGAGGAAAAGAATGGAGGAAAGGAAGAAAGAAGAAGACTGGACCAAGATGAAGACGCAGAGATGGTGACAAGATAGAAGATGATAGAGAGGCTTATGTTCGAAGCAGACCCAGCCGGAGGCTGGAAACTGTGAAGAAGATGATGATGATGAAGCGCGTACACTACTTGTTGCACAACAGAATATTCATCACTTGCGCACGTCAAGTACTAAGAAGAAATAGGCTACATCACACTCAACTTTGTGTCACAAAGCATGAAACCTCTGTAGAACCTGCAATCTTTCTCATTCGCTCATACGCAGTTCTCTTTCATGGTCAGCTATCACGATCTTTCGTTGCGAATAGAAACAATGTAGTGTTGTGAAACGTGTTTTTTACTACCTGATATAAAGTACACAAAGAACATTCTCGTGGAATCAAGTATTTTACGATCTTTGTCCTATCAGTGGCAGAAGAAGAGGGCCGAAAACAAGACAGAAGGGAGAGTTACCATGTAAAACCCGCCTCTGGGAAGGACACGATGATGATAATGATAATGAGATGACCTGATAAGAGCTGTGCGAGCATACAAGTCCAAAAACAAAAGCTACTGAAGTAAGGGAGAATTGACATTGAAGAGTGGCATAAATAAGACCAGCAGTTTTTAAACGAAGTCGTGGGTAACACGCCATTTTGGACGCAGACCTGCATTTATGTAAGAGGTGACAAAACTCATTATTGAGTGACGTTTCACCACAATATGACTAACTGAAGAAACGTTATTTTAGCTTCTGTTTGAACACAAAGGATCCGCGTCGCGTATTGCTTTTCAAGAAATCGTGAAACGTTTAAATCAAAAGCAAGTATGAAATGTTAAATCGCGAACTCCCCTTTTGCCATTTATGCAAAAACCTGACAGTGAGAAATAGGGGAGCTGGCTAGAACGTATTGCAGAAGTACAAACCTTTCTTGTTAAATAGTGAATGCAGCTTTCCGACCATCTCGTCGTTGTAGCCTTACTTTTAAGTAGTTCTTACAGTTTGCTGAAACCTGAAAGAAAATATTTTTTGTTAATCGTGAAAGTGACAATATATGTGTTAATTTTTTGCCGTAGCTATTAAGTCTGTCATTACTATAAAAATTAATCTCTTTAAAATCACTCACTTTAATTATCGTGTTAATGCTGGCAAACAGTAATTCACTTTGTTGTGCGAATTATAGTTAGGAATGTAGAACAAGTGACGTAACATAAATGCCTGTTCATTTCGCAAAAATATTCCACCCGCTCCGCTTTCTACACTTAATGCCTTTTTAAGCACTTCTCCCCAGCCAGCTCTCCTACAGTTAAATTTAATGCGGACAGCCATGTACTCCAACAATAATTCCAAACATTTGAAACAAAAGAATTTCTTCTAAACTGTATGACATTAATATCAATCTCATACTGAGCTGTATTGAATATTGTCGACTGAACTTCTGTTAGTGATGCCGTAACAACAATCAGCATAAAACACTTCAGTGAGATACCATTTTCAACAGTTGTTTCCCACATCTAACTGAATCAGAACTGTTAGAAAATATCATATCTTTATTTACCTTAACTTTGTCGTGGTAATAATACTACGACAAAAATCACTTTCGAAATCTTGCTTTTTCTTCCATTACACAAAGTTTTGATACACTTGAGATCCTTTCGTACTAAGGCTACTCAAATGTTCAAATGTTTGTACAGCTTATGGGACTTAACAACGGGGTCATCAGTCCTTAAACTTACAAACTACTTATGAACTAGCTAGTACTAAGCACGTCACAAATATCCATGCCCGAGGGGGGATTCGAACCTCCGACCGTAGTGACCGTGCAGACCGTTACTGGAGCGCCTCAGTCCCCTCGGCCACCGGGGCCGGCACTAGCGCTGCTCTTGCTATACAACAATATAACACTTAATTCAAGAACAGTAACTCCATAAATCATACAAGGTGAACTTACTATAATTTCATTATTAGGGTTACCAGACCTCAACGCTCAAAAAAAGAGGACATTTCTAAAGTTATACTAAAATGAGCATAAGATTATAAATTGAAATTATTAGAAGCTGAGTAATCTTGTATTTTTGTATAAGTTATTCCTTTATCTGGCCACCTCGCAGCTTGTGCTGCACGCGAATTACAACCCTAATTATTTCAAATTCTATTAAGTTGGCGCTCGACGCAAGGGCGACATCAGATGATGATAAACTAGAAAAAAATATTACAGTGTTTGAAAACAAGCTAAATTCTATAGAGTTAGCATTTATGGGTGTTCGAAAAAGTGTATTTTGCACTTTTAAATGTAAGCAGTTGTATAACTTAAAAAAATGAGGATATTTTCCAACTTTGCTAAAAATCCGCCCGGACCATTTTTAGGGTCCAAGAAAGAGGACATTTCCGGGTAAAAGAGGACATTTGGTAGCACTATTCATTATTAAAAATTCAATGATATAAATTCTACAAATACTACCAACAAATAATTATATCAATCGGTATCGATTATGATTCACTATACTGTGCTACAACAATGCCTTTTGTTAATTATGAACAAACTCAGATACAAATACAGAAAATTTCGTTAACTTCATTGTACCTTATCAATAATTGTGGGAAGTAATGTGAAATTATTCTTACAGCAAACAGTCTCGCGTCGGCTGCAGCTCGCGGACCAGGCAATCTTCCAGTCGAAAGCTCAAACACTGACGCTCTTAAGCCCTTTCTGCACGGGAAGTGAGAGCTTATGAGATTACCCATGATGACCGGTCGCGTCCACTTGCACAAGATGGACGCATACGATCGTTAGTAGACGGAATAGGATGGATCTTGTTCTCACGCGTATGGAAGTGCTTCGCGCATGCGCAGACGAACGAATGGGGAACCCAGCAGACAAATAAAGCCAAGTCGGCAATTTGTTTGGAAATGTATACTTGTCTCCTACTCAGAGGAGCGTGGTTTTTCGACTCAGTCATCAGTTTTTTTAGGAGGTGATACTATAGAGGAATTGCATTAAAATTTCATATAACATGTGTACAATTTTTATTTCTTACAGAGACATAGCTGTTAATATGAAAACAAACAAACTTAGAGCAAATGTAAATGAAAACATTTTCACTGATTTATCCGTGGGTTCTTGGTAGTACGACATCACACTGACTTCAAAGTAGAATTTTTTGTGTGTTCTACATGTTCATTTGCACTTAGTTACCCGGCTTTCGGCTTACCAGGACATATTCAGACATTAACGTACATCGATAACCGATTGTTCAAATAAAAATCAATATGGTGATCTACCAAGAACCGACTAAAGAAACAGTCAAAAAACCCAAATTTGAATGTGCTTTAAATTTTTTGTACGTACCAAGAGCTGCATCTCTGTAGCCAATAAAAACTGTACATACGTTATATGACATTTTAACTAAAAATCGTCTTTATTACCATCTTCTAAATTATTTGCCATCTTTCCTGAAACATTCTGTATTTAATAGGTGAAATATTTGTTTTTGGTGAGTATTATTTGAAGCTTTATGACAGTGAAAGGTCTATGTATAGACAACTGAGATTGTTCATCATATACAAAGGTGCCTCAAACCGCAGGGGCTAGAAGTATGTAGTCGCATTTTATAATAAGGACATTAACACATGTGAGCGACGTAGTTACCATGAACTGCACGAAAACAGTTTTACAGTGGCAGTCTACAACACAAATAAATGTTTTAATAATCACAATATATCTTACAGTTTCTAAAAGTGATCTTAACTCGTCGATTCATTTGCTGTAATTTTCCAACACACCAAACGTGAAGCAGACGATTCGACAAATGCGTACCGTTTAGAGTTGGCTACGTTTCATGGTTTCGAAATAAGGTTTCGATACACACAACAGTTTCAGTGTTTCAAAACCGGCATATTTTACGGTTTCGAAACCATGCGGTTTCATTCAGTTCTGTTTCGTATCACATTCGCGGTTGATTGTCGATACACTGAAACCGTTTCTTACTGTCGGTTTCACGGTTTCGTGTCGGTTTCACGATTTCATGTCGGTTTCACAACACCGGTGTTTCAAACCACTAAAGTGTAAAGGCGGAACAGACTAATGGTATCGAAATGTGGCCTTTCATTTTACTGAAGCTCCACACAGATACGCATATAACTTACTAGTATATATACCATTTAGAGAGTGTCAAATAGTAGTTGACATTCGTGAGTCTGCAGCTTATGATTACTGAAATCGAGATTCGTTTGCAAGAGACTGCTGTATTCCGAAATGACATAATGTCTGCTTTACAAATGTAAAAGAACAATAACACAACGTTCACTATTTGCATTGAAATAACCAGTTAAATTCTAAGTTTATCCACCATATTAAAAACACACGAGTGAAACTACATTTTTAAAATAAGATACAACATGAAGCCTGAAATGACATTTTTTATACTAACAAGGGTAGATCGCATATTTAATCTCGTGTTAAAGAGTTAATTTCTTACGAGCGAAAACGAAGTTACCTACTGTCGTTATAATTTTTCTGACACTCATGTTAAAGTAATTGCGGCGGTGGTGTAACGGTCAAGACTTGTCTCTTACTTTATTATTTTTGTAATTCCATAGCATTATTTGTGATTATTTAGTGTGCCCTTTATTCCCTATAATTTATTTAGTATGTATACATCTACATCTACATGGGATACTCTGCAAATCGCATAGAAAGTAGTATTTATGATCCACACTGTAGAATGCGTACCGTTTTGCAGTTTGCAAGTACACTTTTACCTACGATACCGGCGGCCTCGTGCGACTATGTTGGCAACATCAACAACACGGTAGAAAATCTTTATCAATATGTTTCGTACAGACCAAGACGTAAATATATACTCTATGGTTGACAGGTGACCGTTGCCCACATCGTGAAAAATATTGCCCTCCTAGAACGAAGATTTCATGACAAAACATACATTGCTTCACGGTTGCGTGGTTTCGAAACAGTGTTTGGAAACCACAGATAGTACGGTTTTATTTGTTTCGAAACCGTCAGATGTTTCAGTTTTCCCATCTCTAGTACCGTTTGAACGCTTCTTTGTATTTCGACGGTCTATCGCAAGGAGCGCTGCAGCTGACAACGACTTTCTTTTGCGTGTTCCACGTCTCGTATAGAAAGGGCGTTAGTCTCCACACTACTAGCGCGGTTTACACAGATCTCAAAGATATTACACTCTCAGGCGAGTGCTACCAACATGACAGATATAAATTACATTATAACTCTCCAGAGTCAGAGGTTTAATATGACAGGGATGCTTCAATCAGAAGAAGTGCTACTTCATAAATAACAACGTACAAAATAGCCATCGTATAGAACAGCAAACAACATTTGTTTAGTGGGCGATGCGACGTATTTTTTTATGTGTGTATGAATCTCAGCGGAGTGTTGTCTCCGCACTTTTGCTGCTGCCTTGCTGGCGTCTTCCGCCTCCCCACTCACTCGGGTGCTCGTGATGGGGTGCTTGTGATGCTGTTGGCGTCGCAGTTTTAAGGAGAGCTCGTCGCTGGTGCCAACTGATCACGGCCGCCATTCTGGAACGCGGCCCACACAATTATGCTCTGCAGCCAGCCCAACACACTGCCAGCCACCGACGTGGCGTCTCAGAGAAAACGACACGGAAAAGTAACACTGTCAAAAGCCGAAAGCGGGACTGAGACCTTAGTATACAAAATGTATAGGGGAAGGTCGGGTAGCCACGGACACAAAAATGAATTGCTAATCAAACAACAATAAACAATTTTTCTGTGTTAACTTTCATCATAAAATGAAACCAGTAACTTCTTTAGTCATATCACTTAGAATTAAGCATAGATAATAATTTTTATGAACTATCTTAAAGACACTTAAAGACACTTTTACTGGGACTAAAAAATTTGGAGGGTAGCCCCGGACACGGCATTCAGTGGTACACCACTTGTTTCTTGGCCTTGAAAACATACAATTGTAATAAATATCTCAAGCATCTACATAAAATCAGTTTTCATAATACCAGTCCTTGCAGTTATAGCACTGAATACAGTCTTCTTCGAAGATTTCTCCACTTGTGATGTATTCTGTCTCTTTTCCTTGATCCTCTTCGGAGAGACTGAATATTTGTCTTTGCCTTGAACGTTTCTTTAGTGCATTTGCGTTTTTTTGTTTTTTCGTCTTGTCTTTTTTATTGCATTTCCTTTTCTGTCTCTAAATCTTTTTTATATGGAGATAACTCTTCTCCTTATTAAACCTATGAGGGATTTTCAGAGCTTTTGCAAATGCTAATTGCAAAAACTCTTCTTATGGGTGAAAACCGCCAACGAAGTTAAAACAGAAACGACGAAAAAATTTTGCGCGAACAAAATTCACCGTTGCGAGTAGCTCGCTCCGTGCCTATGCCATAACAGACTTAAATGTGTTTTTACTCCACAGGGCGCGCATTTCAAATGCAGTCTTGCAAGAGCAACGTGCTTGGTTTCTTAGAAATTGAAATGTCCGCGGTTACCCGCCGTCCGGGGCTACCCGACCTTCTTGTACTAAGGCGTAATTACACCCGATTTTGATTTATTTATCCTCTACAGTTCTATGTGCAGCAGTTACCAAAGTAATTGTTCATATCCAAGAGTAGTGAAGCGACTTATATAACTTAACAAGAACAAGTCTTCTGGTCCGGACTGTATACCCATTAGATTTCTATCTGATTATGCTGAAGCGATAGCTCCTTACTTAACAGCCATATACAACCGCTCTCTCAAAGAAACATCTGTACCAAAAGATTGGAAAGTTGCACAGGTCACAAATATATTCAAGAAAGGCAGTAGGAGTAACCCACTGAAGGAAGTCTTACTTGGCTCATTCAATCTGACATCCGTTATTGATTTTCCTACTCGGGTAGTAAAGGACAGCAGTACATTGATAGATAACTTTTTTATAGATCAAGATAAGTTTAACAACATAAATGCTTCTCCCATTGAGAATGGTCTTTCGGATCATGGTGCACAGCTAGTAACAGTATATGAAATAGCTCCGTTCAGTAATTCGAAACTGTCCACCAGAATAGTGCGCTCGATTAATGACTTAACAACTAAAAATTTCAAAGAAAGTCTACAGCAGTTAGACTGGGATGAGGTTTACAAGGAACCTGATGTTAATTTAAAATATAATTTATTTCACGATACATTTGTAAGGGTATTTGATAACTGTTTCCCCAAGAAATTAGTAAAATTTAATTCTAAGAAACCATGCAAAAAACCATGGCTTACTAAAGGTATAAAAATATCGTGTAACCGAAAAAGGGAACTATATCTGTGCGCAAGAAAGAGTAATAACCCAGAAACAATAAAATATTATAAAAGCTACTGTGCTACATTAAGAAAAGTTATTAAAAAATCAAGAAGCATGTGCATCATGTCTGAGATTAGCTCCTCTGATAATAAAATTAAAACAATTTGGAATATTATTAAAAGGGAGACAGGGCAACAAAGAGCAGAGGAAGAGGGTATTACCATCAAAACAAATGAAAACTTTATCAACAAAAAGTCAGAAGTTGAAAACCTTTTTAATGACTACTTTTTAAATGTTGTGGAGAAAATAGGATCTAAATGTTCATTAGAAGGAGCAAGGCAATTAATGGAAGAGGCCATACCCACACAATTTGATACAATTGAAATTCCACCCACCTCACCTTCAGAAATTAGGAAAATAATAAACTCTCTCAAGAGTAAACGGTCATATGGAATTGATGGCATTTCCAGCAGGGTATTAAAAACTTGTTCCCAGGAGATAAGTAGGATTCTCAGTCATATTTGTAATAGCTCACTAAAGCAGGGTATTTTCCCAGATAGACTGAAATATGCTATCGTTAAACCTTTGCATAAAAAAGGGGATACATATGATGTCAACAATTACCGGCCCATCTCACTTCTGACAGCTTTATCAAAGATTTTTGAAAAAGTTATGTATTCTCGAGTTGCTTCACATATTAGTATAAATAAAGTTCTAACAAAATGTCAGTTTGGTTTTCAAAAAAGCTTTTCAACTGAAAATGCTATATACACCTTCACTGATGAAATATTAAATGCTTTGAATAACCGGACATCACCAGTAGGGATTTTTTGTGATCTTTCAAAAGCTTTTGATTGTGTAAATCATGGGATTCTTCTAGACAAGCTTAAGTATTGTGGTATGAGTGGGACAGTGCACAAATGGTTTAAATCATACTTAACTGGAAGAGTGCAGAAAGTTGAAATAAGCAGTTCACATGATGTAGATGAGACAATTAATTCTTCTAACTGGGGAGTTATTAAAAATGGGGTCCCACAAGGTTCGGTCTTGGGTCCTTTGCTGTTCTTAATATATATTAATGACTTGCCATTCAACATACATAAAGATGCTAAGCTAGTACTTTTTGCTGATGATACAAGTATAGCTATCACACCTGACAAACAGGAATTAACTGATGAAATTGTAAATGATATCTTCCAGAAAGTCATTAAGTGGTTCTCTACAAATGGACTCTCATTAAACTTTGATAAATCCCAGTATATACAGTTTCATACAGTAAATGGTATGACACCATTAATAAATTTAGACTTTGAACATAAATCTGTAGCTAAGGCAGAATATTCAAAATTTTTAGGTGTTTGCATTGACGAGGGACTGAATTGGAAGAAACATATTGAAGATATCCTGAAACGTCTGAGTTCAGTTACTTATGCTATCAGAGTCATTGCAAAATTTGGTGATATAAATCTCAGTAAATTAGCTTACTACGCCTATTTTCATTCACTGCTTTCATATGGGATCATATTCAGGGGCAATTCAACATTGAGTAAAAAAGTATTCATTGCACAAAAGCGTGTAATCAGAATAATTGCTGGAGCCCACCCAAGAGCATCCTGCAGACATTTATTTAGGGATCTAGGGATACTCACTGTAGCTTCACAATATATATATTCACTCATGATATTTGTTATTAACAATCCGACTCAATTCAAAAGTAATAGCAGTGTGCATAGCTACGACACTAGGAGAAAGGATGATATTCACTATTCAAGGTTAAATCTAACTTTGGCTCAAAAAGGGGTGAATTATGCTGCCACAAAAGTCTTTGGTCACTTACCAAGTAGCATCAAAAGTCTGACAGATAGCCAACTACTATTTAAAAAGAAATTAAAGGAATTTCTGAATGGCAACTCCTTCTACAATGTAGATGAATTTTTAGATAAAACATAATAAAAATTTTAAAAAATTAAAAAAAATAAAAAAAATTTACAAAAAATATTCTTAAAACATAGATTGTCAAGTATAGACAAAATTTACTAAACTGACACGTTCCACATCATTACGAAATGTCGTATACATGATCTAAGGAACAAGTATTAATCTAATCTAATCTAATCTAATCTACAGGCCTATTTCATTGACGTCAATTTGCAGCAGGGTTTTGGACCATATCCTGTATTCAAATATTATGAATTATCTCGAAGAGAATGATCTGTTGACCCAGGGTCAACACGGATTTAGAAAATATCGTTCATGCGAAACACAACCAGCTATTTACTGTTTGTTTGTTGTTTGTTAAGCTTATGGGACTTAACTACGGGGTCATCAGTCCCTAAACATACAAACTACTTATGAACTACCTTATACTAAAGACGGCACAAATATCCATGCCCGAGGGGAGATTCGAACCCCCTACCGTAGTGGCCGTGCAGACCGTGACTGAAGCGCCTCAGTCTCCTCGGCCACCGCGGCCGGCAGCTATTTACTCACACAAAGTGATGAGTGCTATCGACAAGGGTTCTCAAATTGATTCCGTATTTCTTGATTTCCAGAAGGCTTTTAATAGCGTACCTCACAAACGGCTTTTAATCAAATTGCGTTGTTACGGTGTATCGCCCCATAATTTGTGATTGGATAGGGGATTTCCTGTCAGAGAGGACACAGTTTGTAGTAATCGATGGAAAGGCATCGACTAAAATAGAGGTGATATCGGGCGTTCCACAGGATAGTGTCTTTGGTTCTCTGCTGTTCCTTATCTACATAAACGATTTGGGAGAAAATCTAAGTAGCTCTCTTAAGTTGTTTGCGGATGACGCCGTCATTTACCGTCTAGTAAAATCATCTGAAGATCAGAACCAACTTTAGAACGACCTAAATAAGATATGATTATGGTGTAAAAATTGGCAATTGACTCTAAATAGCTGGCCGCGGTGACCTAGGGGGCTGAGGCACTCCAGTCACGGTCTGCACGGCCACTACGGTTGGGGGTTCGAATTCCCCCTCGGACATGGATATTTGTGCTGTCCTTAGTCTTAGTTAGTTCATAAGTAGTTTGTAAGTTTAGGGTCTGATAACCCCGTAGGTAAGTCCATTAAGCTATACAAACATTTGAAACATTTCTGACTCTAAATAATGCCAAGTGTGAAGTCGTCGCATGAGTACCAAAAGGAATCCGTTAAACTTTGTTTACAAGATAATTCAATCAAACGTGAAGGCCGTAAACTCCACAAAATACCTAGGAATTACAATTACTTTTGACTTAAATTGGAAATAACACGTAGATAATGTCGTGGGAAAGGCGAACCAGAGACTGCGTTTTATTGGCAGAACCCTTAAAAGATGCAACGTAACTACTAAAGAGACTGCATACACTACGCTTGTCCGTCCTTGTTTGGAGTATTGCTGCCCAGTGTGGGATCCTTATCAGGTGGGTTTGACGGAGGACATCGAAAGAGTTCAATGAAGAGCAGCTCGTTTCTTATTGTGACGATACAGTGGAGATAGCGTTACGGAAATGATACAGGACCTGGAATAGAAATAATTAGAACAACTGCGTTTATCACTGCTGCGTGGTCTACTTACGAAACTCCAATCACCAACATTCTCCTCCGAATGCGAATATGTATTGTTGACTCCCACTTACATACGTAGATTTATCTTCAGAATAAAATACGGGAAATCAGAGCTCGAACGGAGAGATTCAGATGTTCTTTCTTCCCGCGAGCTATTAGAGAGTGGAATGGGAGATGAATATTATAAAGTTGGTTCGATGAACCCTCTGCCAGGCACTTAAATGTGATTTGCAATCTCCTGTAGATGTTGATGTAGACATGTAAATGTTTTAAACGTAAGTGGCTACATTCCTAATTGCTATTAACGGGTATCACAATTTGCGACTATAAAATCATATGTACTGTACAGCTTACTGTTTACAAATAAAAAACCTGACTTTTGCAGTGGTTACATTGTTAAACACTTAGACTGCTAACTGTATTTAAAGCATAATGTTTGGCATGTAGAAGTTTGGGTCGGACCGGGGCAGGAAACGGACGTCATGGTGATTTACGGGAACGTATGAAAAAAAGTGAATTCTACACAAAGTTTCATGTGTCAAGAATAAATTGTACAGATTGCGCATTTTTACGTGACCCCTGAGCAGAGAATGTTGGGAGCAGAAGCCCACAATCGGCCCGCAGCGCATTGGCTGTTAAATGCCATTTCACACCGGCGTAGCGTATCTCGAGCTACGTCTTTGGAAGACGTCGCAGTAAGTACGTATCCTGACTAGAGATTCGTACCCTTCAAACGGAAAGTTACGTTTAAAGAACTACGTTTTCAATCGCATCATTGTATTTGATCAGTTATTGAGGTGGTGTACTAACTCCATTACACTTCGAGGAAGAAAATAAAATGTGATCAATACAAGAAAAAAAAATTCAGTTTGTGTTTATCACCAGAAACGGTCCCACATACCTGATCTAGTCCATCATAGTCGAGATATGAGTATTTTGCGTTAGTTTTCTTTTGCTGTCCATTAGCATCTAATATAGGGAAAGCGTAACTAATTTCAAAATTATGTTCCATGTACTCTGTGATTTTACAAACAAGGTGTTTGCAGATTCTCAGATAAAAAAACTACGGCTCACGATAAAAACTGCATTGTATTCGGCATGTTACTTTCAGTCATTTAGCCAGAAGAATGGCATAGCATTTATTATAACTATTGCTTCAAATTTCTAAATCAGGCAGTGATATACAATTTTAGGTAATTAGTAAATTTCAAATTAAAATTAAAATTCTTTTCATTATATTAAGTGGATGTAGATTAAGAAGTATATCGATATATTCAGATTACTGCAGTAGAGAAGAACAAGATGTGGCTACATTATCCGAGTCTAGGTGCGTATTTGAGGAAATTGCTCTTCTTGTGTAACTAAAATTCAGGAGAATACGAACACACACCAAAACTGAAAAAAAATCATAACAAGGAAAACAAATCTGTACAGCCGTAATAAGAACTTGATATTGCAGTCTTTCTTACACCTATTAATAATGGACGAAAAGAAATTTTCGTACTTACTTGGCTTCCTTAAACCTTCTGGATTCTTTCGTAGTGCATCAATTAATTCAGACACTGTCAACAATGAAACCGGAGTAATAGATAGGGTTGCCAGATTGAACTCGAGACAGGCCCGGAGACCAGACGTGCCCCCCTCCCTCTTGGCCAATGACTCACTCCCCCCTCAACTGCGACCAACTCCCCCCCCCCCCCCAACCAGTATTACACGTGAATTCTAAAAGAAAAAAAAAATGATAATCATCTCCTCCCTCCCAGAAAATATCCCCGCAGCTTACTTTCGTTGCCACTGAAGAATCTCTAAAAACATGAGGATATAGCTTATTACCACAATCTTGAGAATTGTAAGAATGGTGGTGTTTCACACCATTGTAAGTCAAAGTTAATTCCGTTGCAGTTACTTTGTCGTCTTCTGCAGAAAATTGTTTCGGAAAGAATTTAAGAAGCGACTGATTCTTCTTTTGTGTGGTAATATTCGCTTTGTGTCTTTCTGATTGTAAATGTTTATTCACACCTTTCACTCCGTCGTACTTAAAGGTAAATGAGATATTGCATATTCTGCACTTATACATACACTCATCAGTATCGACTTTTTGTAGCCACTCTTTATAATTTTCTTCTTGCAACCATTCTTCACGGAACGAACTTAGATATCGGCTCTTCATTTCACTGTTATTACTCACTAATCTGAGTTAATGTACGCTTGTCTGTTTACACACGATCCGAGTATTCCAAAAATTGCCGGTAAACTGATAACAAAAAATGAACGAACGAACACAAATAATAGACGCCGCCAGTTGACACGTTGCCGCAACAGTGTTTGCTTAACAATGCGCTAGACGATTAGTACCGACGCAAAAATGAAAAGTTTTCAGAGAAAGAATAGAAAAAGTAGCGTTTTGTTGCAATAAGAAATTGACATTTATATAAAGTTATTCATAATTACTAGAGAGGGGCCGGCCGGGAATGGCCGAGCGCACTGAGGCGTCTTGCCACGGTGCGCGAGGCTGCTCCCGCCAGAGGTTCGAATCCCCCTCCTAGGGCATGGATATTGTGTTCGTCCTTAGTTTACGTTACGTTAAGTTCTATGTAGATCGTCGCTACATGAGCATAGTACTTAAAAAGCGTCGTAAAAAAAGTAGTTAAGATGAAGGTTACATTCAAGCCCGGAGATGAGAGTCATTGGCCCGTCGACCCGGAGAATTCATTCCAAACCCGGGCACTCCGGGCGACGCCCGGAGATCTGGCAACCCTAGTAATAGAGCTGTCCAGCACAGATCACGTGGTTTGTGGAGCAGTGTAGTGCGCATGCGCCAGCCGAGATACGAAGCGACGCTACGTATGCAGGCGTATTATATGTATATTCCGGCTGGACGCGACGGTCTGAAACGCCCCATTTGATTACATTACAAGCTACGTCTGCGACGTATTTCCGAAGACGTAGCTCTAGATACGCTACGCCTGTGTGAAATGACCTCCAGAACAAGCCCCGCCTCTTTCTTCCAGGGCAGCCAGTTTAGGACTTACAGCTTACAAGTTTTAAAAGAAACTACACACAATGGATGAAAGCGACGCAGAAGTTACACGAAATTAAAAACTAATGTTTGAGTAATCGAAAACTGGAATTTAAATCTAGGAAATAATTTTAAGGGACTTATTAAGTGGGTGTATCAACGCTTTCTGCCCCTTTATTGTCGCCATAATGATTAACAATCAGAATTACAATCCTCACACCACTTTCAATGACAGCCTTCCCTTTTGTCACAGGAATGGTCGGAGTACGCAGACTTATTTCAGCAAATAACAGGGTGGAAGACAACAACCAGTACTATGCATGAACAGAGGCGGCGCAAGGCGTGGCCGACGTGGGCGACCGCCCCTTGCCTTCCGGTTCTAGGGGCCTCGCGCCTTCTGTATCTTATACAGTTACTTTTAACTCATGACAAATATTCAACCATCGTTATTGAAATCAGCGACTGGCAGCAAAGATTTTCCTCATCATATGGCGATAAATCCCAGTGACGAGAAGGCATCTGGTAATTCTAGCACACACAACATTCCCTTTCTGTGGAGTGTAAGATATCAGTAGCAATTGAGAGATTTATACCAAATAAATTATTAAAGGAGGGGACTGACTCCCCATGGTACACAAAACAGATCAGATCACTGTTGCAGAAACAAAGAAAAACGCATGTAAAATTTAAAAAGACATAGAATCCACAAGACTGTCAATCTTTTACTGAAACTCGCAACCTAGCGCGGACTTCAATGCGAGAATCCTATAGTATCTACCACAACGAAATCCTGTCTCGTAATCTTGTAGAAAATCCAAAGAAATTCTGGTCATATGTGAAGTACACCAGCGGCAAAACGCAAACAATACCTTCACTACGCGATAGCAATGCTAATACTACCGATGACAGTACCCCTAAGGCAGAATTACTAAACACAGCTTTCCGAAATTCGTTCACCAAAGAAGACGAAGTGAACACTCCAGTATTCAATCCAAGAACAGCTGCCCGCATGTGAAACTTAGAAGTAGGTATTCCTGGACTAGTAAAACAACTTAAGTCACTAAACACAAACAAATGTTCCGGGCCTGATTATATACCAACTAGATTCCTCTCAGAGTATGCTGATGCAATAGCTCCGTACTTAGCTATAATTTACAACCGATCACTCAGCAAAAGATCCGTACCCAAAGACTGGAATGTTGCCCAAATTACTCCAATATTCAAGAAAGGCAATAGGAGTGATCCCAAAATTACAGGCCAATCTCATTGACGTCGATTTGCAGTAGGATTTTGGAACGTATACTTTGTTCGAATATTATGAACTACCTCGAAGAGAACGACGTATTAACCAATAGTCAACACGGATTCAGAAAGTATCGGTCTTGCGAAACACAGCTTGCCTTTTATTCACATGAAGTGTTAAGTGCCATCGACAAGGGATCTCAAATCGATTCCATATTTCTGGATTTCCGGAAGGCTTTTGATACTGTACCCCACAAGCGGCTTCTAATGAAATTGCGTGCTTATGGAATATCTCCCCAATAGTGCGACTGGATTCACGATTACCTATCAGAAAGGGCACAGTACGTTGTAATTCAGACTGTTCGCGAATGATGGTGTCGTTTATCGGTTAGTGAAGTCATCAGAGGATCAAAAGCAACTGCAAAGCGATTTAGACAAAATTTCTACATGGTGTGAAAATTGGCAATTGACACTAAATAAAGAAAAGTGTGAAGTAATAAACATGGCCACTAAAAGAAATCCGCTGAACTTCAATTACGCGATAAATCAGTCAAACCTTAAGGTCGTAAATTCTACCATATGCCTAGGAGTTACAATTACGAACAACTTAGACTGGAGAGAACACATAGAAAATATTGTGGGGAAGGTGAACCAGAGGTTACCTTTCATTGGCAGAACGCTTCGAAGATGCACCAGCTCCACCTCTTCTGGAGTACTCTTGCCCCTTGTGGGACCCTCACCAGGTGGGACTGAGACATTGAGAAGGTTCAGAGAAGGGCAGCTCATTTTGTTTTATCACGTTACGGGGGGGAAAGCGTCACGGAAATGTTGCACGAATTGGGGTGGAAATCATTAAAAGAGAGACGTTATTCATTGCGGCGTGATCTGTTTGCGAAGTTTCAATCACCGACTTTGACTTCTGAATGTGAAAATATTTTTCTAGCACGCACCTACTTAGGGAGACATGACCGCCCCAATAAAATAAGAGAAATCAGATCGAAAACGAAACTATTTATGTGTTCTTTCTTCCCGCGCGCTATTCGAGAATGGAACGGTAGAGAAAAGTTATGAAAGTGGTTAATGAACCCTCTGCCAGGCACTTAAATGTGATTTGCAGAGTATGTACGTAGATGTAGATGAAGAACCCGCATTTTTACACAGAATAAACATTATCTTATTTATCTCTGGAATGGCGCCACTCTTGCCCCAGAGATTTTGTGTATTCTCTTGGAAGTGAATTGTCTTCAAGGAGACTGGGTAGTGTAAAGTGTGACATGGTTTATTATAGAGTAATTGGATTTTGGGGTGAGTGAAGACATTATTGTGTTTGCTGAGTTGCGTGTGTAATCTAACAATGACTATTGAATCTGTTCGTATTGATGGACATTTTATGGCCGCGGTGGAGTAGCCGAGCCTGAATTGTGTTGTGCCCTTCTATCATGTGTTGGGCTTGAAGATTGACATTTGTCTTGGCACCTCTATCATTTATTGAATAAGATTTTAGTGATTTGTTATTTTAAGCCGGCCGCGGTGGCCGAGGAGACTGAGGCGCGCCAGTCTAGGTCTTCACGGCCGCTACGGTCGGGGGTTCGAATCCCCACTCGGGCGTGGATATTTGTGACGTCCTAGTTCGTAAGTAGTTCATAAGTAATCGTTGTTGTATCTTCCGGGTTATGAGGTCGTGGTCGAAGAAACATATCTGCTCCTGACGTTTCGTCCAGAGCTGCGCTGGACATCCTCAGAGGTACTACTGGTAGCGGTGAGTCGGCAAGACTCGGCAAGACTCACCGCTACCAGTAGTACCTCTGAGGATGTCCAGCGCAGCTCTGGACGAAACGTCAGGAGCAGATATGTTTCTTCGACCACGACCTCATAACCCGGAAGATACAAGAACGATTATTTCAGCCGGTCGTGAAAGCCTTCACTGCATGAGTTCATAAGTAGTTTGTAAGTTTAGGGACTGATGACCCCGTAGTTAAGTCCCATAAACTATACAAACATTTGAACATTTTTCTTTTTGATGACCCGATTCACCTTACTTGATGAAGGCCAAAAGGGTCATCCAACTCAGCTTTCAGATTTATTTTGTGAAACTATGAACAACATTTACAAAGTGTTATATATTAGAATTTGTATACAAATGAACTTAGTTTTTATGGATATACAATGAAAATTTGTTCGTGTGTAAATTTGTCTTTTATTTCGATTTTAACATATTTTGACCCGATTCAGCCGACCATGCATCTAAGCACGATATTCAGAAAGAACTAATCATACTGAAATCGATTTTCCTCCATTCCTTCAGACAGTACCGGCAGAACATTCGAACAAATGTCTCTTATCACACGATTTGGTAACACCTGATCTCGTACAATAGAAGAAAACTATGCAGGATTCTTAGCTGTTTCTGAGACGACTGGATAATATCTTACTAATGCAATACTGGAAGAGCTAGAAAAAATGGGTTTTATATCAGAAACTATCGTGAGCAGGGGTTCACCAATATAGCAAATGTGGCCGGTATAAATAGTGGAGTCAAATTTGAATGCTAAACGCAAATCACCGGGAATTTTATTTTCACCATGTAGGTGTCATGTTGTGAATCTGCTGTGTGTAGATGCAGCTAAACTTTGTTTATTTTATTCATTAAAATTATTTCCTATTTTGAAGATCCTGAAAGAGCTGGAAATTAATCTCAACCAAATGAGAGATTACTAAAAACTTAACTCCGTCCGACAGGCTTCAAGAGGCCCACTTTGTACTGACCGGCCGCCGTGTCATCCTCCGCCCGAAGGCGTCAACGGATGCGGTAGGGAGGGAGCGTGGTCAGCACCCCGCTCTCCTGGCTGTTATGTCAGTCTTCGGAGCCTCTACTTCTCAATCAAGTAGCTCCTCAGTTGGCCTCACAAGAGCTGAGTGCACACCGCTTGCCAACAGCACTCGGCAGACACGGACGGTAACCTACCCAAGAGCTAGCCACTGCCGCACTGCCGCACGGCCTTTGGCAAAAGTGAAGCTTACTGTTAAACCTTTATCAGACAGAAGATGGGAAATCAGAACTGAGGCAGTGAAGGTCGTTCAAATGTTTAACTGTTTGTAAAGTCTATGGGACTAAACTATGGGGTCATCAGTCCCTAAACTTACAAACTACTTATTAAGTACTTACGAACTAGGACGGCACGAATATCCATGCCCGAGGGGGGATTCGAAACCCCGACCGCAGTGGCCGTTCAGACCGTGACTGAAGCGCCTCAGTCCCCTCGGCCACCGCGGCCGTCTAGAATTCATAATATCATTGTGGGTACTGTATGAGTTCTTATGTTTTAAAGTTAGTCTATAAGTAACTTATGGAAATCTGCCCTTGACCATTTAATTTAAGAAAGTTTTGTGATTGGCTCAGAAAATATCGACAAATTTCGTCGAGCAATGCATGTCTGACGCTCGTCAGTTTATTGAAAAAAAAAAAAAAAAAAAAAAAAAAAAAAAAAAAAACAGTTGTGATTTTCCAAAAGGTTTTTAAAAATGTCGGCCAAAACAAGAGACTATTCAGTTGGGAAAGCAGTGATGAACCTACACAGTCTCAGTAAAGCAGATGCGAAACAGTGTTTCTTAACACCATGATTGAATCCGTACTGAGCGATACGAAATCAAGATTTATATAATTAAAGTAACATTTTCAACATTTTCGTTTTCCTTATCATGTAAGTAATCTAAATTTTACTCTGAAGGGTCATATATTAAAAACCTGCCAACATTTACACATAGTGCTGCGAGTGGGTTAGAACTGTGACTTATATATCCTTATAAATTGTATGAAAATTGCCAACACTGATCCCAAATTTAAACGACTTCCTTAAAGATGTGAAACAGATACTGCAGTACTTGAAAGATATTTCCCATACATTTATACTGTCATTTGCATTTTGTCAACAATATCAGTAAGTGCAGCCTCTGCAGAAAGGAGCTTTTCCAAATTAAATCATTATAAATTATTATAGAACTACAATGAGTTAGCAAAGACTAAGATTTGTCAATTTTATCTATAGAAGCAGATGAAGCATCGAATCTCGATTATGATACAGTTTGTTTCATTATTGTTTTCAATTTGCAAGTAAGTCTGTTACTTTAAAAACACACAAAAAGATTTTTCGATATAAAATATAAACTCTTCGCCACCTTGGGGCCTTGCAAACTACAACTTGCCCACACTCTATTTTGTTCTTGCCCCCCCACTGTGCATGAATCAATAATACATCGACGATGGTTACGGTACAAAATGCTGTTACGTAGGTAAGGTTGGCAGAGAGCATAAACAGTCTGTAGACAGGCGAACTTAGTCGACTTCCGCCGATCACAGAGGGTCCATGTGAAAGTGCGTGACCTATACAGCAATTCGCGATTCATATTTGCAACTGCGAATACATTTATTTTATCATAAGACTTTTGATGCAGTTACCCTAAGGAATAGTTCCCGATATGATGAACAAGATGAATGTCTCTCTGAGGGGAACTGTAATTTGTAGTAACACAGCCGGCTGATGTTTGTTAAATTGATGCTGTTATCTTAGTTGCAACATCAACCGAAAGAGTACCAACGGAAATAACATATAGAATGATATCTTCACTCTCGAAAATACCATCAACTCTCTGCCGCGCCAAACAGTTATCATCTATATAGTGCGAATGAGGCGGTGAGCGGAAAACGTCACGTGATCGCCCCAAACATAATGATGCACTGTTAACCCTTAGCGCTTCGTTACAAAGTGTTTAGAACAAGATCTGTTTTGTCTGCTAGCTCAACGAATTAGTGTTGTAGCGTGACTCTAGCAAGTGTTCCGGTGTAGCACCCACTAGACATTTGTCGAGTTGCAATTGTGTGATGAAGGTTATTTGAAGTAGTGGGTGATGTCGATAATTTGCTTCCTGTCTGGTAATACAATTAATTCTATGGTACGCATGCACAGTTTCGATTTGAATGTGTCAGTAACGTCCAAAAATATTCACGAACTGCAGCATCTGAAATTTTATTGCTGTCATCGTTCACTGCAACTATTAGAAAAGAAATGTGGAAAGGGAAAAACGCAAAGCAGTTTATAAAATCAGTTTGCGAAGTCCCATTATGTCGCACAGAAAGCGCGGGTGTTGTTACACCTGGCTGCGATACTGCAAGATAAATATTTTTCTCTCGGATTTCGTGTCAGATACGCGTGTAATCGACAGGTGATTATACTGGCAAACAAGCAGCAAAACTGCGGTTGTGCATAGCGATTAGGCGATGGGTCATGCAAATTCTGTCAACGACTGTACATTAACGTGAAGTAATATAATTTTACAGTCGTCCTGTAACTCTACAAGACATGCATAACTCAAAACTCGAATTTGGGGTCTTCTGCAACTAAACAAGTGATGTTCCTAAGGACAGAATGCTTACAATTCGTAAAAAATCACTACGCAGCAAACTCCTTAATTTTGGAAAGTATTGCCAAAACAGCATAACATTTCTTATAATTAAACAATACTTTGCCGTCCGCGGTGGCCAAGTGTACTGCGACGCGGCAGTCACGGTCTGCACGGCCATTACGGTAGGGGGTTCGAATCCCCCCCCCCCCCAGGCATTGATATTTGTGCCGTCCTTAGTATTAGCTAGTTAGTAAGTAGTTTGTAAGTTTAGGAACTGATGACCCCGTAGCTTAGTCCCATAAACTCTACAACCATTTGATACAATACTTTCCTTAAGAAAGGGAGACAAAATTCTTAAACAATGCAGCCAACCTTTACCCTTACATTTGTTATATTTACGGTACTATGACCAGGCTGTATCACATACATTACAATTAACAATATATTGTTTTAAGAAAATGGATCTAAAATACCTCTTACACTTCGTACGTCTATTACGGGGCTGTATATAAACCTTCAAATTAGCAATAGATACTTTGCTGAAACGGGTAAAATTAGTTAGCCATCAACTCTTTTATGTACCTAATGTGTTCAGGGCTACGGGAGACATTCAATCGCCACACAATAAATCTTGGAATAAGAGAAAAGCCGGTAGGAATATTGACAGTGGGATCCAAAAACAAGGGACTTATATAAAAGGCAGGAAGACTGCCCAATCAATTTTAACATATGATCCTGGACAAGCGAGAAAAGTCGAAATGAAGAACAAGCATTGAGACACCTCTTAAGATAATACATCCATAATACGACAGTTTTTTTCTTAGACTGCAAGTTGTATTATGGGTGTATTATCTTAAGAGATGTCTCACTGCTTGTTATTAAGTTGTGTACGACTTCTCGATAGCCGCGGCGGAGTGGCCGAGCACATTAAGGCGCTATGCTCCGATGCGCACGGCCGTTCCCCCTCGGGCATGGATGTTTGTGCTGTCTTCAGTATTCGGGGCACGATCAGAAAGTAAGTTCCGTTTCAATTTATCTCCTCTGCAGTGCTGCGATTGCAGTTCCGCACATGCACTGTAGACGACGTGTATCAAGGAGAAGAACGTGCGCCATTTGGAGATCGCTGTCAGTTACGTACGCTTTGTTGTGCTTGTTTGAAATGTCGGCGTTGATTGAAAATACCGCCGCCTGTGAAATCAGGTCGCTGATTCGGTTTCTGATTGCGAGGATAGTGAAACCAAATGAAATTTATCGGCAAATTTGCGATGTTTACAGACCAAATGCGATGAGTGATTCGATGGTGAGAAGATGGGTCCAACAGTTCAATGGCGGGCGTAGTGATGTGCACGGTGAAGAACGAAGTGGGTGTCCACCTTTGGTTACAAAAGAACTGGTTCACGCGATTGATGACAAGATCCAGTAAAGCCGCAGGTTTACAATTAGTGCTCTCGCTATGGACGACGAGCTGAAAGTAACTGTATTCAACTGGTTGAAGACACAGGCGGCAGATTTCTATGAAGAAGGTATACAAAAGTTGGTGCCAAATACCTGCACAATTTATGCAGTTATATTGAACAGTAGTTTAAGAGGTCTAGAATTTTGTGCAATTTCATTTTATTACCGAACGGAACTTACTTTCTGGACGCGCCTCGTATGATGGTTTATAATTAGTTTGTAAGTTTAAGGTCTAATGACCCCACAGTTAAAACCCTTAAGCTTAACAAATATTTGAACATTTGAACTTCTTGCTTGTTCAGGACCATGTGTTAAATTAACAAAATGTTCAAATGTTTGTATAGTCTATGGGACTTAACTACGGGGTCATCAGTCCCTAAACTTACAAACTACTTATGAACTACTTACGAACTAGGACGGCACAAATATCCATGCCCGAGGGGGGATTCGAACCCCCGACCGTAGCGGCCGTGAAGACCTAGACTGGCGCGCCTCAGTCTCCTCGGCCACCGCGACCGGCTTAAAATAACAAATCGCTAAAATCTTATTCAATAAATGATAGAGGTGCCAAGACAAATGTCAATCTACAAGCCCAACACATGATAGAAGGGCACAACACAATTCAGGCTGTTTATGACAACACTCACTTGGAGATGGCTGGCCGTAGAACGATCGAACACCCCAGAATAGCAACCCAAACACGAGTGAACGGGGTGTTTGGTGCGTAAGCATGAGTCCAACTTTCACGAGAAAGGTAACCAGATGGAGGCCTTCAGCAAGGTAGAATGAGGCTCCTAAACCACAGCTGAGAGAATTCCCTTGACCTAACGACAGACAAGAGCACCAAACACTAAAGTAATATCAAACAGTGAACAAAGGGCAAATTAGAAAATTCCCCTGTAAGTACACTTGTGTAAATCGCACATAAAGACAATAAATAAATAAATAAAAACAATACAGAATCTGAACTTACACCTACGAGTAGTAAATACTAGTTTAAACCCGCGGCTCCTCTCGCGTGTTGGTTGATTGTGATAGATAAGCTATCTTTCAGTAGTGCGCGATGAGACTGGTTTTTAAGGAACTGAAAAATATTCCTATCAGATTGCAGAAGTCTGTGCACTTACCGTTTATCAGGAAAGTAAGTAGTGTAGTTCAAATCACGCGTAAAATGCACTAGTTTCGAAGAATCCAATCACGAAATTCAACAATAATTATTGTAATAATATCACAGAGCGATCACTTGAAGTAATGCGCGAAGCGTCAAATCGATTTTTTTAAAGAGATGTATCAAAAGAAATTTCTTTTTTACTGCTATATTTATTTATTCTTATATTTCCTTATTCGTTTGCTTATCCTTACAGAGAAAGAGCTGAAGACATTGTAGCACGCATAGACCAAAGATATGGTCTGTGTCACCACGTTTCGCTGTATATAATCTCCTTGCTATAGAGTCGCAAAACGTCATCGCTGACCTTCAACCCGAATATTTTTTTATAATTTGACGACTTTCAACCACCATATCTTCCACAGATATCGGTATGGAACTGTTATGGTGTACAACGGGAGACTTCTGACAACAATTACACACAGACCATTCGTTTGCATTCTGTAGTTTTCGCTGCAGAGCGAAATATTAACACAAACACACACGTAGAATTTTTTTGTTGTTATTTGTTAAGTTTATGGGACTTAACTACGGGGTCATCAGTCCCTAAACTTACAGACTACTTATGAACTACTTTCGAACTAGGACGGCACAAATATCCATGCCCGAGGGTGGATTCGAACCCCTGACCGTAGTGGCCGTGCAGACCGTGACTGGAGCGCCTCAGTCTCCTCGGCCACCGCGGCCGGCGTAGAATTTTATATACACCGATTACTTTCCATCCAAATATACTCCACACTTTTATCATTATCAACTCTCTAGCAACAATGCAACCAATAAAACCATTTTCAAAGAGTAAATATAATTTTCAAAGAGTAATTATTGTTCCGCATTTCGCGTTGTATACTTCAAATTACTAAATATCTATCAGATCGCTATAAAACCGTACCTAAAACCTTCCTCAGGTATGAATTAGTAAGTGTACAAATATTTAAGTCTCTGCGTCTTGTCGTTCGGATGTTACAAGCGTGCACGTGCACCGAACAGACATTCACATCAATATATATATATATATATATATATATATATATATCCGATCGCCATAAAACTGTGCCTAAAGCCTTTCCCGGGTAGACATTAGTAACTATACAAATTTTTAGATCTTTATGTCTTGTGGTTCAGACATGATAAATGTACACCGAGCAGACATTCACATTTATAGATATAGATTGAATTCCACAAGGAAAAGTAAGCGCCTCCGACGAAACCCTCATACATAACTGCGGATTTCCCTTGCGTAAAGCGAGGAAAAACGGGCGTGAATTAGGCCGTTTTACGCCTTAAGAAACCTCTTCGCTATTTCAAACACGTTAAGAGCCAGTGTTTTACCTCAGCAAAGAAGAACCCACAATCAGATACAGAGGGATAAATAACACTTGCAAAAAACCTTACATTGAATCCCCTAGCGACCTCTCTGGAGGGGCTAGGTTATGTCATTCCTTGTCCCCCTCCTCTTTGCATGGCCTGGTTA
Organism: Locusta migratoria; assembly: GCA_026315105.1. Classification (NCBI taxonomy): domain Eukaryota; kingdom Metazoa; phylum Arthropoda; class Insecta; order Orthoptera; family Acrididae; genus Locusta; species Locusta migratoria. The sequence continues at coordinate 371,619,442 of CM048745.1, forward strand.
ACACGCACGTAGCAAGGTAGCTGCGTTTCGCCCCATCCACCGAAGTGATTTACAGCTGTCGGGGCCTACGGCTCCAGATTGCTACCCTCTCGTATCACAAATGCTGCCGTTGCTCGGCGATAACAAGAGAGGTGCGTGTCTCCCTGCGTTTCCTCATCCTCACGGCCCCCGTAGTTCAGGAGACTCGCAAAGGCAGCCGCTAAGCTGTCATTACACGCGCAGGCCCTGATCTCCACTCAAAACGCGGCCTCACCCCCTCTGGCCCAGTAAGAGGCTTCGGCTCCTTCCTTCCTCAAGCATGAATGCACTGCGACGCACCAAAACCGTCGCAGCCAGCCCCAGCGAATCCCTCTCCCGACAAAAGAAGTCAACCACAGTAATAATAAGCGCCATCGGGGGCCGTAGAAATAATCGACGCATGCGCGCCACGAAACTTGCACCTGGAACGTGCCACACGCTGTACGACCCGTTGCGGCTCAACCTCCCTCAGAAAACTCAGCAACATAGGTAAAGTCTATAAATTAATACCAATTTTCAGTCGCGCTATCGACTACCGCACCCAAAAGCAATACAATAAGGGGGAAAGTGGCACTGTACAGGTAATACAAGTGAGACGACACGGAACAGTAACAGTCTCTGTATTTTTATTATATTCAATAGTAAAATATGTAACATATACTATCATATTCAACTGTTCATCTGCATCTATTACTGCCTTTATGAGCCATGTCCACTCTCCTACAATCGAACTACTCTGGTTTTCAATATCACAAAATCCACATCCTCAGCGATTTTGAAATGGGTGTCAACAGTTCAGAGCACTTTGGTACTTCATTTCCTTTCACACAGCATTCTTTTGGATGATTCTCTTAAACATGTCTACTCTTCATCAATACTACTTGCAATATGATTCCATATTGACTCATGGGAACGATTTACTATCCAATTGCTGTTTCCGGAATCTCTGAGCATGATGTAATACAGTGCTAACCCTCCCGTGTGTCTATTCAAATTATATCCTGTCCTCTTGAGATGCTTATGATAAGCTGTTACAATAGGCAATTTATTACAGAAATTATTTAATCATTCACCTCTCTCAATCCTACTTCCAAAACCACATTCTTCCACAGTCCTTCCATCAATTCCATCTCCTAGAACTGTGTTCCACTTGCAACACTCCTGTCGGTTAGTGAAGCTTTGGAGCCGCTTACAGTACTATTTTTTGTGTTCCAGCCTCGTCGCCACTTTTGTGTCCCTGCCTCGTCGTCGCTTTTTTGTCTCGTTTCCGTCTTGGTGTCGGTGGCCGAGTAGAAAAGTACCGACACAGGAATAAAGGAAGCACGCTTGTGCAGGTACGAAGGTGAGCAGCCAGTGGGACAGCAGAAACTAGAAACACTAGAGTAAATTAGAATGAGATATATATATTGCACAGAATTTATACAATACTTAACTTTTACATAGCTCAGTACTGCAGAATGCTGATAGATAGTTGAGCTAGAGGCCTGCCTAGTGCCTATCCGATAGCCAAGTCTTCACTGGTGCCTATCTGATTCCGAAGTGTTAAATGGTTCCTATCTCAGTCCCAAGTGAACGATGTCGTTCAGTGGTGGCCACGAGCGGAGTTGTAGTAGAGGGCGCTCGTGGCTGACGTCGTAAGAACGCCGCGCCGTGCGTGCATGGCGGCGCGCGGCGAAAGTAGGTGGTGCGCACTTTGGACTTGTGCGACACCACACTATTAGCAATATACAATAACTGGCAACAGATTTGTTACGTATACTGTAATATTACTAACTGCACCAACTCGTTACTAGAAGCCTACGCCTACAAAATTGTGCACCTCCGAGAGGATTGAAATTTGACCGCGTGTTATTCTAATAGATGAAAGCATCGGAGGTACCTTCGATTCACAAAGATATATAGTATCAGAAGAAAAGATAGTGCTGAAACCGCAGCGAATCAGAAAGTTTTTACTTTAAGAGAAAAACAGCACTATTTGTTTTAATTGCCGTCGCCAGTCCCTATGAACAATAATTAACTATTTGCTTTATAGTCTGAATGTAATTATGCAGTAAAATATGTTTCTTTTTTAGTAATGTGATAAAACGCATTAGTAAAACAGTCTTTAAATGAAACACTACTTAAAATTTTCACTTTTGTGGATGTCAGGCAGCATCACCGCAATCTACACTAATTTAGTTACTAAGCGAAACAGAAGCTTCATTAATCTATTTACTATTGCATCTTAGTCTACACCATCCTAATAAAGTTGTGAATAGTAAGCTTACTCTTTGGAACAAATATATTAAAATGATAGATATTTCATTTAGGCCTATTCCAAAATACAGCAAATTAACTTCAGAACACCCAATGTTCTGTCTTAATTTTGTAACATTACTGTAATAGAAAATATTTTTAGAAAACTAGTTTAAACATATGTTAAACACTAGAATTTTTACATTTCTTTGACTATAAAGATAGATTCTGCTTTTCAATGCCTTACTTGCATAATAATAATAATCTTTCAGTAGTGGAAGTTTTTATTTTAAGAACAAACACACTTTTAAAATGAGGTACCTGATTTTGAGTTATCTTTCAATTAACTCAAACAACTATGTATTTTACTAATGCAATTAGGAAACTTTACGACGCTGTTAATTAAGTCATTCTTTGATTACATTTAAGTAAACACATTAAAAATTCAACAATGACTGACAAAGTTTGTACTTGGTGGAGATGAAATTTAACATTAGCGTACAATTTACGTTAATCTCCATTATATGATTATGCAACAACAATCACTATAACGTCTGGCACTCTATAAAAAAATGTTATTATTTTTAATTTTTATTTCACTGGATCACTCGAAATATTTCACTTTAAATAAGGAAAGTATCCTACCTAGGATAATGGCATAGGACAATAACAGGCTAACAATACTATTTCCAATTATGAATTTGACTATTCACAAAGTTCACACATGTAAATTTCAGGCTGTTATTACAATACTAAAAATTGTCTACTTTGCCTTTGGCGGAAGATTGGCACTACATTGCAGTAACTTGTGGCGTAATACATTCTATTACTGGCTCTTGAAGCATGTGGCCAAATTTAGTCTTCTTAGCGTCGAAATAATTTCAGTAATAGGCCAAAAATATTATGCCAGTAAACATTCTAAAAAATCTTCTCCGTCTGAGCCCATTTTACTGCTCTTTTTGGAAAGTATAGCTTCAAGCCAAATAGCCACAAGCACAAGCACTGTTCACTAATCAGCGTCCAGACTACGACTCTCTCTAAACTAACATTTCTACGTCTACATCTACAACCATACTCCGCAAGCCACCCGACGGTCTGTGGCGGAGGGTACCTTGAGTACCACTATCGATTTTCCCTCCAGTCACGTATTGTTCGCGGAAAGGAGGATTGTCGGTATGCCTCTGTGTGGGCTCTAATCTCTCTGATTTTATCCTCACGATCTCTTCGCGAGATATACGTAAGAGGGAGAATATACTGCTAGACTCATCAGTAAAGGTAAGTTCACGAAACTTCGACAATAGCCCGTACCGAGCGACAGAGCGTCTCCACTGGAGTGTAGCGATCATAACATCATTTCGATCGAAAACCGCCCTTCTGGCACTCTTTTTCCACCTTTTACTTCCACCTCATCACTCTCCTTTGAAGCGGGGATGCCCCCCATCTTCTACACATGAATATAACTTTGAAAAGCCTTTAGCCAGAACCTCTACAACATTATCAATTTCACGATATTTAACGTAGTAAATATTACAAGGACAACAATGTCTATACATACCATCAATTAGTAGATTTCAAATTTTGAATAGCCTAACTATCATAACAAAAGATAATAAATTTACAGATATATGCGCATCAAACTAAATCGATAAATCTTGTCATATAAATATTATACTATACAGTATAATACTGGCAATTAAAATTGCTATACCAAGAAGAAATGCAGATGATAAACGGATATTCATTCGACAAATATATTATTCTAGAACTGACAAGTGATTACAGTTTCACTCAATTTCGGTGCATAGATCGTGAGAAATCAGTACCCAGAACAACGACCTCTGGGCGTAATAACGTATTTGATACGCCTGGTCATTGAGTCAAACAGAGCTTGGATGGCGAGTACAGGTACAAATGTCCATGCAGCTTCAACAAAACTGATTGTTTAGCTTAAGGGACTTAAATGTGGCGTCATCAGTCCCTAAACTTACAAACTACTTATAAACTAACTTTTAATAAAGAAAGCACAAACATCCATGCCCGAGGGGGGATTCGAATTCCAGACGGGGAACGGCCTCGCACATCGTAGCATAGCGCCTCAATGCGCTCGGCCATACCGCCGCGGCTGCAGCTTCAACACCATACCACAGTTCATCAAGAGTAGTGACTGGCGTATTGAGACGAGGCAGTTGCTCGGCCGCCATTGACCAAATGTTTTCATTTGGTGAGAGATCTGGAGAATTTGCTGACCAGGACAGCAGTCGAACATTTTCCGTATACAGAAAGTCCCGTACAGGACCTGCAACATGCGGTCGTGCATTAGCCTGTTGAAATGTAGGGTTTCGCAGGGATCGAATGAATGGTAGAGCCACGGGTCATAACACATCTGAAATGTAACGGCCACTGTTCAAAGTGCTGTCGATGCGAACAAGAGGTGACCGAGACGTGTAACCAATGGCACCCCATACCATCACGCCGAGTGATACACTAGTATGGCAACGAGGAATACACGCTTCCAATGTGCGTTCACCACGACGTCACCAAACACGGATGCGACCATCATGATGATGTAAACAGGACGCGGATTCATCCGAAAAAGTGACGTTTTGCTATTCGTGCACCCAGGTTCGTTGTTGCGTACATCACTTCAGGCGCTCCTGCCTGTGATGCGGCGTCAAGGGTAACCGCAGCCACGGTCTCCGAGCTGATAGTCCAGGCTGCTTGAACGTCGTGGAACTCTTCGTGCAGATGGTTGTTGTCTTGCAAACGTCCCCATCTGTTGACTCAGAGATCGAGACGCGGCTGCACGATCCGTTACAGAAATGTGGATAAGATGCCTGTCATTTCGACTGCTAGTGATACAGGCCGTTGGGATCCAGCACGGCGTTTCGTATTGCCCTTCTGAAACCGCTGATTCCATATTCTGCTAACAGTCATTGGATTGCGGCCAATGCGAGCAGAAACGTCACGATACGATAAACCGCAATCACGATAGGCTACAATCCGACTTTTAAAGTCGGAAACGTGAAGGTACGCATTTCTCCTCCTCTCACGAGGCATCAACAACGTTTCACCATGCAACGCCAGTCAACTGCTGTTTGTGTATGAGACACGGTTGGACACTTAACTCATGTCAGCATGTTGCGTGGTGCCATCGGTGCCAACCTTGTGTGAATGCTCTGAAAATATAATCATTTGCATATCACAGCATCTTCTTCCTGTCGGTTAAATGTCGCGTCATCTTCGTGGTGTAGCAATTATAATGGCCAGGAGTGTACAAAAAATTAGAAATCATAAAGTGTTCACGAGGTCATAGAACCAAGGCGATGCAACAGTTTCTTTGATGTGCGTGTACATGTCGAGTCATCGAATAAAACGGTGCTCCCCAGGGAAGAGTTATAGGGCCCCCACTATTCCCTATTTTTATAAAGGATTTAGGAGACAATCTGAGTAGCTCTCTTAGATTGTTCGCTGGACAGTTTATCTAAGACGTTCATTCTGAGAGGCTGCTCCGAAATCTTCTTGGAAAATTGTCTGGTTGACGGCAAATGAGAGCGTAACCTTTGAATAGCACTTAATAATTCTGACGAGCCCAATCAGCATTTTGATCGGCCTATATGTACCGCGTTGCATGTCCCAGATGGACCTCGTCATGGTCGTCTGGAGTGAGGTTGCATGTTATGCTGGCTATTACCGAACACGAACTCATGTGGTTGCACTGAAATAATTATCCAGCATGGTGATGTTCCTCCGAGCTGAAACCCATAAGTAGTGGTCATCAGCTACATTGGTAGCCTTTGGTCCGCCAGCGCGATGCATGTCATCTACCCTGTATCTCTGTACCTTGTTCACGTCCGAACAACATCGCTTTGGGTCACTATGAGACGTATGGAAACTTTCCTTGATAAGAATGCCTCCTGCGAAGACGTAACAAGGCGGATACGATACAACCTTGGAATTGACCATCAAGGAACGCAGATCTACATTAAACACAATTAGTTCGCTCCCTTCAACCTCTTGTGATTGGACCCTATCGGCCATCTTACACACTACGTCGCATACGCTCTGCTAATACTTGTTTGTTACATGACTGACATGAGTGTACAGTATGTACATACAGCGTCAGTGTTCAGGAGACGTTGGTACCAAGGTGATGCAACCGTTACTTTGGTGTGCGTGTATACGTCGTGTTTGATCTAAACCGAAGAAGGTGATTCGTCTGTCTGTTTGTGAGAATGCTAGATTCGAACTCTTATGGAAATCGGGGACGTTCCACGAGTAATTAGAGATAAAGGCTAGAGGTAGTAAGTTGTGTGTGGGAGTAACTTCAGAATGTGCATCTGACTGGAGGCTATAATGATCGCTGTGTCCGCATTGGCGTAGGGGTCACCGCGACTGCCTTTTATACGGGAGAATCTGGGTTAGAATCCCAGCTTGGCGTAAATATTCAGCTCTAAAAATGTTCAAATGTTTGTAAGGCTTATGGGACTTAACTACGGGGTCATCAGTCCCTAAACTTACAAACTACTAATGAACTACTTACGCACTAGGACGGCACAAATATCCATGCCCGAGGGGGGATTCGAACCCCCGACCGTAGAGGCCGCGTATTCAGCTCTCCCCACTGATTTATTTTATTACTCTCTGGCAACTAACTTCGTAAATAGTTTCTGTGAATGCACTACTGGCCACTAAAATTGCTACACCAAGAAGAAATTCAGATGATAAACGGTATTCATTGGACAAATGTATTACACTAGAACTGACAAATGTATTACACTAGAACTGACATTTTCACGCAATTTTGGTGCATAGATCCTGAGATATCGGTATCCAGAACAACCATCTCTGGCCATAATAACGACCTTGATACGCCTGGGCATTGAGTCAAACAGAGCTTGGATAGCGTGTACAGGTACAGATGTGCATGCAGCTTCAACACGATACCACATTTCATCAGGAGTTGTGACTGGCGTATTGTGACGAGCCAGTTGCTCGTCCACCATTGACCACCATACTCTAGAGAATGTGCTGGCCAAGCAAGCAGTCGAACATTTTCCGTACCCAGAAGGCTCGTACAGGATCTGCAACATGAGATCTTGCATTATCATGCTGAAATGTAGGGTTTCGCAGGGATCGAATGAAGGGTAGAGCCACGGATCGTAACACATCTGAACTGCAACGGCCACTGTTCAAAATTCCGTGGATGTAAACAAAGATGACCGAGTCGTGTAATCAATGGCACGCCATACCATCACGCCGGGTGATACGCCAGCTTCTGTGAAGTTTGGAAAGTAGGAGGCGAGGTACTGGCGGAAGTAAAGTTGTGAGGCGGCATCCTGAGTCGTGTCGGGATAGCACAGTCGGTAGTGCGACTGGTAGGTTCGAGTCCCGGTTCCAGCACACAATTTTAATCTGCCAGGAAGTTTCAGAACCTGGATTCATCCGAAAAAATGACGTATTGTCATTCAAGCACCCAGGTTCGTAGTTCCCTGCACCAAGCGCTACTGTCTGTGATGCAGCGTCAAGGGTAACCGCAGGCCATGCTGCTGCAAGCGTCGTCGAACTGTTCGAGCATATGGTTGTTGTCTTGCAAGCGTCCCCATCTGTTGAATCAGGGATCGAAACGTGGCTGCACAATCCGTTACAGCCATGCGGATAAGATGCCTGTCTTCTCGACTGCTAGTGATACGAGGCCGCTGGGACCCAGTACGGCGTTCCATATTGCCCTCCTGAACGCTTTGATTTCATATTCTACTGTCATTGGATCGCGACCAACGCAAGCAGCAATGTCACAATACGATAAACCGCAATCGTGATAGGCTCAATCCGACCTTTATGAAAGTCTGAAACATGATGGCACGCATTTCTCCTCCTTACACGAAGCATCAAAAGAACGTTTGACCAGGCAACGCCGGTCAACTGCTGTTTGTGTATGAGAAATCGGTTGGAAACTTTCCTCACATCAGCACGTTGTAGGTGGCGCCACCGGCACCTTGTGCGAATCCTCTAAAAAGCATATCACAGCATCGTCTTCCTGTCGGTTAAATTTCTCGTCTGTAGCACGTCATCTTCGTGGTGTAGCAATTTTATTGGCCAGGAGTGTTTTACTCACTGGCAACTAACTTCGAAAATTATTTATTTGAATATTTATACAATTTTCACAACTTTTTTTAGGTTCCTCACTTTTGTGTGTTTAATTGTAAAGTATTTAAACCAACACAGTTGTTTACCGTGTAGAGCTATGAAGCGTTGACAAATTTATCCCAGCGCCTAATTTGTAATGGATTGAAGCTGTTTTATAATTGGAGGCTCGATTCTTAGGAATGATGTGGAAATGTTGGATACTATTAGAAGTCTATTTAGATGAAATTTGTTCTGTTTTCAACGCACGGTTTTCATTGGTAAGAAAACTGAATGTGGTAACAGAACACATCATACGAGGGGCGTTTGAAATATCCGTACAAAAATAAAAACTGCTAGTAACGTGTTCGGGGAAATCATTTGATTTTCGAAATAGTCCCCTTTTAGACTTATACACTTCGTCCAAAGCTGTTCTAATTTGTTGATCCGTCTCGAAAAATAGGAATTGTTCACAGTTCTAAAATAGCTGTTAGTTTCTACAATCACCTCCTCGTTTCAATGAAATTTTCGGCCCGCCAAACATTTCTTCAAATTGGGGAGCAAATAGTAGTCCGAGGAATTCAAGTCTGGAGAATAGGGAGGATGTGAAACGAGTTGGATTCCTATTTCCTATTTTCTACCACAACTGCTGTGGTATGTGCTGCTGCATTCTCGTGATGAAAAAGGACTTTTTTGTGGGCCAATCGCAGGCGTTTTTCTTGCATCTCGTTTTCCAAATGGTCCAATAATGATGAATAATATGCACCAGTATTAGTTTTACCCTGTTCCAGATAGTCGAAGAGGATTATCCCTTGCGAATCCCAAACCACCGTCGCCATAACCTTTCTGGCCGAAGGACCGATCTTCGCCTTTTTGGCACAGTTTCTCCCTTGGTAACCCATTGTTGTTCTTTCGTCTCAGGAGTATTGTAATATGGCCATGTTTCATCCACAGCGACGAAACGACTCTTAAAGTCCTGCGGATTCTTCGTGAACAGCTGCAAACCTTCCTTGCAGCAATTCAAACGATTTCGTTTTTGGTCAAGCGTGAGCAATCGCTGAACCCATCTTGCGGATAGCTTTCTCATATCCAAATGTTTATGAGAAATACTATTTACTCATTCATTCCAGATGCCCACAGCACTAGGAATCTCAAGCACCTAATCATGGATTTGATGAATTATTTCTGGAGCCGTAACCTCCACAGGGCGTCCCGAACGTTCTGCGTCACTAGTCCCATGTGGCCACTCCGAAAATTTTTAAACCACTTTTAAACTGTTCTAATCGAAGATGCAGAGTGTCCATAACCCTAGCACTACTAAGATCAGATCTGTCAGATGGATGTATTAGGAGGGGAGGGGGAGGGGGCAAAAATTGCCCTCGCGTTCTTTTCACTTTTTAACAATTTATTTCTGGTTGTTTATTTATTTTTTATTATTTAATGAACTAGGAATTGCTTTATTATGTTGCAGCACCCTTTCCATACTTATCAGGAACATTATAACGGATGCAAACACAACAATTAAAGTAATGAATATGAGAAATGTTATTATTTTTTTATCAAGAAACTAACACTTAGATATACATCAGACTAGTATTAAAAATCATAAAGAACGTACAATACCAAACTACAAATACTAAAACAGAAAATCAAAGTAAAAATTGAGGTTTCCTTCCTACTCACTTTCACTTTCTATTTCACAATTTGTGCATGTGATTGTTTTTGTAGAATGAGTGGAACACACATACTTCGAACACCTGCAACAAACAATAGACACTTTTTTCATCTTGTCCTTTTCCCTTTTAGAGTTTTTAGTCTTCAAACAGATGTGACATCTTCCTCTTGAATAAAAGTCTGCAGCTTGAACAGTTGCAGTAATTCTGATGCTGACGAGACATTTTATTAGAACTGCGAGTAATGTAAAACTGCTCTAACAGCAATGGAGATTTATTTCAGAACAACGGGAAGGTTATATAGCGGTACCAACAGTCAGAAGCTGCATTTCTTTCTGTCGTACTGAGAAATATTTTAATGAGAAAGGTTGTCTCACCGATGTCTAAGTGGGGTGGAGGGGGGGGGGGGGCAAAAATTGCCCGCACTTACATTAAATGTAATAGGCAGATTGCAGATTGCAATAATTCACGAAAATTATGAAACCGTGACAGCATATACTCTAGATATTTTTCTACAACTACCTAAATTCTTGCTTCTTTACTCCAACAACTAGATGTATTAAACAAATAGCCGGCCGCGGTGGCCGCGGGGACTGAGGCGCTCCAGTCGTGGTCTGAACGGCCACTACGGCCGGGGGTTCGAATCCCCCCTCGGGCGTGGATATTTGTGCCGTCCTAGTTCGTAAGTAGCTCATAAGTAGTTTGTAAGTTTAGGGACTGATTACCAAGTAGTTAAGTCCCATAATCTTAACAAACACTTGAACATTTTTTTTTATTAAACAAATAAAACAAATACCGCGGGCAATTTTTGCCCCCCCCCCCTCCTTAGCGGATCTATCTACCTACCTACATCTATCTACTTGGGATACTCAGCAAATCACATTTAAGTGCCTGGCAGAGGGTTCATCGAACCACCATTGTACTACTTATCTCCCATTCCATTCTCGAATAGCGTGCGGGAAGAAAGAACACCTGAATCTCTCTGTTCGAGCTCTGATTTCTCGTATTTTATTCTGATGATCATTTCTACCTATGTTAGTGGGAGTCAACAATATATTTTCGCATTCGGAGGAGAATGTTGGCGATTGGAGTTTCGCAAGTAGCCCACGCCGCAGGGATAAGCGCCGTTGTTGTAATGATTCCCATCCCAGATCCTGTATCATTTCCGTAACGCTGTCTCCCCTGATAATGTTTATCAAGCTTCTCTTTAGTTTCCTGAGGCGTTTTGCCTTTCATAAAGTAATGTTTAATCTACACACGAAATTCTTTTTCGTCCATTCTTTGACAATCACTCGGCTTCCTTGATTTACACGAATGCCAAACACATAGACCAATATGGCTGAATTTTTGTCTGGGTTCTTTCCAAAGATGCTACTAATTAAAAATGACCTCAATACGCGTCGGTGGTGGCACCTCTCAGACTCTGTATGGACTTTCCTAACGCCTCTCGTAAAGCTCTATAGACAATTGGCGAAATTATTGAATTGACTGGAAGCAAATGAATGGCAATTAAAATTCCCCGAGCTCCCCTCCGAAGACTTTATGCGGCAGCCAGTGGCTCCCGCGGTAAGTTGTAATATCCGGTGCACTTGAGGTGAACGAGGCGGCGTTCTAGCGGTGAAAGATGGCGCGCTGCCAAATGCGACCCAGCTTGGAATTAAAGTTGGAGTCGGCCCCTCGGCTGGCGAGATAATCGTTACGGCCGCGGTAATGAGAAACGGACCCGCCACTAAGAGTGCCACCCGGGCAATAAAGTAATATTCGCCGAAGCTGCCGCCGCGGCTCTCCAGGTCGCCGGATTAATCCAGAGAGGTGGGCGCGGGACTCCATAGCCGTGAACTGGAAGTTACAAATGGCCGCCCTGCCGATGGTGGCGCCTGGCACTTCACACCCAACAGGCGGAGTTGCTGCCGTACCCCGGAGTATTCCTCGTCACCAAAAGGTCACGTAACTGCCACAGCTCGTTACACCACTCTGTGACTGATGCACCATCTGCTGAAGGCACTTCCAGGTTAGCTAGAATACAAAATGTACTCCATATCTGAAAGTATTACGAGGGTGAAGATCGGGGTGAGAGTTTAATTTTTAATAGGGAAAGTTTAATTTTTAAAACTCACAACCGCCAACTGCGAACCAAATTCCTAAACATGCAAAGTGAATGCCACTGTTTGACTCGTTTTCTAGGGGATGATATCACACGTTCGCAGCTTTCCTTCCTGCATATGATTAACAAAAGAATTCATAATAAAGTAAGCTCATGTGAGAAATGGGTGTACTAACTACTATTTTTTAAAACACGTGAAAGTTCACTTTATGTTGTTTATTACACCATATTAAAACCCCGTGGCTGATACGTCTGTACGTCGACACATTTATCAAATAAAGTTATAGCTCGTGAGCCCCCAGACAAAATGAATATTTGTCGCAAATTGTTTTCGCACCATGTGCCTGTCTCAAACACCATTTATGTTCATGCCTATGCGACGACACGTGTTACATTAACAAAACACAGTCACTTTAATTTAGTGAGATGCACACGTTGTTCCACCGGCTAAATATTCACAACACACAGTAGCACTCGATACAACTTGGTGCAGTCTACGACGAGCAGCCACACTTGGCAATTGCCACACAAAATCTATACTCTCCACCTGGAGATCTACATTGGACTGCCTAGAGCGACGCCGCCTGGCCAGCTACACTACTTGCTCCCGACTCGTCACTTTTTGCCCACGCGCGTGCGCGCCAACAGCCCAACTGCATCATCAACTTCCCCATGTGAGCTGTTCTATCCGACTTCCAACGTACAGCGCTCAGCCAATACTTTTGTAAAAATTTAGTTAAAATCAAAATAATTACACTGCTCATTAAACAAATTTCTTATGTTTTTATATTGATATACACATCCTTTGCACTATTTATTACAATCGTACAATTTCTTATATGACAGATAAGTGATTTAACTGAATATTTCAAGATAAAATACACAAGATTAATTGAAAATAAAATGAGAAATAGTTAATAAATTACTTTTATAAACAAACATTGCCATGCTAGTTGTGTAACTGTCTTGTATTCATTGGTAATTTATTACTTTTCATTGTCAATTAAACATATTACGCCAGATGTGACTATATCAGCTAATGTATTGTTTATTTGTCAACAGGCTATTTTGTAATGAGGGCCTTAAAGGTTCCTGACTGCATCGTATTACTTCAAATGCCAGTAGTATTAGAATATTTTATTTCACGCTGTGCACTGCACTGTGCCTGGCACTCGCCATTGTCCCTCTCTCCCCTCACCGGAAACGAACCTGGAAAATCCTAAGCTGGAACAAGCCACCAACGTCGGCCTGCTCGCTGGCCTCCCGTCAGCTACAAGCACACAGCAAATCTCAACGTGGAGAATTTTTACCTATGGCCTAACTATAAATGTTGTCACCCAACTGCGTACATACATAGCTACAATAATTAATAAGATTAAAATTGTGTAACATTTAGTGCATTGGCATGATCAAGGTTTGCAGTGAACTTCATACTGTTCAATTATCAAATGCTATCAATTACCAATATTTCTATTGGGCGGTAATCTCACAGTATGCTAAATAAAACGAATTTAATAGCCGTAAATTTTTTATAGATGATTAGCAAAGCCGGCAACGCTTCGCAGTGAATTACTCTAATTGCGCTGACGTATCTTTCAGTCTAAATCACATTCCCCAGATCATAGGGATGTCCAATTACTGTGTTCAAAGTTGGTTATTTTTCCGAATTTCTGAGTCTGTCCTCTCTCTCAACTATCATGTTTGATACTTAATTGTATATCATTCTTTCAGTATTTAATTTTATTGCTATTATATCTTCCTATTTCCTGTCCTTTTTTCCTCTGATAAGGGAAATAGTTGTATTAGCTTTATTGTATTAAATTCAGTTCTTATAGAAACTGCATTTAATTTAATTCTGCTGCCTGGCTTGCTGGCGAAACTTGGTTGCTAGTGGAAGGGTCGCTGTCCACGTTATCGTTACCCGGGGGCGAGGTGCTGTGACGTTTCATAGGAAATATTAAACATCCTGAGTTAAAACACCGCACGATAAAACAGTTACTACTAAGATTTTTTTTACAGGAATATAGTAAATTTTTGAACCTAACAGTTTCGAAGTATTTACGAAAAACTGGAATTGTCATCTATTAAGTTGTGATAAATCATACACCTTTATGAACATTTTTTACACTTGTAAATTGTCGTTACCTTAAAATTTTGGTAAAATCTTGAATTGTAAGATCAATCATAAGACGTCAGGTGCGGACTCCTTTGTTTACATGAACTGACAGCTCAAATTTTATTTTCGTGTAGCGAAATAGGCACCACTTACTTTTAAATAATTAATTTATTGCATGAGTTGTAACTTTTATTTTACCAACTTTTGTAACCAGTTATATTATTTGTTAACCACTAAATCGAAATGTATAAATTTCTTCAAAATTTGTAGTCAGTTTGTTTCGAAACAGAATTTGTAAACGTGACGTCACATCACATGATGTGACGTGACGTATTCGCGACTTGGGCGACAAAACCTATGTATTTAAACATGCCGCTACTGACGGCAAGAGGCAGTTGAGGGCAGTTGATGGTAGGTGATGGCAGTTGTAAGCTTTACACAAAATGTATACAGTGCTGTAGTGATGGAAGACTCAATAAAAATCCGTTTTCTTCTAACAACGACTTCAGTTTGGTAGAAGAACCTTGGAGAATGTGCAGCCATTGACTTGATCAAGAACTTTTTTTTTGCCGGCCGCGGTGGCCGAATGGACTGAGGCGCTTCAGTCACGGTCAGCACGGTCACTACGGTCGTGGGTTCGAATCCCCCCTCGGGCATGGATATTTGTGCCGTCCTAGTTCGTAAGTAGTTCATAAGTAGTTTGTAAGTTTAGGGACTGATGACCCCGTAGTTAAGTCCCATAAGCTTTACAAACATTTGAACATTTGAACTTTTTTTTAAGTTTGATTCGTTGTGTGGTTTGGAGCGCTTTAGTAACAAGCAACCCTAGCGACGACCTAAGCCCCATTCACGCAGGCCACGCAACCTCTCAGTGCGAGTGGTCAGCCTTGAGTCTGCGGTTTTCTGCCAAGGACGGCTGAGGGAGCTCCTCCACTGGCGACCAGTCTGGTCAGTGGGCGTATGCCGCGCTCCACTCGTTACATGCCTGGCCCGCCAGCAGAAGCTTTAAAATGGGCGTTTGTGTCTGTCCGCCTGCTATGGGTGTGGCGCCTAGGAAAGGTCAAAGAAGTGTCCTATTAAGGCTAACTGGAGTTTTTAACACTACGTCAGACGAAGCACTCTGCGTGGTACTGGGGGTACCACCAATAGACCTTACCAAACGACTAAGAGCTGCTATGTACTGGCTAAAGGCGGGGACAAGGTCCACGAACTTGTTGGACAAGAGATAACAGAACGGAGGCAACTAATTAAACGGAGAATGGACGCATGGGAAAGGGAATGGGAAAACTGCGAGAAAGGAAGACGTGTCTATGACTCTTTCCCGAATATAAGGGAACGTCTTCGAATGGGTCATATCAATCCCAGCCGGGGTATGATCCATTTCCTAACGGGACACGGCCCCTTCCCCACACACCTCACACGTGTGGGTCTCAGTGACAATCCATGCTATAAGTGTGGAGAAATTGGGACCCCAGAACACACTGTCGTACACTGTCAGCTCTACAAAACACACACTACACTATGCTTGACACGACTAAAGACCTAAACGAACTAATACGAGATAAGAACGGATGGGACACAATGAACAGGCTGACGGACGAAGTCTCACTACGAAGAAAAGACGAGTACACACAGAACGTAAGACGTAATGCAACACGAAACGCCCACAACAGAAGACAAAACACTTATGATGAATCTGACACTGAGAGCACAAACAGTACAAATTACACCACAGATGACAGCCCCGACACAGAGGACGATATAAACACATGCGAAATGTAACCTACAGATATAGCCAATCATAAGAGTCTCAAAATGAGAGACCTCTGGGATGGCAGGGCTCGAAGTAAATTCTGAGGCCTCCCACCCTGGACATTCCTCCCTTATTCTTCAGACTGTCACTCAAACCAATCTTTCCTATCTTCTATTATTCTCTTCTTAAAATAGTTGATGTTTTTAAGGTGCCTTTCCATTTTCCTTATGATAAGTTTTTACGCTTTTCTTTGTATTTTTATCTAATTACTGTAAATGTATAAAGAAAATAATGTATCATAGTCGCACGAATGTATCAAATAGTTTTTGTAATCACGACCAGATATATACCCAAAGGCAGCTGGTCCGCAACAAGGGTAAATAAATAAATATGTGGCGCCTTCGGTTTAAAGGAATGCAGCGGGCAGTGATGTAATGACACCGTTTGATCTTCACGGGAACTCGGTATCTCCCGTCTGTTAACTTGGCGGAATATCGAGAATTTTGATATTTGTTCTATTGCTGGGATCACAAGGCTGGGTGAGAAAGGAAAGCATAGTGCGCCCCACACAGTGGGTGGGTCCCAAAGAGAGCTGTATATAGAGGAGCCCTGATGGCGGCAGCTGATTATTTTTGTGAATTTTCTAAGAATCTAACTGGACTACGTGACCAAGCGTGGGTACTCCGACAGGTTGGGGGAGGAATGTGCCTTTATGTGGCGGGAAAACGCACCATTGGCTGTGCCTGTCCTCCCGGCTACCGAGTTTTGCGAGGAGAAGAGAGTACCGGCAATCGGGAAGGTCCTACAGCGTGGTGTTAACCCGCCGTCGTGTCGCGAAATTTTCTGAGTGTTCAGTTTGGACTTGTACTTTCCACCGCTTTGGTCGGTCGGGAACTTTGATTATTTTTCAGAGTGTTGGTGTGTTGGTACCACACTTTGAACTTTCATTTTGTGGGGCATCATCATCTGCGAGCAAAGTCAGTCTAGCATACCGTACACACGGTTACTTGCTCATCGTGTGTTGCTTCTGCAAGAGCATATATTAGAGGTAAATATCTCCTCTCCGCGTCTTTCGCGCAGTTTATACTTCACGTTTAGTGCCGCTCGCCGCTGATCCCGGTGACTGCCAACGACGCTGCTGCTGGTGGTATTGCAAGTTCTGCATGACTCCTATTTGGGTACTGTTTATTGCTTGCGCAACCCCGATCCCTGATAGGGCACTGATTATTCTCGTCAGTAATCGTCTCGTTTTATAATCCTTGACTTGTTTTAGTTGAAAACTAGTTCCTTTCGTGATCGCTATCTATAGATATTTCCAGTCATTTTCAGTCTTGTTTATGTAATTTTGTATTAAGTGTTCTAGTAATTCATGTTCGAACTTTGTAGATGTTGACAGTGACAACTGGTCACAAACTTTGAATTTTCTCACTTGGTTCATAAAACCTTCCATTCTGTTAGGCTGTATTTATTGTTAAAACTATAAATGTGAATGTCTGTTCGGTGTAGGTGTACGTTTATCACGTCTGAACCACAAGATATAAAGAGCTAAAAATTTGTACATTTACTAATGTCTACCCGGGGAAGGCTTTAGGCACGGTTTTATGGCGATTGGATAGCTATATATATATGTATATGTATATATTAATGTGAATTTCTGTTCGGTGTTCGCTTATCACGTCCGAACGACAAGGCGCAAAGAATTAAATATTTGTATAGTTACTAATTTATACCTGAGGAAGATTTTAGGCAGGATTTTACAGCGATCTGATATTTAGTAATTTGAAGAATATAAGGCGAAATGCGGGACAATAATTACTCTTTGAAAATTATATTTACTCTTTGAAAATGGTTTTATTGGTTGAATAGTTGCTTGAGGGTTGATAATGATAAAAGGGAGGAGTATATAGGGATGGAAAGTCATTGGTGTATGTCATATTCTACGTGTGTGTGTGTGTGTGTGTGTGTGTGTGTGTTAATATTTGCTCTGTAGCGAAAACTACAGAACCCAAACGAATGGTCTGTGTGTAATTGTTGTCCGAAGTCTGCCGTTGTACACCATAGCAGTTCCATGCCGATAGCTATAAGAGAGTGGAAGATATGGTGGTTGAAAGTCGTCAAATTATTAAAAAAAATCGGAATGAAGTTTGCGACTCTGTAGCAAGGAGGTTACATACAGCTAAACGTGATGCCACAGACCATATCTTTGGTCTATGCGTGCTACAATGTCTTCAGCTCTTTCTCTGTAAGGATAAGCATACGAATAAGAAAATATAAGAATAAATAAATAAAGCAGTAAAAAAAGAAACTTCTTTTAATACATCTCTTAAAAAAAGAAAAACGATCTGACGTTCCGCGTATTACATCAAGTCATTGATCTGTGATATTATTACAATCATTATTGTTGAATTTCGTGATTGGATTCTTCGAAACGAGTGCATTTTTACGTGTGATTTGATCTCATGTCACACTACTGAAAGATAGCTTATCTATCACAATCAACCAACACGCGAGCAGAGCCGCGGGTTTAAGCTAGTTGTTAAATATAATCATTTATTGTGGGAATGTTTTACCTCATTAAAACCCCTGGGTTATGTTTTCATGTGTATAAATAATGAGAAATAATATATCATTTTGAGAGCTCTTACATGTCGCCATTCGACGGTTAGAATAGGCTCAGTTAATTTTTCTGTGTTTTTATATAAAATACAGTAGCGGCCCATGAAAAATTTGCATAAAAATAACTTGTTTGATATTAGTCAATCTGCAAGTATGCAAATTAGGGTGCAGGGTTTGGTGTTTTGGTTTAATTTTATCAGAGAGATGTCATGTTTAATGAGGAATAAACATTCACACCTTAACGCCTACACCACGACAACACACGCAACATACATGTTTCAATTGGCGTCCCTTCCACAGGATTAGCGGGAAGTGGATGCTTCCGAGAACCCGTTTGTTCGCGTTATTCATTTGTATTGATGCAGAACGCGTAATAACAATGTCTTTTCAGCGTCCATTCAGTCTGTGATTTGTGCACCACACGGCGTTGGAGATCGGCGTTGTTATACGGCGTTGTTGTTGTTGGTTTATGTCAATTTTGGAGGGGAATATTGTTATGTATATAATTATATGCCGTAAGAATTTATTTTGTGTTCCGTAAGTACGGGTAATATTATGTATTTTTTGTTGTCGGCGGAATACCGTTATACGCAGTGGAAAAATCATTTTAATCTAGTAACGTTGTAGTTAAGTTTATGTTGACTAGAAGTAAAGCTCGTTTTCTCGAATCTGAGAATAGTATAAATAAACACATCACAATGAGTAATAGGGAGAATGAATCTATGCTACAAAATCGGCCAAAACGTCGTCTGTCACTTCACGCGTGAGATATTACGATAGAGGCGCATCGTAAAAATAATGGAAAATCAAATCGCAATTTTTCCCATTCTGAATATACTGATTCAGAAACAGATGTTGAAGCGTTAGTTAATACCAATCGCAAAATCAATAAAAACTTGCTAATAGTGATGATGGAGCTTCATATTCCAAATCACAACCGGAAAGAATTGAACAGTCTAGGTCTTCAACGACTGGCGGGCAGAATGACAACGGTTACCTTGAAAATGTGATAGGCAAGTATAGTATAACATGTATTTTTGAAGAAGACGTCTAAACCGCAGTGAAGTTTATTATACAACTATTATTGCAACTGTTGGCTGATTATTAATTCGCTAATATGTATTGGGATATATACCGTAACTCCTCTCTTCTCTCTATGTCTAACCCTTCCGCTATTTCACCATCGCCTTCTCCCCATTCCTTTGTCCATCTCCTCCCCTCATCTTTTTCCATCACCTTCACACCACGACCTCTTATCCCACACCATATCAACCCCCCCTCCTCTTTGCGTCTATATCATTCCCCTCCTATTAAATTCATACCCCCGTTCTCTATCTCCTCCTCCCCTTCTCCCTGGTCATATGTATTTCTTTGCAATCGGGACCTTGATCGGGAATAGAATCCAAAATGGAGGGGTAAAATCAATTGGAAACGGATTATTAGACAGACCTATCGAGCTGCTCTGTCTATAGGGTTAATAGGTTTAATGGCCGTAGTTTAAATAGTTGTATTCTACGAACAGGTATGCTTCGACCGAGGATCTTGGACAGAAAACAATGATGCAGGTGGCTCAGGTGGCGGTGTCAATTCTGGTAATTTGACCTTTAGACCCGCACAACACATTCCCAACGGTTCTTGCCGAAATCTGAAAACATTGCAATATTGACAAACATTGTTCATTGTTCCGAAGCCAACGCCGCGGCTAATTAGCCGTGCGCTCTGGAGCGTCGTGATACGGTGCGTGCGGCCGTTCGCCGTCAAGGGTACGAATCCCCCCTCGGGCATGGAGTTGTGTTGTCCTTAGGTTTATCTTAGTTAAAGTAATTTGTAAGCTACTGATTGACAACCAAGGAGTTGAGTTAGACAGATTTACAAACATTTAAACATAAACTTGATGTATAATTTACTTAAACGAGTTTCGCCACTTCTGGGCATCATCAGACGTTGAAGGAAGGCATGGGGAGTGGGGAGTGGAGATTTACAAACTTATTTAAAAGACAACTAAAAATATATTAAATCTTTCCTAAGCAAGAAATAGTACAAAAGGGAGTGGCAGACTGGAGAAACAGCAGACCACATAACCACATTCACGTGTTTGAAGTGGGGGGAGGATGAAAACTGAACTAATAAAATACCGCTAAAGGGCATAGCTTAATAAATAAAATTACTTAACTCTGAAGTTGCAGAGCGTCAAATTATTAAAGTTCAATAAAAATAGATGTAAAGGATAGCGCTTGAGAATTTCTTTCTCGATTTACCTTAAACCGCTGTGTACGATCTTCGTCGGTCTCATTGAATCTACGATCACGTAGTAGGAATGCGTTGCGTGTACGCCGACCGATATTACGACGCCGCAGTGTAGGTATTGTTCTAAGAAAATAAACCACAATCTGTACTCAGTTTTTTGTAACACTCAAAAATACCACGAAATGACATCAATTCTGCCTTTGCAACGCTCCAAAGATATGACCATCACTGACAACACCATGGAGATAAGAATAATACGGAGGGGCTTCTAAAGAAACAACGTTTCTTCTTAAATCTGTCTGGCTGTTTTAACCTTTTAACCTTTATTCTAACCTTCTTGGCGTATTTGTACCCTCCGTTACAGCGTGTTTGATCACTAAATTCAAATGTTTGTATAGTTTATGGGACTTAACGACGGGGTCATCAGTCCCTAAACTTACAAACTACTTATGAACTAGTTAATCCTAAGGACGGCACAAATATCCATGCCCGAGGGGGGATTCGAACCCCCGACCGTAGGTTTGATCTCTAGGCGAGTTGCGAAAAAACATATTGATTGTTGGAGATTCTAGAAAATGATGCTTACTTCCAGTTTTTCTCAAATTCTGATATTTTCCGATAGATTTTCCAAAGATTTTCTTTCATATAAACCTTGTCCTGAGAATTAAGAACAGAACAAAGAGAAGATCAGCCAAATCAGTGAAGACATTCTCAAGTGATGCTCTTTCATCATGCGGTACAGCCAGTTCCGGCATCGCACTGAAGCGATTTTTGTTCACAAAACAAACTCAGGTTTCACAACCTTATAGAGAGTACTAGCTGAAATCGGTGTTACCCGGGTATTTCTTTATTCTATTGTAAACCAACTTCCCTCCAGTATTTCCGCTCCCCTCTTCGTCTTTCAACTCTATTTAAGACTCCACCTTTCCCTCCCTCCTTTCTTCCACTATCCCTCCAACTCCCGCCGTCTTGGTTCATTTCTTCTCCCACCACCACCACCACCACCACCACCACCACCAACCACCCCCTCCCCACGCCAAACTAGAAAAATATATGGCAACCATCATGGTGGTTAGCGAAACAAAGTTTTTTGCAGGGTACCCTTTGCCATACACAACAGAGCTACTGAAAGACGTCGTGGCCCCTACCTTCTCAACTTGGGCTCTGGGCGCGTCCATTCCTTTGTTTTATGGGGCGGCCGGATCAGTTCACCACCACCTAGAGCGCGGCGCTCTCGTGTGACGTCAGGCAGAGTAGGTTTCGCGCGCATAGCTGACTGGCTGACTGCTTCGGCATAGTGGGTCGTTCCCCAGCGGCTACCCAGTCAGCTATGCGCGCGAAACCTACTGTGCCTGACGTCACACGACAGCGCCGTGGCCTTCTCTCTAGGTCGTGTTTATCAGTTGCGTGTTGCCTAATGGTCGCGGAGCGCACTCGACTGACGGCTTAAGAGTCGAAGTGTACGGCACAGCAGGCAATAGAGGTCTGCACATCGCTCGGTTGCTCGCTCGAATCGCGTGATACACGTCGTTCTATGACAGTCCGACAGGTGTCGGTGCTGCAGCTTGCAGCAAGGCGTGTGCCTGCGCTCGACTTCCTGCACGCTCGTTCGAGCGGGGCACGCTCGACTGGCCCGACAGTCCACACTGCCCGCTCGCCACTCGGTCGCCCACCGCAGCGCCACTCGAGTCCAAGGCGAGTGTCGGGAGCAAACTAGACGCTAGAGAATACATCCTGACTGAGAAATTTTCAGAACGATCTGAATAAGATATCACTATGGTGTAGAAATTGGCAATTGACTCTAAATAATGAGAAGTCAGAAGTAGTCCACATGAGTACGAAAATAAATCCGTTAAACTTTGTTTACAAGATAAATCAATCAAAAGTGAAGGCCGTAAACTCCACAAAATACCTAGGAATTACTATTACTTCAGACTTAAGCTAGAAAGAACAGGTAAATAATGTCGTGGGAAAGGCGAACCAGAGACTGCATTTCATTGGCAGAACCCGTAAAAACGTTCAACAGAATTACTAACGACACTGCGTACACTACGCTTGTCCATCCGTTTTTGGAGTATTGCTGCTCAGTGTGGGATCCTTATCAGGTGGGTTTCACGGAAGACATCGAAAGAGTCCAAAGAAGGGCAGCTCGTTTCGTACTGTCACGATACAGGGGAGACAGCGTTACGAAAATGATACAGGATTTGGGATAGGAATCATTACAACAACGACGCTTATCGCTGCGTCGTGGGCTACTCCAATCGCCAACATTCTCCTCCGAATGCAAAAATACATTGTTGACTCCCACTTATATAGGTAGAAATGATCATCAGAATAAATACGAGAAATCAGAGCTCGAACAGAGAGATTCAGGTGTTCTTTCTTCCCGCGCGCTATTCGACAATCGAATGGGAAATAAAAAATATAACGGCAGTTCGATGAATCCCCTGCCAGGCACTTAAATGTGATTTGCAGAGTATCCCACGTAGACGCAGAAATCTGGAATTGTTACTTTCCCGGGTACTTCGAAAGCTGTTCTCTCAATCCAGGTGAACTAGCCATCACCTTCACACCACGACCTCTTATCCCACACCATATCAACCCCCCCTCCTCTTTGCGTCTATATCATTCCCCTCATATTAAATTCATACCCCCGTTCTCTATCTCCTCCTCCCCTTCTCCCTGGTCATATGTATTTCTTTGCAATCGGGACCTTGATCGGGAATAGAATCCAAAATGGAGGGGTAAAATCAATTGGAAACGGATTATTAGACAGACCTATCGAGCTGCTCTGTCTATAGGGTTAATAGGTTTAATGGCCGTAGTTTAAATAGTTGTATTCTACGAACAGGTATGCTTCGACCGAGGATCTTGGACAGAAAACAATGATGCAGGTGGCTCAGGTGGCGGTGTCAATTCTGGTAATTTGACCTTTAGACCCGCACAACACATTCCCAACGGTTCTTGCCGAAATCTGAAAACATTGCAATATTGACAAACATTGTTCATTGTTCCGAAGCCAACGCCGTGGCTAATTAGCCGTGCGCACTGGAGCGTCGTGATACGGTGCGTGCGGCCGTTCGCCGTCAAGGGTACGAATCCCCCCTCGGGCATGGAGTTGTGTTGTCCTTAGGTTTATCTTAGTTAAAGTAATTTGTAAGCTACTGATTGACAACCAAGGAGTTGAGTTAGACAGATTTACAAACATTTAAACATAAACTTGATGTATAATTTACTTAAACGAGTTTCGCCACTTCTGGGCATCATCAGACGTTGAAGGAAGGCATGGGGAGTGGGGAGTGGAGATTTACAAACTTATTTAAAAGACAACTAAAAATATATTAAATCTTTCCTAAGCAAGAAATAGTACAAAAGGGAGTGGCAGACTGGAGAAACAGCAGACCACATAACCACATTCACGTGTTTGAAGTGGGGGGAGGATGAAAACTGAACTAATAAAATACCGCTAAAGGGCATAGCTTAATAAATAAAATTACTTAACTCTGAAGTTGCAGAGCGTCAAATTATTAAAGTTCAATAAAAATAGATGTAAAGGATAGCGCTTGAGAATTTCTTTCTCGATTTACCTTAAACCGCTGTGTACGATCTTCGTCGGTCTCATTGAATCTACGATCACGTAGTAGGAATGCGTTGCGTGTACGCCGACCGATATTACGACGCCGCAGTGTAGGTATTGTTCTAAGAAAATAAACCACAATCTGTACTCAGTTTTTTGTAACACTCAAAAATACCACGAAATGACATCAATTCTGCCTTTGCAACGCTCCAAAGATATGACCATCACTGACAACACCATGGAGATAAGAATAATACGGAGGGGCTTCTAAAGAAACAACGTTTCTTCTTAAATCTGTCTGGCTGTTTTAACCTTTTAACCTTTATTCTAACCTTCTTGGCGTATTTGTACCCTCCGTTACAGCGTGTTTGATCACTAAATTCAAATGTTTGTATAGTTTATGGGACTTAACGACGGGGTCATCAGTCCCTAAACTTACAATCTACTTATGAACTAGTTAATCCTAAGGACGGCACAAATATCCATGCCCGAGGGGGGATTCGAACCCCCGACCGTAGGTTTGATCTCTAGGCGAGTTGCGAAAAAACATATTGATTGTTGGAGATTCTAGAAAATGATGCTTACTTCCAGTTTTTCTCAAATTCTGATATTTTCCGATAGATTTTCCAAAGATTTTCTTTCATATAAACCTTGTCCTGAGAATTAAGAACAGAACAAAGAGAAGATCAGCCAAATCAGTGAAGACATTCTCAAGTGATGCTCTTTCATCATGCGGTACAGCCAGTTCCGGCATCGCACTGAAGCGATTTTTGTTCACAAAACAAACTCAGGTTTCACAACCTTATAGAGAGTACTAGCTGAAATCGGTGTTACCCGGGTATTTCTTTATTCTATTGTAAACCAACTTCCCTCCAGTCTTTCCGCTCCCCTCTTCGTCTTTCAACTCTATTTAAGACTCCACCTTTCCCTCCCTCCTTTCTTCCACTATCCCTCCAACTCCCGCCGTCTTGGTTCATTTCTTCTCCCACCACCACCACCACCACCACCACCACCACCACCACCAACCACCCCCTCCCCACGCCAAACTAGAAAAATATATGGCAACCATCATGGTGGTTAGCGAAACAAAGTTTTTTGCAGGGTACCCTTTGCCATACACAACAGAGCTACTGAAAGACGTCGTGGCCCCTACCTTCTCAACTTGGGCTCTGGGCGCGTCCATTCCTTTGTTTTATGGGGCGGCCGGATCAGTTCACCACCACCTAGAGCGCGGCGCTCTCGTGTGACGTCAGGCAGAGTAGGTTTCGCGCGCATAGCTGACTGGCTGGCTGCTTCGGCATAGTGGGTCGTTCCCCAGCGGCTACCCAGTCAGCTATGCGCGCGAAACCTACTGTGCCTGACGTCACACGACAGCGCCGTGGCCTTCTCTCTAGGTCGTGTTTATCAGTTGCGTGTTGCCTAATGGTCGCGGAGCGCACTCGACTGACGGCTTAAGAGTCGAAGTGTATGGCACAGCAGGCAATAGAGGTCTGCACATCGCTCGGTTGCTCGCTCGAATCGCGTGATACACGTCGTTCTATGACAGTCCGACAGGTGTCGGTGCTGCAGCTTGCAGCAAGGCGTGTGCCTGCGCTCGACTTCCTGCACGCTCGTTCGAGCGGGGCACGCTCGACTGGCCCGACAGTCCACACTGCCCGCTCGCCACTCGGTCGCCCACCGCAGCGCCACTCGAGTCCAAGGCGAGTGTCGGGAGCAAACTAGACGCTAGAGAATACATCCTGACTGAGAAATTTTCAGAACGATCTGAATAAGATATCACTATGGTGTAGAAATTGGCAATTGACTCTAAATAATGAGAAGTCAGAAGTAGTCCACATGAGTACGAAAATAAATCCGTTAAACTTTGTTTACAAGATAAATCAATCAAAAGTGAAGGCCGTAAACTCCACAAAATACCTAGGAATTACTATTACTTCAGACTTAAGCTAGAAAGAACAGGTAAATAATGTCGTGGGAAAGGCGAACCAGAGACTGCATTTCATTGGCAGAACCCGTAAAAACGTTCAACAGAATTACTAACGACACTGCGTACACTACGCTTGTCCATCCGTTTTTGGAGTATTGCTGCTCAGTGTGGGATCCTTATCAGGTGGGTTTCACGGAAGACATCGAAAGAGTCCAAAGAAGGGCAGCTCGTTTCGTACTGTCACGATACAGGGGAGACAGCGTTACGAAAATGATACAGGATTTGGGATAGGAATCATTACAACAACGACGCTTATCGCTGCGTCGTGGGCTACTCCAATCGCCAACATTCTCCTCCGAATGCAAAAATACATTGTTGACTCCCACTTATATAGGTAGAAATGATCATCAGAATAAATACGAGAAATCAGAGCTCGAACAGAGAGATTCAGGTGTTCTTTCTTCCCGCGCGCTATTCGACAATCGAATGGGAAATAAAAAATATAACGGCAGTTCGATGAATCCCCTGCCAGGCACTTAAATGTGATTTGCAGAGTATCCCACGTAGACGCAGAAATCTGGAATTGTTACTTTCCCGGGTACTTCGAAAGCTGTTCTCTCAATCCAGGTGAACTAGCCATTCAGTTTCTCGTTTTATACTTTACCGTACGGGTTAATATACGCTATTAATATAAATTTTCTATGCTAAGATCATTAACTAAATGAGTTTCCCATGACCTTTTTTTCTTTCTTGTTCCCATTTTGTGGACTGTTAGTGCTTGTTAAGTGGTAGGTGTTACTTACCGTCTTAACTAGGAGGTGATTGTATTTTATATCCATCCCTCTTATCACTCTCAAGTCCTGGAATACTTGTTCCGTCTTTTATATTGATATTAAATACACGATATTGATGTACACCAGTTAAGTTAGGTTTGCATCCTGTTATATATATATATATATATATATATATATATATATATATATATATATATATATATATATATATATATATATATATATTCCCGTAGCATTTTGGCACTGTGCGTGGTTGCTATGCCTCTACCTTTTCCGAGTGAGTCATTAACGGGAATTTTTCCAATTGCAACATTCATATATCCCCACACTGCCACTGTCGTCATTCTTATCTACACAATAAAGTACGCATGCAAGCAATATATAGGATCCGCACTTTCTTCCGTCGTCAGGGTCATATGCCGGTATAATGCTCATATATCCTGTAACTGTTTTAAATCCTCTTATCACAACTGTTTCCTTTACACAGCTGTGCGAATTTATGGTGCTCGTGCTGTTTCAGTGATATCTGCGCTATATTTATTTAGGTCCGTTTGAAGAATGTCACCCGGGTGGACCAGCCAAAAGAATGAAGTGCGTGTTTTCTGAATGGCTGGACTGTGAAATATTCGAGTCGCAATCTACCAATTAGGTGGACCTTTATTTAGCACGAATCGATGGTGATAACGACAATCCGCTTGAATGGTAGAAACGCAACAGTAATCTCTTTCCTAAGCTAGCTATATTGGCGAAAAGAGTATTTTGTGTGCCCGCCTCAAATGCACCTAGTGAACGCACTTTCAGTGGGGTAGGGAACCTGATATCTAATAGAAGAACTCGACTCGATCTACAACGTGTCAATGATATTTTAACAGTACATTGCAATTACAATGCCACCAAGGAATAGTTTGGGGATAATGATGTTAATTTTCGATGTATACTTTGTTGTACGGTAACATTCACTTTCGTACATTGCAACAAAAACGTCGTTCGTTCCATAGTTTCTCTTTGGATTCTTTACAATTTACATTACTTCCAAATGTTGTAGTTGGTAAAAACAACCTTTTTGTCTCGTTTGCGGTATAATGATATTGCGGTTACATGTTACTATACAGGAATACACGTCTACAGCATAACTGATTTTAGTTCCTTTAGATGGTGGGGGTGCGTCAGAGGCAACAGCAGCCCACACCTCAGAACCACAGAGCCGCTGCCGTAGCGACTGACAAGGAAACCTACCCCAGTGTCACCGATTTCTATGAAATTTGGATATGTTATAATACATGAAAAACTGTGGGACCCGTATTTTTTAGCGGCGGAAAAACATATTTAAGGGGTGAAATGGTTCCTCCAAATTTGGGGCTAAAATAGGAAAATCCCGTTAACTTAGAATATAGTGAAGCGGTTTTAATAATTTTTGGTATGAAAGAATCTTTTGATAAGAGATCGGCCTAGGTACATTGCAGGGGGAGCGGGGGGGCAGCTACCCCTAAAATGACCAGTTTTTGTGATAAAAATGTTTTGGTTTAATCGAAGTTTAATCTGTTAAATTTGTCTTTTATCAAAAGATATCTTCATACCAAAAATCATTAAATTCGCTTCACTAATTTCTAAGTATAGCCATTTTTCCTATTTTAGCCCCAATTTTGGAGGGACCGTTTAATCCCTTAAATATGTTTTGCCGCCGCTAAAAAAGTACGTGTCCTATTGTTTCATGTATTATATGCAAATTTCATAAAAATCGGAGAGTGACACTTGGGTATGTTTCGTTGTGAGTACAGCTGCAGCGCCACGCTGTGCGGCCTCTGCCCGCCCCGCCCCACGCAGCCTCGTTCGAGCGTCAACACGCTCGCTGCGAGCGTAACACACTCGCCGCGCCACCGCCGAGCGTTGCGCACTCGACCGAGTACGAGCGAGCGAAACCGGCAATTTGCAGACCTCTAGCAGGCAACGAACAACTGAGCAGGCCGTTCTCAAAAACACAGGAACGGACTCGCCCTGCACAAACTCGAGAATACTTTTATGCGCATGGGCCATGACTTCTACGCGATCTCCACAAAATTTACGTAAACAGTTTCCTACCCATTGGATTTCATCAAGTTCGGGGCAAAGGTATGAGTTACGTTGAAGATCGAAAGTGCGATATCCTCAGCCACGCACTATACAAAATTTGTTGTAAACACTCAGTATCGTCTCGTTTTGCAGTCAACTGCTTAAAATTTCTTCAAGAACGGAGCCAGCTGTGGATTTGGCGAAATTATGTAGTCAAGTACACATCGCCATTCAAAGAACAAATTGCCATGAAGAGTTGGCCACTGTTTTATTGTTTCCAAACAATGATTCGATACGCGAAACTGTTTCATTGTTAAAAATAGCCATGTTTCATAGTTTTGAAACCGCCGTATTCCATTCTGCTCGGTTTCGGATCATATTCGCGGTCGATACGGTACTGAAACTGTTCCGTCCTGTCCATTTCACTGTTTCAAAACAGCGTTGTTTCAGACCAATAATGCAGGAACCCCGAACAGACAAATTGTATCGAAACAATGGACAGACTTAAGTCTGCATCTTACGATTACTGAAATCAAGTGACTGCTATATTCGAAAACGATATAATGTCTGTTTTATAAACGTAAATTTTTCTCCTTTAGTTGCTGTCGTTGCACTATGTTGTTCTATAGCAATATTTACACAGTACACATCAATGAAAGGTACAATGAAAATGTCCATAATATTACAAAACACGGTGTTCCATGGTCTTGAAACCTTACATGCAAAAACGTCAGTCCTCAGCTAACTGAGAAAGCAGTACATCTGGTGCAGAGATAAAAATTTTGTACTATAGTCGACAAATATTTCGGTTTTGGTCGTTAGAAAGTCGAGCGTGCAAAGCTCTGCCACTACGTAAGAAATGCGGTAGACATTGAAGTGCTAATGCAATTAGAACACACGCATTGTGAAACGCACTTCCACTTAAGAGGTGACGTTGCATAGACCACCTGCGGGAGCATACACGAGAGATTATAACCTGTAATCACTTATCTCTTACATAATTATATCAAAACAACCGGATAACTTGCCTGGCAGAAGTGAAACATAGGATTATTGCAAGGTACCAGATGAAATTTTTGTAGACTGTTACCTTCCTCTCGTTTTGAAGTGCAAGCGTGGAAGATCGAAATGAAACAGTGAATTTCGTCAGTCTGTAGGAAAACTATCCGCCATGTATTTTAAGTCGCCCTAATTGTATAATATTTTTACAGCTGACGTTTTGTACGTACAAACTATACAAATACAAAATTTCAGCTTCATAGACGTATCAAAAAGGATGTCATAAACACAAACAGTTGAGAGTAAAAATGTCCCACTTGACATGTATCTGCAACGCAGCCGGGGTGTAGTGGCCGAACGTTCCGAGGCACCTAGCTGCGGAGCGCATCGATGCTCGCCGTCGGAGGTTCGACGCCTCCCTCGAGCATGGGTGAATTTGTTGTCCTTGGCTTAAGTTAGTTTAATTAGTTTGTAAGCCTAGGGGCTGATAACCAGAGTAGTTCAGTCCAATAGATATACAAACATTTTGACAATCTTGGTCCGCAAAGAGCTATTTGCGAGATAAATACGAATCTAAATTTACATCTACATAGATACTCTGCAAATCACATTTCAAGTGCCCGCCAGAGGGTTCATAACCTTTCTCTACCGTTCGATTCGCCAATAACGCGCGGGAAGAAAGAACACACAAAGTTCCGTTTTTCGATCTGATTTATCTTATTTTATTGGGATGGTGATGTCTCCCTGTGTAGGTGGGTACTAGTATAATATTTTCACATCCAGAAGTAAAAGTCGCTGATTGAAATTTCGCAAATAGAACTCGTCGCATCGAATAACGTCGTTTTTTTAATGATTTCCGCCTCAAATCGTGCAACATTTCCCACATTGAGCAACAGTACTTCAGGAGAGGTCGCACAACTGCGACGTAGGCTGTCTCTTTGGTGGAGCTGTTGCATCTTCGAAGCGTTTTGCCAAAGAAACGTAACCTTTGGTCTGCCTTTCCCACAATATTTTCTGTGTGTTGTCTAAATTGTTCGTAATTGTAACTCCTAGGTATTTGGTAGAATTTACAACCTTATGGTTTGACTGATTTATCGTATAATTGAAGTTCAGTGGATTTCTTATAGTGGTCATGTGTATTACTTCACACTTATCATTACTTAGTGTTAACTGACAATTTTCGCACAATGTAGAAATTTTGTTTAAATCGCTTAGCAATTGCTTTTGGTCCTCTGATGACTTCACTAACCGATAAACGACAGCATCATTCGCGAACAGTCTAAGGGAGCTATTCAGATTGTCTCCTAAATCGTTCATAAACACAAGAAGAGTAGAGGACCTATAACACTTCCTTGGGGAACGCCAGATATGTTTTACCCGATGAATTACGGTCAATTACTACGAACATCTCCTTTCTTAGAGGAAATCGTGAATCCAGTCGCACAATTGGGGCGATATTTCATAAGCACTCAATTTCATTAGAAGTCATTTGTGAGATACAATTTCAAAAGTCTTCCGGAAATCCATAAATATGGAATCGATTTGAGATCCCTTGACGATGGCCATTATTACTTTATGTTAATAAAGGGTAAGCTGTGTTTCGCAAGAGCCATACTATCTGAATCATTGTCGACTATTGGTTAATAGGTCGTTCTCTCCAAGCCGCCACTTGTAAACATCGTCAAATGTAGTACACATTAATTTCAAATTTGGACTTCACTATTATGATTTACATCGCATTTAGTTCACATTTCACTGACTTTATGGTAAATATCCTCCTAGTTAATTAGATGGAGCTCCGGCATATTTTGCTGCTGCTGTGAAACGGCATCTAACGCGCAGATAGCCCGAAGATGGATAGGTAGAAGCGGACCTGTAGTTTTGTGTCTGGCGTCACCTCGAAAGTACCGCCGTGGCGGAATGGCCGAGCGCATTGAGGCGCTATTTTCCGCTACGTGAGGCCGCACACCGTCGGGTGTTCGAATCCCCATTCGGACGTGAATGTTTGTGCTGTCTTTAGTACAAGTTAGTTCATAAGTAGTTTTTGAGTTTAGGGACTGACAACCCAGGAGTTAAGTCCCATAAGCTTAATAAACATTTTAGATACAGCACACCCATTAACACGTTGAAGAACTGGAGCGCAGAGTTATACGCTTGTCAAGAATTTCGAAATGATCCGGGGGTTTTCGAAAGAATAGGAAAATCATTGCAGAGACGAGTACGGTATTGCATCTAGATATAAGGAAGACACTTCGAACACCTCCTTTAGCAAGTAACCCATACGTCTTATTCGGTTTCTGGTCTTCCGGCAGTTAAGAGTGCATTTCCTCTCTTGCTGCGATACAGACTGCAAAACAAATTTACTGTCTAGGAAATAAACTTTATGTAAGAGCAGTTTGTTGCCTATTTCACATGGTGGTTTTTCGAATTTCTTTTCTTTCAACTGACCCTTGAAGAGGACTGAACTGATAAATTCAAATCGTATACAATATTTCAAAGAATAATACTTATGGCTGCAGTCGCGTTACATTTAAACGCGCAAGTTAGAGAGACATTTCGTCTTACGTCTACTTTTAGAAATTTATTCTTTACCGTTCCTAGCACACAACAGTGAAGATGAATAATTATTTGCTGAGTCTGTAGTTCGTATTTTTTTGTGGATGACTTGTTATAATGTGGGCTTACAAGAACATATTCTGCAATATCAGTAACTAGCTGATCTGCGGTAAGGAAATATGTTTTTGGAGTGTTATTTGGTAGTGTCACCGAACTAAATCCATGGGGCAAGAAAAGCAGATTAATGTTGCACACCCTGAAATAAAATATAGGCTCTACGAATGTGTAGTGAAACGTATAGACCATTTGTGTCCTGATGACGAACATAAGTCAGAGACGCAGCCGGCGCATTGACAACACGCGGGACTGGCATTAGGAAGGACGCTTTTTCTATTCCATCTTCGGCCACCAACATTCAGGATTTCCTTGATTTTTCTCACTCACTCGAAGCAAATGCCGGAATGGTACCTTTGGATGGCATGTCCCATTTTCTGCCCCGTCCTTATCCAAATATCCGAGAGTGTGTTCCGTCTCTAGAGCTCGTGATGTCGGCAGGGCGTTAAAACGTAAAATACCTACCTTCGTTCTTTCTTCGATCTTGGCTCACCAGTCGATGACGTCGGAATACGGACACCTCTTAACCCTAGGTATATCTGTGAATTAAATGGAAAAAATCAAATGATAAAATGTTTGTAATCCTATGGGACCAACTACGTTTGTCATCAGTCCCTAGTCTTACAAACTTCTTCAACTAAGTTAAACTAACATAAAGACAACACACACAACCATGCCCGAAGGAGAATTCGAACATCCGACGCGGGAGGCCTCACGATCCGTAACTTGGCGCTCCAGACCGCTCGGCTACTCCCGCGTGGCCAAACGGAAAAGTTCCTAGGTGCTAGGCATGATCATTGCTTATCGAAACTCAGTAGGTCACCGTTACCTACATATTGATTGTTGAACACATACTGCACTGGTGCAAACTAAGAAACCAGCCGTTCGATGCAGTCGTTTTTGAATCAGCAACTTTACTTGACCATCTTACAGGGATGTTATGAGGGAATTTTAAATTTATTTTATTTTTGACATATGTCTTTGACAGTCATTTTTTTAAAAGGAATATTTAGTTTCACTTCTTAATAAGTTTTAAAAGATATGCCTTCGATAATGACGGAATGTCGAAACGCGTAAGGCCTCAATACATTTAAATTAGTGGTCAAGACTCTAAAGTTTATCCAAGTGCAGAAGTATGACCACGTCTCATAAATCTCTAATGGAGACAGCAAGGGACTTTACGTTACTCCTTGAGTGAATGAAATGATTTTAATCATTTTCCAATAACGGATAAACCATGAATTTCTTTAGTAAAGGCGAAGAATAAAATAATTTCTTGAATGCGCTCGTGGTGGTGAAATTTGATCGTATTTGCTATGCGTTAAATACTGATTTCCTTTTCGCCTTTTATGTAATTAGAAAATTAAAGAAATAATAAAAACAATGTATTATTAAAGTGTTTTTCATAAACTATTAGTTCCCATTTTAATTCTAGTATGTCATTTTTTCATGTAATAATACGCTTAGTACGTAGTTGGATGACGAAAGGTAAATTTTACTGAGTAACTTGGAAGAGACACAATGCATAATCCGTCTCTATCGATTCCTGTGCAAGCATCTCATTACACTGATATCGTCCATTCAGTAATCTAGAATTTATCTACAAACTCTATTTTATGTAGTACTACGCCACAATTTTGACGAGTATTTGTTAAGAAATGCTCATACTGATACCGAATGTAATGACGACGGAGAAGCAAGGAAATAGATAATTTCGGAAATCGAACAACCTATTCCATATTCAAAAAGCGAAAACTTAAAAATGAATCATTATCTCTTAGGATTTTTAAACATGCTGTAATTCACTGTATCTTTAATCTATATCAATAAATGTGAATGTCTGTTCGGTGTACGTTTATCATGTCTGAACCACAAGATATAAAGAGCTAAAAATTTGTACAGTTACTAATGTCTACCCGGGGAAGGCTTTAGGCACGGTTTTAGGGCGATCGGATAGCTATTTCTCTAAATATAGTAATGTGAATGTCTGTTCGGTGTACGCTTATCACGTCCGAACGACAAGACGCAGAGAGTTAAATATTTGTACATTTACTAATTTATACCTGAGGCAGGTTTTAGGCACGGTTTTATAGCGATCTGACAGATATTTAGTAATATGAAGAATATAACGCGAAATGAGGAACAATAATTATTGCTTGAAAATTATATTTACTCTTTGAAAATGTTTTTATTAGTTGCATTGTTGCTTGCGGGTTGATAATGATAAAAGGGTGGAGTATATTGTGATGGAAAGTAATCGGTGTGTATAAAATTCTACGTGTGTGTGTGTGTGTGTTAATATTTCGCTCTGCAGCGAAAACTACAGAACGCAAATGAATGGTCTGTGTGTAATTGTTGTCCGAAGTCTCCCGTTGTACACCATAGCAGTTCCATGCCGATAGCTATATAGGTGTGGAAGATATGGTGGTTGAAAGTCGACAATTTAAAAAAAAAGTTCAAACTGAAGGCCAGCGATGACGTTTGCGACTCTATAGCAAGGAGGTTACATACAGCGAAACGTGATGCCACAGACCATATCTTTTGTCTATGCGTGCTACAATGTTTTCAGCTCTTTCTATGTGTGGATAAGTATACGAATAAGGAAATATAACAATAAATAAAGCAGGAAAAAAATCCTTTTAGTACATCTCTTTAAAAGAATCGATTTGACGTTTCGCGCATTACAACAATAGATCGATCTGTGATATTATTACAATCACTATTGTTGAATTTCGTGATTGGATTCTTCGAAACGAGTGAATTTTTACGTGTGATTTGATCTACCAACACGCGAGCGGAGCCGCGGGTTTAAGCTAGTATGCTATATTTGTCTATGATCAAAGAGTTCTAATATTTGTGCTCAGACACAGAAATTAGAGCTGTATTTGAACATAACTCGAACTGTTCGAACAATTTACGTCACAGTTCGGGAAATTTCGGAAAATGTTCGAACATTTGGTTATGACGCTATCTAGCAATGTCCAGAGGTACTATCTCTACGATTTACGATGATGATATTCATAAATCTGTACTCGGGTGTGTTGTATACGATTTATAA
This sequence comes from Locusta migratoria, assembly GCA_026315105.1. Lineage (NCBI taxonomy): Eukaryota > Metazoa > Arthropoda > Insecta > Orthoptera > Acrididae > Locusta > Locusta migratoria. The sequence goes on from CM048745.1 coordinate 371,655,398, forward strand.
CGAAGATAGGATGCCATTAATGTACTATGGAGAATAATAAATGTGAAATTAGGACTTCTAGGGAGCAGGTTATAAGTAAAAAGAGTAACGAATATAGGCTATAAGTAAACGACAGATATCGCGATTTAAAATTCTAGCGCTTCGATCTAGCGGCGTCTGTTGATACTACGTATACAGGAGCTCGTGCACCTGAGGTCGCAATTACAGTTTATTTTTATATTTTTTTATTTCCATTACTGGGTATTAAATTTCTAATGTTTTTCCTATTTCAGCTCTTTTAATCTTGTTTTCAAGGCGATTAAAAGGTGGTAACAGTTTTATCTGCTAATGTACCGTATAAACAGGGAATGGAATGGTCATTTGCAATCTATCTCTTATAATAACATTAAATGTGATTTCTACTTATGGAGGATTCACATTTCTTTCCTTTGAATGTTAGCCTGCAGTAATGTAATGTAACAGTTCTCATATAGTAGCAGATATGTTATCAATGGATCATATCTTGCAGTGATACCAAACAGGTCGCGTATGCACTGTTTTAAAAAATATACAGTTTTTCATATTTATGCCCTTCTTTTCTTTTACATGTACTTGTACTTCCTATGAAATTAGTTCTGAGCAAAGTGATAGACTGGTAACTTCAAAATTTCCCGCGTATCGTTTGCAGATACGCAGCGCGTGTCACTTATTATCTGACTGTTCGAACAGTTCGATACTGTATCGAGTTGTCTGCTGTATCGGGAAATCTCGAGCAAGCTCGAACGCTCGTACCGTTTGCCCAGGCCTACCAGAAATTATGTGTACAAGTCACGTTCTCAGAATCGTAACTAATTCGACGTCTAAATATTGATGAAATACTATTCTTTTGCAAATATATACAAGAGGACCCTTAATCTTACAAACTGATAATGGTACACTATGCGGAAGCATAATAAAACGTTATCAATGAAATACCAGAGATACTGTAATGTTATCATAGGCTATATTTACTTCTCAGCTGTGGTTTTTGTGAGTACGCCATATCTCTGGTATTACGTATCCAAAATTATTGATTGAGATATCATTTTCAAGGTTTCGTTATTCACTAATGAAAATACACAGATAAAGATACTGATTTTACAAACAAACATTTTTTTATTTATACTGTTCGTACAATTTAAGTTGATATCCGGCGAACGATCGGAAAAGGGACGTGTATTTACGGTTGGCCCCGTTAGCTACAGCTCCGAGGATCAATTTTATTTGCGCGGCCGATATGAAAGCAATGTAAAAGATTTCATCTATTGACAGCCTGTTTAACTAACATGAAAGGCGGCTCTTGCAATTGTTTAGATTATTTGTGCAAGCCAAAGAGCTTCTTTGAAGCAGCCATTGTTTATCACACGATTTCGATTATATGCGACGCGAAGAAAATTACACAAATAATTTAACGTAGCAGGACAGCTCTTGCAGTTGCTTACATTCTTTACACAAGCGTAGTTTATGACGAGATTTCTGTTTCACACTTTAATGCGCAACAGCTGTTAAAATTGTTCATTTTGTTCAAGCAAACGTCGTGTACTTCGTGAATGAACTGAATTACCTCAACGTTCATCATCACAGGTAAGTACCGCTTAATGTTAGGACTTATAATGGTTTATTTAACTGTAAATTCCCGATACGTTACAGTGAGTGCAATATTATTATTATATTTTATACATATATACTTGCATCTGCCTTTCTCCGTTACTATCTTACCTAACTCTGTCAGATCAGGAAAGAGTGCGAATTATTCGCACAGGCCAACTAGTTTAAAGTATTTGTTTTCGAATAACAGATGAGTTAATTACAATTGCGTTAAGAAAAAGTGTAATAAATCTGGTTTCCAAATAATGGGTTTATATTTAGCTGTACCACCCTCATGAACCACAGGTACGGCCGAGGTGGGGTGGCTTGGGTGCCTTAACGAGACAGATAGCCGTACCGTAGGTGCTACCACAGCGGAGAGGTATTTGTGGAGAGGCCAGACAAACGTGTGATTCCTGAAGAGGGACAGCAGCCTTTTCAGTAGGCAACAGTCTGGTTGATTGACTCAGCTGGTCTTGTAACATCAGCTAACATGGTTTTGATTTTTGATATGCAGTTACTGCGAACGCCCTAAAGCAAGGGGGAACTACACTCGTTAATTTTCCCGAAGACGTGCAGCTCTACTGTATGAATATATGATTATGGCTTCCTATCGGTAAAATATTCCGGAGGTAATATAGACCCCATACGGATCTCCGGACGGGGACTACTCAGGAGGATGTCGTCATCAAAAAAACAAAACAGGCATTATACGGATCGGAGCGTGAAATGTTCTAAGCATTAATATGGTTGGTAAGTTATAAAATTTGAAAGGAGAAATCGATAGGTTAAAGATAGGAATGCGGGGAAGTAACTACGAACAGCATAGTGTTCGCATTATCTTAGCAAAGATAGACACGAAGCAAACTCCGACCGAAGTAGTACAAGTTTATCTGACGATGATGAGGAAATAATTAAATGTAAGAAGAGATAAAAGAATTTTTTCAGACCGTCAGGAGGGGGCGCTGAAGACGGAGGTCATGCACCACATCGTAGTGGTGCTGGTTGAAACTAGGCACGATCTGCACCTCAATACCTCAATAGGTATGGGAAGAGGAGATTGGCATACCTCATAGGTGACAGTGTAGTAGGGAGTGCGGGTGTCACTCATGGAAAAACTCCTGTAGTAGTTGATGTTAAGGTTGCACCTTTTTTTACACTGAAGACAGCTGACAGGTATTCCTGCTGAAAGTAAGTCCCTCTAACAAAGGGATGACTTTCGACAAAGTTTAAGAATCTAAGTAATATGGGGATTACTATATTTAATCAAAATATACAAGGTATGAGAGATAAAGTTAATGAAATGCTTATTGACGTTGACTTTGTCATTATTGTTATTTCAGAGCAGTTTTTAAGTGATTCAGAAACTTCCTTTTCCAGGATACAGGTTAGCTGCCTTCTTCTCTAGGAGTTTCTTGCAGTGTGGGGGAGTGGCCAAGTATGTTGAAAACGATTTTTCACTGGACTCAATCGATTTTTCTAAACGCTGCACAGAAAAGATATTTGGATGTTGTGCAGGAGATGTTAATGTTAATGGGACAAAACTAGTGACTCAGATTTTAAAATTTTTCTGCCCAAGCTAGAATTGTTTCTGTGTTCACTTTATAGGAAGTATAAAAATTTTGTTGTATGTGGATATTTCAACATTGTGTAAGTGATAGCTCAAGAAAATGTCAGCTGTTAGATCTATTTAATTTCTATAATCTCACGCAAAAAGTATTATTTCCAACGAGAGTGCAAGGCAGCAGTAGTGCTACCACTGACTACACTTTTTCATTCTTAATTATTAGAGAGGCACTGTGTTAACAGGATAGTAAATGGCCCATCGGACCACGATGCAGTAATTTCAATTCCAAACAGTATTTGTTCCCAAACAAATGTTAAATGTGATTAAAAACTACTTAGAACAGTTAATCCAGTTACAAGTGAGACGTATTTAAGCCTAATTAAGGAACAAGAAATAAGCTCAGATCAAACGTGTCCTGAAATTTTTTGCTTCAGTTCAGTTTACGTTTATTACCTGACGCTAGTCATCTGTCTCCGTTAGCTACGAAATAAGAATTCTTATATCGAAATGTTCTTACCTTGTGACCATCATAAAAGCCCTTCAACATAAACATCGTTTTCGTTATGCTTGTGTTATCCACAGGATTCATCTGTTAACTATTGTCCTTAATTAGGACATTGATATTATTTATGCAAATATATGTTTTGTGTTATGTGACTTTCAGAGCTGTTCTCCGTTCTATACATATGCAGCTAACTGCGCAGTCAACTTAAATAGGTGCGCGACGTTTTTTCCAGAAGTTCTTCGTGTGTCGTCAGGTGAAAGTGCACGCTAGGGAACACACAGTCCAGAAACTCCACTCAGGCCCTCTGGTGCATTAGTTATATTCGCATTCCGCTGAGCACCGAACGGCTCCATTTGCAGATTGCTTCCTATTTTACTTTTGGATGTAGTTCGCATACGTAGGTCTTTCTGAGCCTTATGCAGTTTTAGGGGCCAATAGGCTTCTTTCCAATGACCTTTGCTCCACCTCTATACCTTCGGCTGCACTCTGCACGGCAAAAGGTTTTCTTCATTATTCATTTACTGCTATACACGGGGATTATACAAAATCATGTGAAAACCTAACAGACAAAATATTTATGTATTAGTTAGGAGTGGGCCAACCATTGAATCTGACGACAGCTGTAACACCTCAAGGAATATATTCGTAAAGCGTCGTTAGAGTTTCAAAAAATGTTCTAATATTTCTATTATTTTTAAACCTATTGGACCAAAAATATAAAATATAAAAAATAAAAGTGATCCATTTGTAACGATACACCAGAATTTTATTTCATTATTTTTGTTTCCCTTTTTTTTATCTGTGATGCTTATCGCCTTCGGTTCCCTCTAGCTCGCAATATAACTGACGTAATTTCGTTCGTCGTTTTTTACTTCCGGACAAGCAAGAAGACGGAACTGCGATCGTAGTTTTTATCACTCTCTTGTCTACGTTCGTTCTGTACGGACGTCTTCCATTCATGTATTCAATCAATGTAAATAATTGTGCTGTAAGTTGTTGCTAAAAATATTACTTAAATTTAAAATCATCCCCTCTCTTTGGCTTTTATTTCAATGAATACCTCCACGTCAAATATTTATTTTCTAATGTTTTCAGCTCCTCGACGTCCGTAATAATGTAAGGTTCTGGCGCCATTACGATCGCTTCGCATATCCTTAAAATTTCACTCATTATTAGTCATTTTTATATAATACCTTGCTTGATTTCAGAACCTGCAATCATTTCTCTTGTAATTTCTTTTATCATTACCATTGACTCCATGTTTCATCCACGGTCATACAACAATGAAAAGCGAAGTGAACTGTCTGATCATTAGTCTAGTACGGAAAGTATCTCGAATCATCTCATATTAAATAAGAAAAGATTAACATTTTCAGCTTCTGCAGTACGAAGCATAGGATCCAGCTATATGCTTACCGCAAGTCTTGTAATGTGCCGTTGCTTTGTATGGTGCCCGACTTTAACATTCAACCCGCGGTGTATTTGGCTTAATGTATATAAATGTTTATTTGTGCTGTGTTTTAACTGAATTATTCAAAATTCCAATACAACCAATCCTTTGTGCAAATTACAATCGCGGAATCAATTTTAACAACTTAAGGCATCATACGATAGAAGGGTAACGTTATACATTCTTGTCCCAAACCAAATTTGGTTCTCATTCTCTGTTCTGAATGTCCCAAAAACGGTTAGTAAGATGAGACATGCCAACCGTTTGACGACACAAAATTTTCAAAATCATGGTGAGACCTCCTTCGTGCTTCACTGAAAATGTAAATGTGTCTTCTCTTGAAATTATTTTGGGGGACTTCGCTACATAGGCCGAGCAGTTTGCAGGAAGCAATGTAAAAGATGATTCATCGCGTAGTACCCCTTACTTCAGTCATCAACTTCCTTTATTTTATGACCGTGGCACCACTTCCTTCGCACTTTTGCCTTGACTTCCGTCATAAATGGATTAGCAGTTGCAGCTCTTTCTTGTATGTTAACCTCCAGCTATACTGTTTTTATCGCAACAATATTATTCAAAAAATTTCGTTTCGTGTCCATTTGCCGTGATAATGTTATATTATTTAGCTACAATTGTTCGAAATTGTCATCGGTTGTTGTCATTAAAACTGTACCTTTCGCCTAATATTCCTCTTGGCTAATGACTTTTTTTATCTTGTTTTTCGTACGCTGTCATTGCCGAGGAAAATGTTCAAATGTTTGTAAAGCTTATGGGTCACCTCGCTGGTGCACTGGTGGTAGGGCGTATGACGAAAATGACTGCACTGTTTAACCCTCCAAATGCTCAAACGTTGGTATATCTATGGTGTACAACTACCGCGGTCATCAGTCCCTAAACTTACAAACTACTTATGAACTACTTACAAACTAGGACGGCACAAATATCCATGCCCGAGGGGGGATTCGAACCCCCGACCGTAGTGGCCGTGCTGACCGTGACTGGAGCGCCTCAGTCACCTCGGCCACCGCGGCCGGCATTGCCGAGGATAATTCCGCTAGTGAAATATTAAACGCCGCGGTGGAATGGCCGAGCTCTCTAAGGCACATTGCTGCAGACCACGCCATTGCCCCCAGTCGGAGGTTGGAATCCTCCCTTGCGCCTGGGTGTATCTGTGTGTGTTTTCCTTAGGTTAGTTTAAGTTAGGTTAAGTAGCTTATAAGCCTAGGGACTGATGACCGCGGTAGTTATACACCATAGATATACCAACGTTTGAGCATTTGGAGGGTTAAACAGTGCAGTCATTTTCGTCATACGCCCTACCACCAGTGCACCAGCGAGGTGACCCGTTACAGGTGTGACAGATAACGCTTTTCGTTGTATATTTGTGTTGACCGTCCTATTGTTGTTGTTGTTGTCGTTTTAAGGGGACTAAACAGCTAGATCATCAGTCCCCTTTGACCGTCCTATATCACAATGAATAGCATAGGTGAAGGTAACTTCAAAGAATTCGTAAGTCAGTTCTATACTGCCGTCGCGTCTCACTGTTAACAAGTACGCAGTAGTGCTAACTTACAACAAGATGTAGTGTATCGCGTGCCGTTCATACATATTTTCCACTCCTGTTGTAAGTGAAAAGTAACAAATGTGCCTTTTCGTCCAATACCAGTTATTCATATGGTTCTACATAATGTTCGTTGCAGAACTTACCGCTAAACGTCACCAAGGAGTTTTATGAACACTTGCGTAGCTCCGCTTTGTATTACTATTCAGTATTGTACCAATTTAAAACAAGAAGTAATTACGTAGGGAACTCTTGTGACCCTCTATCGTGTGGCTGCGTAGTAGGGTACTTATTTATGAAACCTAGAAATATATCAGCGTTTCCGTATATTGCTATTAGTACAATTATGCCATTCGTGTACGGCTTCCAGCCCGATCGAACTTCTATATATGTCTTCTACTGTGCAGGGATGACAGTTACTTCATGTGAACTACAGGGCAATAGTAGACTGCGCACGGTATATGAATGTCCGGGTCCGCTTCAGAGTCGTAAAAATATAGCCTAATAGTTATCATGGCCTCTTGGGGATGAGAGACAGACCCAGGTCTGAGCCCAAGTCTGACATAAAATTTTATGTCACCAACAATTTGTACAGCTTACGCCTCAACAATCTTGCAAAGTCATGGATGTACGTTTCCTTTAAACATCCACGTATTCCTGAAATCTTTTAAAATAGGGTCCGATGACCCTAACAGTTTGGTCCCATACGGTTACAAACATTTGAACGCTGAACACTGAAGACAGATAATTCATCAGATACGAAACTGAAAACTAGTAAAGTAAAATGGTACCCAAGGAAACTGTTCATAACAGTGTTGGATAATTTTCTTTAAATAATTAAACGAAGGAAACCTTATCAAAATGTCTCAAATCTGTATTACAGCCGTGAACTCTGTGTCTCGAAGCTAGAGTCAGAGTGCAAAACTCGAAAATAATACAAGTGTTTTCGACTTGTTCCTTTTAGTGTCATTTACTGAAATAAAAGTGTAGAATATCAGTTAGGGCTGCAGCTTTTCCATCCCGATGCTGTTTGTTTCACATCATCGCTTTTAGTAGTACATATTTATAAACATTACTAATATCCCGGTTTATACAGAGAGAAGTTCAGAGCTGCTTTTCATGACATAATTGAACAAACCAACTCTTTTACAGCGTCACAAGAGTGTGCATCTGACGAACGGTTTAAGTCAGTTCATTTTATGTGTCGTTTATCAGTGTTAACATGAAGTAATTCGGTTGGTTTGGCGAGAGTAGTTAATGTTGTCGCAGAACTAATAACTGCCATGTATCTCGTAAGGACATGCACATTTCTTTTTCGTTTTCTGAAGCATTTACAGTTCAAGGTAGCATTACGACTGTCCAGAGATGAATTGCAGCTATTTCATCAATTCATATCTTCAATTTAACCCACTTTACCATCGGCCTTGATGATCTCGTGGCTACTTTCGAAATGATTTAGTAATTAAAATCACGTAACTGCCATCTGCACAAAGTGGCAACTTATTCAAATGACGGATATTGTACAGCAAGTTTTGATTTCTATTCGAGGCGACCTGCTGATGTATATGTTCGTGGTGTAAACACGAGGTAAAGGTAAAGCCTAGAGATCGAGTCCCCGTCACACTTAGTTTCTTAACCAAGTTCATGTTATAGACATGAGAAAGAAGAGCTCCTATCGTTGCTCATGCACCGTATCAGGTAATAAATTCAGTTGTCTGAACTCCAACGCTGGAAAAATTCATTTTAAAACAATTAGATTTCTGGTGAAATTCATGGACATGTTGCATTGAGAGTTGTTACGTAGATTGTTGTATTTACCATCCATTGCCTTTTATTTTATTTATTTATTTTTACTTTTGGGGGAGGGGTTGCGGGGGTGGAGAGTCAATTTTTTTTCTGGTAGATAAGAAAACCATTTCATTTTAAAAATACTATTTATTGAAGCAAATGGCGTTATCGGCTTAGATCCATTTTTCTCATTAGATGAGTGTTCAGGTTGCGTTATACGTTTAATGACAATCACATTTGTTTTCAGTTTTGAATTGTCCCTTATGGTGGTAATTAATTGAGATAGCGGAGCTGTACAGGCTGAGTTCGATAAGAGAAGCTTGATATTCCACTTTTTCCGCCCAATAACAATTGGAAACCTTGTAAATGAAGCATGAGAGAGTGTGACAGAAATACTCGAGTTGGGGTGTAAACTCATTTAAAGAGAGACTTTATCGGTTGTGGCTGGACGTACTTACGAAATTTTATTCACCCACATTCTCTTTCGAATGTGAGCACATTTTGTTAGCAGCCAACTACTTTGAGGCGAAAAATGAAAGCATTTAGTTGTTCCTTCTTCCCGCGCGCTATTTGAGAATAGAATGGTAGACAAATAGTCTGAAAGCCGATAAACCCTCTGCCACGCACCTAAATGTGTATTGCAGAGTAGTTATGTAGATGTATATGTACAAGAAGGAAACTGTTTAGGTTTCTTATTGAGTCATTACGATGCAATGTACATTGCTTGTGTTTGTACAGAAATCTCCTATTTTGTCATATGTAGACGCGCGTAGTTTTAAGCACCAAAAAGCTCTCTTATTGTAGGAATGTATACAAAGATCCGAAACACTAATAGTATTTCATTCACAGATAAGTCATTATAATGCTTCCCCTATGCTTGAATGCTCACTTGCAGAATTGAATAGCCGTCATTATATTCAATCATAATATCGGTATTGATGCGAGCAGGAAGTACATAAAAAAAGAAAAAAATCCGTTACAGGTAAAAATCTCGTCCACCTTTTATTTTCCCCTTCATAAGTAAAATTACGGGACGTGCCGTCGGGTACAGGTTACCCTCTCTGTAGTCGGCTGCCACTGGCTAACGTGGGATCCATTAACTCGCCTCCCCCAACAGTTCTGTATTATCTGGCGGGGCCCCAGACCGCCAGAAATTCACCTGCAAACAGCTAGTCCGGAGGCGGCGGACGTGGGGAAGACTTTGCCGTAATGAGGCACCGTTGCTAAAGGCGGCTGACTAAAAGGAAGAGAGCGTTTGCTTTGAAGTTTTCAAGGTGTCCTTTTGCTGGCCGTGGTCTGGGTCGGTGGGTGTGGGGCGAGTGGAGGGGATGGGAAGGGGGGGTAGTTGTGGGGAGGGGTAGTGGGGGGTGAGGGTCCCGCGGCCGGCGGCGGCCAAGTGCCTGCTGCTCTAATGAAACGACGAGCAGCCTGGCACAAAGGCGGCCGAGGCGCGGCATTGCGCACGCCAGTTTTGCGCACGGCACCACAGCACAGTGCTGCGCACGGCACCACCACTCCTGTCGAGCGGCGCGCGGGCTGACGGGAAGAAACGGATTCGCCGGAATGGCGGTTGAAAGTAAATTGCGCCCTGCGTTGCCACTATTACAAGTGATATGTGGCAGTCCAGCTTACAAGGAGGGGCCTGACGTGGGTCACCGATTTCCGTCAAATCACCCATGGACGTTCTGCTCTGAATATAAGCTGACACGAGTTTCAGCTTTTTGTTATAGAAACAATGGTTTATGAAAAAAAAAAAAAAAAAAAAAAAAAAAAAAAAACACACACACAAAAGCTGATGTTGGAAAATCGTGATTTCAGTGCTATAAATTGAAAGTCCATCTGTAGATGAGCATTTCTTACTAATGTGTATGGCGTAGTGACAATCATTTGTTTCATATTTCTCAATATATTTGATAATATTATCATATTTGTAATACCGTCTCTTGAATTACTTTGAATCAGCTTATCGTAAGATGTCATTAATATTCAATTAAATGTATTACATTTTTACAGCTGTTTTCTTTGGGATAGAGTGCAAAATCACATTTCATGTGGATTAGAGAAATTCATGCCTTGGTCCATATTCAGTTGTCTTTCAAGATCTGCTTCTTTAGTCTCAGTAGGCATCGAAATTTATATCAGCGAAAGTACTTAGAAATGTTTTCAAAAATGTTCAAATGTTTGTAGAGCTTATGGGACTTAACTACAGGGTCATCAGTCCCTAAACTTACAAACTACTTATGAACTACTTACTACTAAGGACGCCATAAATATCCATGCCCTAGGGGGATTCGAACTTACGACCGTAGTGGCCGTGCAGACTGTGAAAAATATTCTCCACCAACGATATTTCGGACAGCCTGTGAATGTGGCAATATGTTGTTAGTCGATTATGATGTGCGAAATATTTGTATTTTGGTTGTTTTTATGGTAAGTTTCACCCTACTGGCTGTGAAAACGCTGACGAATAGACTGAAAGTAGTGCTCAGAAGTGTTTCACTTTATTATTTCTTATTTTTATTGTTTTTGAACTGTCTACCACAAATAAATCAGCTGTAAACAGGTAATAAACTTAATTGAATATTAATAATAGTTACCCATACACTACCTCAATATAAGTCACGAAAGGATTTTACAAATGTGGGTGAGTTGTGTCCGCTTTGTTGTGATCCATTTTTGGTTGATTGTCGGGCATCGTTTAAATTTGAGGCGAGGGGGTTGAGCCGTGTCGGCTCGTCTTATTCGCCTGCGCACTGGTGTCAGTTTAGTTCTTCCTCTTCTTCTTCGAGGGGGGGCGTACCGAGTGGTGCGCATGTAGTTCTCTGGTAATGTGTTCCGCGTCGCTTCCGGCGGAGCGACTTGGGTTGTTGTGTTTTGGCCGCCGTCGGGATCGGGTCCTTCTGCTGTGGCGTCTGTCTGAGGCAACCACGCCACGCCTGCAACGTGTCGTTCGGACATCATGATGTTCAAATGTTCAAATGTTTGTAGACCTATCGGACCAAACTGCGTGGTCATCAGTCCGTAGCTTACAAACTACTTAAATCTAGGTAAACTAACCTAAGGACAAACACACACACCCATGCCCCAGGGAGGACTCGAACCTCCACGGCGAGCAACCGCGCGCTCCGGAGCGAGACGCTTTAGACCGCTCGGCTACTCCACCGCGGCGGACATCATGAGAACGGATTCCTAGTCCAAATATTTCGCACCGTTCATGGGACGTCTCTCGCTTTCGGAGGTTCGAGTCCTCCCTGGGGCATGAGTGTCTGTGTGCTTATCCTTAAGTTACTTTACCTTAGTTTAAGTAGTTTGTAAGCTACGGTCTGATGACCACGCAGTTTGGTCCGATGGATTTACAAACATTTGAACATTTGTTTTGGGACGTCTGCCAAGTGTCTCCACGGAAGTCATTTGTGTGGAAAGTTTGGGCTTCGGTCAACATTGAACGTCCGGTGCCTTGTTTGTGGAAGTGCGTTAGATTGGCTGACACTTCATTCAAATTTCAAAGTTCAACGTTTGTATAGCTTATGGGAGTTAACTACGGGGTCATCAGTCCCTAAGCTAACAAACTACTTATGAACTAGCTAATCCTAAGGACGGCACAAATATCCATGCCCGAGGAAGGATTCGAATCCCCGACCGTAGTGGCCGTGCAGACCGTGACTGGAGCGCCTCAGTCCCCTCGGCCACAGCGGCCGGCTGACACTTCCTTATTTACCGGTGCATCCGTGCGTTGTTAAATTCAATAGTTTAAGATGATGGTTATCTTGCACTATGTTATGTTTCGACATATATTTGCCGTCTTGGCCTTGCGCGTTCGGTTACCTGCCTCGGGCGCGGGTGTAGTTTACTCGGCAGTGTATTTTGCCGCCTCTTGGTCAACTTCCGCAATCGGTAGTGTCCTTTTTATTCTGTTTCCTTGGCTCTTTCGCCCTTAAGTACGTAAGGTTCGTTACGGATTATTCGTTCCAGGGCTACGCTCGGGAAGCAATGTGACTCTGCCATTTATTATTCAGTATTTATATGCACTACAGTTAGTGAAGAACGACCTCTTTACTTTTGCCTGGCTTTCAGCCTGAACTGAATTCTAATTTCTTTCGAGGCCTGTTATTATTCAGTGTAGTTTGCCCTTAGTCATTTTAGTCCTGACACGACCGTTGTTCAATTGTGGACATTTTAAAAGGGAAGAAACTTTATTTACCGTGATATGTTATCATGTCCATTTAAGCCTTTTAATGTTTTGTAGCATGTGACTTATCTTCCCTGATGCTTCTGCAGAAACTTTTATTAAATATGTGTTATGGTAACCTTGCAACTCGTAGCATGTAGACATGCGTGCAATCTATTTAAAGCCTTGTTAGAATTGAGCCTTTCTAAAAGGAAATATTCATTCTGCTTATCTTGCTCTAGGGGCACTTTAGTCGTAGTTATTTGGTAAAGAAATTATAAGGGATGTCTAGCTATGTTAAATCCTCTTTTTTTAATATTGTGTTTTATATGTATTCCATTGTGGAAAAGTTAATTCAAACATGTGTTGGGGTAATTAATTATTTGTAAGCTTATGACCCCTTGATTAGTTGTTTTGATGTTGAAATCAGCAAGGGATTAATTTGTGTTTCACGAAGTTCTATCTATTGTGCTTTAAATTTAATAAATTTCCCGTAAGCATTAATTACCTAATGCGAACTTCTTTTCTCCATGTTATCCCGTCCTGGTGTCAACTGAGATCGTTTTGGGGTCTCAATGCGAATATTATCAAATACATCGATAAAAATCTAATAAACATTTGTCATGATGGAGGTTTGACCTGGATCCACACTTTGACGGTCCACTCCCTTTACTTCTAATGTATATTATTAAGTTATTCCAACTACTGGCAATCTGTTCTTCAGCGTTCTCACAGCCAGTAGGGTGAAAATTATCATACAAACAATCAAACACAAATATTTGTCACACAATGCACAATAAAGGATATATTCATATTCTGTCCGAGGAATCGTTCGAGGAAAACATCCTGTTTTATATTGCTGAAGACTGGTCTGTCAGATATTAATTTCAATACCTACCAAGAGTGTGAAAACATATCTTGAAAGACAGGCGCGTACAACTAATTATGAACCAAGGCAAGAATTTTAATAACATCTGCTCTAACAAGAATGTCTGTGTTCTCGTGTAATGTGTTTCTGAACAGTATATGACAAATAAAATAGCTGTAAACAGATAATAGACTTAACTGCATACTAATCACACATCTCAAATACACTATATTATCAAATACATCGAAAATATCACAAAAAATATCATTATCCTGGATCCAAAGTTTGGCTCGAACGGCGATGGCGCTGAAAAGTCGCTCATGTTTTCGAGTAGCCAAGCTACGGCACGGAACGCAAAGACACTCATTATTCGAACGTCATTAACTTTTGATTCCATATACGAGGCATGTTTTTAAAGTAAGTTCCAGAACATAAGTACACAACGAAAGGTTATTTCAAAAAAGTAGATGTATTTTCAGAAAGTACACACTTACCTCCGTTTTTCGACATAGTTGCCAAGTTTGTTCAAACACTTATTATACCGCTCCACCAATTTTAAAATAACGTCTTCATAAAAATTTGCCGCCTACTTCGATAACCAAGAGTTCACTGCCTTTTCACGTTGTCGTCATCAATGTAACGGTTTCCACTGAGGTGTTGTTTGGGGTTGAGGAACAGATGGTAATTGCTCGGTGCAAGATCAAATTATGGAATCCTTGCTTCAACTGAAGCTACCAAATCCATGTGATCGAAGAAGGGCGACTGGAGTGGTCCTCATCATGGACGTTGTCACGACCAGCTTTGAATTCTCGTACCAACTTACGCACTTTGATTTCACTTATAACAGTATCACCGTACCCTTCGCAAATCTGTCGATGAATTTCCCCAGCAGACTCGTTCCTTGCTGACAAAAACCGTATCACTGAGGGAACCTCACACGCGTCGGGAGAGTTAATAAACATTTTGAAAGCACATAACAGAACCGTACAGGTTAACTACGGAGTTGAAACTGAGCACAGTTGTTCCCGACATGCCGGTACATGTCGCACGCGCTCGTTGTCGTATACGCGCTAACTACTAGTGTCTACAACAAACTGGAACTAACTTAAAAAACACGTCTCGTATATTATAAAAGTGCCATCAGAGGAAATGTTAGTGTCGATCTTTCCGTCGCGCAAAGAACAGGAAGACGGCTATGATGGGACAATGATAGCAGTATACAACACAGTATTTGGAGGATACTGACAAGGAACACCTTTGGCCCCGAATGCTCTTAACCGTAGGAAACCATGCTCTGAATAACAAGAAATCATTAACAAAAGAGTGGTGTGCGTCATTTCCAGGAACAACTCCGCACTTGTCTGCTAGCGACATTAGACGGTGGCCTGTTGTCGTGTGATCCCGGGGTGGGTCGTACAAATCGTACCCTCCCAAATCCAAGTTTTCCAAATGAAGATGTTACGCCGAAAATCTTGCCACGAAAACAAAAAAAAAAAAAACAAAAAAAAAAAAATTGCCGGCCATTTGATGTCTACTTCTTTCGGCAATATGAACTGAATATCAGAAGTATTACTGATTTTGTAATACTAAAAGGTGTCAAAAACAAGTGAAGGTAGATGGTCGTTATTACATAGTGAAACTTCACTCTGTGGTTTATAATCAGTATGCTACACTTTCGTAGCAACATGTTTGGCAAAAGCCATGATATGACATTGGCATACCAACATTATAATTTTAAAATGTAATTGTTGTGGCTTTTGATACAGGACTACATGATTTGCAATGTGATAACGTGGCTTTATTGAAACTTCATCGAAATACCGCATATGTACTTTGAGGACTAACATAAGCAATTTCAGGTGAGTGTTTTGCATTATTATAAGCAATTGAAGGAGAGAGTTTTCGCGCTGCTGAT
Source organism: Locusta migratoria (assembly GCA_026315105.1). Lineage (NCBI taxonomy): Eukaryota > Metazoa > Arthropoda > Insecta > Orthoptera > Acrididae > Locusta > Locusta migratoria. The sequence continues at coordinate 371,670,825 of CM048745.1, forward strand.
TATTTAATGATACAGTGACGCAATTAGAGAACATATAATTTTCTTCCTATGGTATTGATACGTTTTTAATTTGTATTTATCTGTTAAAATGTTACTTGAGGTACAATGCAAACTTTTGCATGGTAATGAGGCACACCACTGTCCAGTTTGATTGCCTGTTATGCCAAGCACGGTTTCATATGGTGAGTGTAGGAGCTATATTGAGGTGTACAGTACACAGTAAGTATCAATAATTTCTTACGAAAGGAAAACACTTCCGATTGCAATTCATTTAGGCATGTTTTTTCCTTTTTTAGTATTTCTTCCAATAAAGACAATTTGTTAGTTTATTAATTTTAGATTTTTACTGATTGCCATTTATCTAGTCACTATGAGGATATTTCTCTTCACTTAATAAGATCTTGTGTTCATCTTTATACTCCATAAAAATGTTATTTATCCTTTATTCTCATGTAATATTACATATTAAAAGAATCTACGAAAACTAAAGACAGTCGGACAGACCAAACTATCACTACGAATTCCTTCATATATTGTTGTAAACGATACGTATTCTTCCACAGATTTGTCATCAAGTATTTCAATTTACATAACTCTCGCCTTCCTTTTTCTACACTCAAACACGATTTCCTTCTGTATATTTCTTATGGGGATGTCCTTGCTGTAAGCTAAAGACAGTCGGTCAGGCCTTTATATCCGACTGACTTCCTTCAGTTTTGCTTTAAACGGAAGGTACTCATTCGCAGATTTGTCTTCAACTATCAAAATTAACTTATGTCTCTCCATCCTTTATTTTTATTCAAACGCGGTATCTTTCTGTCCTTCCTTTGAATATTTTAATCGGTTTGTTTTTACGATATCTTCGGTTCTAATTAAGGTGCGCAGCTCTTTTCGACCTAACAACATTAAGTGGATCATACTCTTTCATTTGTGTTTTTAAACACTTGCACTGATTGATTCTGAAGGAAGTTATACCTGAAAATTCAACTTCTACTTTTTTTACCAATTTTTTTACATTCCGTTGATGGTGCGAAGTATTCGCACGGGTCCTCTGTTGTTTTGGTCTACAGTCCGCAGACTGGTTTGCTGTAGCTCTGCACGCTACCCTGTCCTGTGCAAGTACCTTCACCTGAGAATATGTTCGACAACCTACATCCTTTTCAATCAGCTTACTATATTCGTCCCTTGGTCTCCCTCTACGATTTTTACCCCACACACTTCCTTCTAATGCTAAATTGACGATTCCTTGATGTCTCAGAATGTGTCCCACCAATATATCCCTTCTCTTAGTCAGGTTATGCCAGAAACTCCTTTTCTCCCCAATTCGGTTAAGCACCTCCTCATTTATTATGTGATATACCCCTCTAATTTTCATCATTCGTCTGTAGCACCACATTTCGAACGCTTCTATAATCTTTTTGTCTGAACTCTTTATCGTCTACGTTTCACTCCCATACAATGCTACACTCCAGACAAATCCTTTCAGAAAGGACTACGTAACATTTAGATTAATATTGGATGTTAACAAGTTTTGCTTCCTTAGAAATGCTTTTGTTCCGATAGCTATTCTGCATTTTATATCTTCTCTACTTCAGCCATCAGAAGTTATTTTGCTACCCAATTAACAAAACTCATCTACAACTTTTATTGCCTCATTACCTAATCTAATTCCTTCAGCACTGCCTGATTTTCTGATATTACATTCCATCACCTTCGTCTTACTCTTGTTAATGTTCGTCTTATATCTTCCTTTCGAGCCACTGTCCATTCCATTCAATTGCTCTTCCAGAGCCTTTACTGTCTCTGACAGAATTACTGTATCATCGGCAAACCACAATGTTTTTATTTCTTCTCCCTGAACTTTAATTCCCTCTCCCAATTTCTCCTTCCATTCTTTCACTGCCTGCTCAATTTATAGATTGAACAACATTGGGGAAAGGCTACAACCCTGTCTTACTGCCTTTCCAACCTCTGCGTCCCTTTCTTGCCCTTCGACTCAAATAACCGCTGTCAGGTTTTTGTACAGGTTGAGTATAACACTACGCTCCCTGTATTTTATCCCTGCTACCTTAAGAATTTGGAAGAGTGTATTCCAGTCGACATTGTCAAAAGCTTTCTCCAAATCTACAAATGCTAAAAATGTAGGTTTGCCTTTCCGTATCTTATCTTCTAAGATAAGTCGTAATGTGAGTATTGCCTCCCGTGTTCCTACATTTCTCTTAAATCCGAACTTATTTTCCCCGAGGTCAGATTCCACAAGTTTTCCATTCGTCTGTAAATAATTCCTGTTAGTATTTTGCACCCATGACTTTTAAACTGACAGTTCTGTAATTTTCACACTTGTCTGCTCTTGCTTTCTTTGGAATTGGAATTACGATATTCTTCTTGAAGTCGGATGGCATTTCGTCTGTCTCGTACATCTTGCATACCAGGTGGAACAATTTTTTCATGACGCTCTCCAGACGATATCAGAAGTTCAGACGGAATATCATCTACTCCAAGGGCCTTGTTTCGACTCAAATCCTTCAACGCTATGTCAAATTCTTCTTGCACTATCATATCTCCTAGCTCTTCTTCCTCCACTTCATCTTCCATTTCTAGAATACTGCCTTCAAGTTTATTTCCTTTGTATAGGCCCTCTATATATTCTTCCACAGTTCAGCTTTTCCCTGTTTGCTTATTACTGGTTTTCCGTCTGAGCTCTTGATATTCATACAACTGCGTTTCTTGTCTCCAAACATCTCTTTTATTTTCCTGTAGGCAGTATCTATCTTTCCCCTAGTTATGCATTGTTCTACGGTTCTGCATTTGTCCTCTAGCCACTCATGCTTAGCCAGTCTGCATTTCCTGTCAATCTCATTTTTCAGACGTTTGTACTCCGTTTTTCCTGCTTCACTTGCTGAATTTTTTTGTATTTTCTCCTCTCATCAATTAAGTTCAGTAAATCCTGTGTTATCCAGGGATTTCTACAAGGCCTTGTCCTTCTGTCCTCTGCTGCCTTCACTACCCTATCTCTCAGAGCTACCCGTTCTTCTTCTACTCTATTACTTTCCCCCGTTTCAGCCTATCCTTGCCTAATCCTCCCTCTGAAACTATCAATCACCTCTGATATCTTCAATTTGTCCAGATCCCATCTCCTAACGTTTCTACCTATCTGCAGTCTCGTAAGTTTTAATCTGCACTTCATAACCAACAAGTTATGGTCAGAATCTATATCTGCCCCTGGGTATGTCTTACAGTTTAAAACCTGGTTTCTAAATCTGTTCCTTACCATTATAAATTCAATCTGGTACCTTCCAGTAATTTGCATATTGGTTCCTCTACTGTTTTCATAATTCTATTTTTGGACTCTTAAAAAAAAGTCGCTTTCTGCACGCCATCTGTTGAGCTTAAAGTTTATTTCAACACGGGAATTTTATACTTCACACCTATGAACCAAAAGTATTAGAATGCAAGTGGCTAATTTCTTTGTATACCATATGTCAGTGCTTTTCACTTTGTGTGCGATGTGGAATGGTTTGTAGTCTTTAATGTCGTTACATGCTTGTGCTGAACTCCTGTGCTCATGATAGTCTACAGTGTGTCCCATTAATCGTGACTGCAAAAAATATCTCTTGAATAACAACAGCTGTTGTAAAACGACTTTCACCGGTATCAATTTAACTCAGAAGCTCATGAATGTAAATATTTTAAAACATTCTGAAACAAAAGCATTTGTGCTTTTAACACTAACTTATCTGGTATTAAATGAAAAACCTATATTATTTCAGCAGGAATTTATAGCATGGTATATCACAAACAATGGCGTTCATTGCACCGCAATATGCCAATTACATTGCGGGATATTGCGAAGCGGACGCTTGAAATACGAAAAACGCGTGGCCAGCACACGTCCTGTGCAGCACTGAGTTCTCACCTGGGCTTCAGGACGTGCGCTAGCCATGCGTTTCCCGTATTTCAAACGTCAACTTCGCTTCGCAATATCTCGGGAAGTAATTGGCATATCGCGATGCAATCAACGCCATTGTTTATGTGATATATCATGCTATAGTTTCCCGATGAAATAATATACATTTTCAATTTAATACCACGTACGTTGGTGTTAAAAACACATATGCTTTTATTTTAGAATGTTTCAAAATATTGACCATCATGAGCTACAGCCTTACATTGATACAGGTGAAGGTCGTTTTAATATAGCTGTTGTTCCAGTGATATTATAGGTGGTCAAGATAAATGGGACACCCTGTACATCAGAAGATTAACCGATATTGGTCCTCGCACGAAACCGTTAGTACAGGAGTTCTATTAACACAATACATAGCGCCCAATCTGAATTGATTTCTTACACGGTTTTATTACATATGTCATACTCCGTGATGAACCAGCGGAATATTCAGCTAATTGTATGAATAACTAGGAGCGGCCCCGGCTTTGCACCGATAGCAGTAGTACAGTCATATGACTGCTCTTAGATGGACGGAAGAAGTCGTATGACGAAGTTGTATCAGAAAACATCAATAGGTTAAGTGCCTTATTAGGCCCAAGGAAAAAAAGCAAAATCATGTGGGAAATTAAATTTCCTGTACACATTCTTTACTTACAGTGAAAAAGTATAAATGTTTAGGTGTTCCAACTCGACAACGAACCACATAGAATAATTAGGCCGGTTGAAAAGCACGAATGTTCCAGACTTAAGCCAACGATAGTCAACAATTGAGCTTGCTCTTTGCTAATAGTAACAGCAAAGACAAGTCGCAAAGGGAACTCCTTGGATCGATTTGTAAATCGTTGGAAATCATCGGTATACGTGAGATCTGTACGTCTTCACCTTTGAATCTAACATACTGTGTTGGTATCGTAGAGATATAAGCAATAACAAAAATATTTCACATTTGGTGGAAAAATTTTGTCTAGTTTTTTTTTTATTATTAAAAGGAAACCAAAATCCGAAAACTAGAGGCATACTCGTGAAACGAATTAAAATCGTTATACCTTATGTGAGTCATTATGAAATCTTGATATTTTTGGATCTTTCATCCTATAGTCAGATACTTAGTCTTTTCATAGCTGATTTGTAGACCGATCCTTGCTACCAGTAACTGCAGGGTCTGAATACTTCTGTTCAGCTCTTCCTGTATGCGTGCTAATAGTGCACAGTTTTCTGCTTAAGCAAGATATGTAATTTTTCATTGCCAATTTGAATGCCCTTGTAGTTCTCGCTGCTGAATTCCCGAATTACTTTCTCAATTACCTTCTGTATAGTCCTTAATGCAATAAAATTGACATTACAACAAAAAAGGTTGGTATCTGAAAAAGAAAATTTTATTAGCAAAATTCATGAAATGTTCTTTAGTACGGTCTGTCATGGTAAAGAAGTCAGTACCACATTATGTTCCAACTTTGGGCCTTCATTACCTTTACCTTTGTGTCGGTTAAGCATGCGTCTGGCAGCTTTATCAGCTTCTATGGCATAGCAACCTCTGACAAGGCTCCAATTAAGCTAGGTGGATGCATACTGCCCTAGGCCTTCCTGAAGTCTACAAACTGGAGATGTAGTTCTCGGTCGTATTCGTTTCCTCACAGATCGCTTTTAAGGCAAAAGTCTGGTCTGTACTTGATCGTAATTGTTGTGGCTTTGATACAGGACTGCATGATTTGCAATGTGGTAACGCAATGAGAAACATCGTTATTCAACAAATATTTGTCACCAGAATGTTTTTAATTGAAAGGGGCCGCTTACTCAAAAAGGCAGATACACCCTGCTATAGATTGAAGACCCTTACGTTGCTCAGTACAAAACAGAATTTTTAGCTTTGTGTTTCCTGTGAAAGGAATCGATATCAACCGAAAACAGAATTTTAAATTATTACTTTTATTTGTATTTTCACGTTATATTTTACAAAGCATGAAATTCTTGAAAAGTAAATTAAGATTTCTATTTTAAATACAAAACAGGTTTGAACGTAATTACTTTTATTATAATGATGAAGAGATAGCAATACACGGAGTAGGTAAATATTAGTAATTTGTTATTAAACATTCATTAAAACTATGCATCGAAAATAAGGTGCATAAGAATATCGTGATTTTTATCTTAATTTAGATTCAGTGTACTAACTCCTAATTTACATAATAATTCGTCATAAGACAACTTTCATAAACAATCACGATGGTGATCGCTTTTCGTTACATTGAAATGTCTATATTTAGTGAAACTTAAAATGCTTATCAATGCAAATAAAGTATCAAATTTTTTTCTAGTGCAACATCAAACTCTTTGAATGTAACATATGGGCTAAATAATAACTTTAAAGTGTTGTTACACACTGACATGAAAAACCAAATTTTCATATTTAAGGAAGGCGTCCGTTCACAATTTCGTGTCTATTCCATAGTCAATGTGTATTTTATCCTTAAATGCTCTTCATCTGCATACTTAATATAAATGATAGCAATATAAATGATAGTGGTGCTCAAATGTGTATGTGTGTGCCTTATTTGTGCTCTAGGGCGCAAGAAATCCGACGTCATTAGTACCCAATGTGTCGTATTCAGATATATAGTCTATGTCAAATTATGTGTAACACGTCTAACAAGGGAAGTACATAAGATTTTTTCAACAGTGTGGAAATTTCTTGTGATATCGTACTGACCTGATGCGCCGATTGATTATTCTTAAGCTACACATAGTTTTAATGGCCCAATATATTAGTTTTTAGTAAAAATTGTAGCTTCGTGGTGCAGTGAGCGAAGCACAGCTATTGTCTGATTGCAGGCTTGAACTAAAATCCAAATATCTCCGTATCCTTAGTAAATATGAAATAACAAATAATCATCTTAGAGTACCTTTTAAAATATTGATTATTACGAAACAGGTAGAGTATAGATTTTGTCTACGTATGTCAACCCAATACATTTCTGCTAGCGATATCACCTCAGCAGTGACGTTGTTATTATGAGGAGAAATATAATAAATGAATATCTACGAACTGTATGAAAATATTTTAAAATGCGCCTAGTACTATGCATCAATTCCCGTAGAAGTTTGGAATTGTAAAACAGTACCTTTCATATTTCATTTCCTGTAGCGTGCTTCCACTTTTATGTGTGTCTGGGGTCTCACACCGCTTTTGCGTTGAGTGCGTAGACTTAGTTAATCCATTAATGAACATCGATTAGTTTTCCTGAGGGGCACGGATGTAATTATGATAAAACTTAATTTTCGTTAATTTAATGAGTCGCCTGCAAGGTTCCTGGGTGCTAAATAGACGCCTCGTAACAACCTTTCTCAACTTAGTCGCCGCAGCTCCACGCAACCGCAAGGGGTTTAGATGCATCACGTTCTCTTCTAGCTATAAGACGTGTCCTTGCGGTTAATTCCAAAAACATAACTTTGCAAACGCGGGGAAAATGAATAAACTGATGTTAAGAAATTTAATCGCAAGTAAGTAGACTGTCTCTCTCGCCTAATGTGCAGAGCAGAAGTACTCTGTGTACTGTCCCATTAGAGCCTGGAAATACATATTGTAAAATTTGCCACCATGGACGGTTTGAAGATTTTCACAATGTTGGTTCGAACACGTCTGCACTCTTTGTCGAACAGCCATACAAATTCATTAGCCAACTTTTCTACAGATACAAACTTATCTACGCCGATTAAAATGTATTTAACACTTTTGTTCGATCATAAATATTCATGATTATCTACTATATTACCCTGCAGAAGGTCAGTGAGTGTTCGTATTACTACATGCCTGTCCATAAATGTTTTTCATGCTACTCTGTGGTCACGACTCACTGTCCCCATAATTACTATTATTAGGCGTATATTACACTTATCGAACCTCTTCAAGTATTGATATTTATTTTCTTTAGATGCGTTCCATGTAGTTGCTGGCGCTGGTGCAGCCGTAGTCGTTCTACCATTTCGTTAGGGTCATCGTACTACGTGTACTGTAGACTGTTAAATTGTTCAAGTTGAACTTCGACCCATTTCAGTGTAACTTCTGCCAGTAGTAATAATACTAGGATAATTTTTCAAGTAACAACCAATATTAACGGACTAAGAGGATATTACATACATACATAGTATCACAAACTACAATATGGTAATCTTTTTGATTTGGTAACATATTCAGCATTTACCACGTCGTGGACTTAGATTTTTGATCCTAGCATCAAATAACTCTGGCTTCTGACTGTCACGTTTCCTTACAGTGTAACATTGCGATAAACTACTATTATTGAAACTTGTGTAAATTAATGAAGTAGCTCGACAATAGTGAAGTGTCTGTTTCGGAGCACTGCCTCATCAACTTCTTGTGGTGAGAATTTATTCCACTTTTACTACCAAACTTAAAAATAAATAAATAAAAGAATTTGGCGGCAAGATGGCAGAGATGTTTTATGCTGTGATCCACAAGCTGGTGTGACGACTTGACGAATGTTTGATGTTCCTGGTGACTATGGTGTAAAGTGAAGAATATGCATATATAGGTTAGTAACGGAATTTCATCTACATCTACATAGTTACTCTGCAAGTTACACTGAAATGCATGGCAGAGGGTTCATCGAACCGCTTTTATGATATTTCTCTACAGTTCCATTCTCTAATAGCTCGCAGGAAATAGGAAAACCTAAACCCATCTGATTTCTCTTATTTTATTACGATGTAGGTGGGTGCTAAGAAAATATGTTCGCATTCGGTAGAGAAAGTTGGTGAAATAAATTTCGGAAATAGATCTCGCTGCAACCGGCAGTACACCCGTGGACTGTTCGAGTAACAAATACGCCGGGAGAAACTGAAGAATCACATCACACAATTTTTTGCAGATATCTGCACACCACTGAACTAGTGAGTGATTTTGCCTAAAACTGAAAGTAAGTTTCATCATTATTTCTTCATTTATAAAAGATCCCGTAATAGACCCTATTCAGATATCCGGCAGGAGAATGACTGGGAATGACGAGGAGGAAAACTTTTAATAACGAAGTGATATCATTCTAAAATTCGGTTTATGGATGTGAGAAGTTTCATCATTGCAGGAAAGCTATAAAATATAAAAAGGGAAATCAGAAGGTTCAATCTAGTCATGGTAGGGGTCAAGTCAAATGCAAAAACTGTAAGGATTTATGGTCATACGAAAATCGGGTAATATAAACAGCAGCGGAAGGAGGTTGTCATAGGACTCGTCATGAATATGAAATTAGTTCAGAGAGTGAGACGCTGTGAAGAGTTCGTTAACAGGGTTATTCTAATCAATTTCGACAGTAAATCAACACCACCAACAATGGTTCAGGTACACATGCCAATGTCCAATGCAGAATATGAAGTTGTATAGAATGTATTTGAGAATACAAGATAGGTAATTTTATATAAAGAGAGATAAATATCTTATATTCATCGGGAAGTTTCACACAGTTGTAGATTAAGGAATCGAAGGAAGGGTCGTGGGATCACACAATTAAGTTATGTAATACGTTTCATATGTTAAGAGTGAATAATTCACGATACGAGAAGATGGAAAAGGTCTGGTGACATGGGAAGATTCCAGCTAGAGTGTATAATGGTCAGATAGAGTTTCCAAAATTAGAAAATGGATTGTAAAGAATACCCACGAGCCCATACGAACTGGGATTACAAATTAGTATTACTGAAGTGTAGAAAGAGGATTATAAGAATCGATCAAAAGTCCTAGTGTCAAATCAAACACGATACAAAATTATCGATGAGGGTTGAGAGGCTTTTAAAGTTCACTAAAGATGTAGATAATGCTATGAGGAATAAAGAAGATAGTTAGTTCGAAGAAGTGTGGCCATATCTGAAGACAACAGTTACATAAGTACAAGGTAAGTCTCTGCAAAGAATCAACGAGTACCAGAAAAAATATTTCAGCTGATCTACGAAAGAAGCAGGGAAGCCAAAGAGTTATGGCTCCAAGAAAAATTGTTACTTTATCGGAAAGAAGATCGTCGCTGGAATTAACTCAGCATTCACCATACAGGAAGCCAAAATAACATTCGGTAAAATTAAGAGTAAGTGTGGTAGCTGTGGTGTCACACAAGTCTAAAGTGTGCGCCACCTACTTTCGCCACGCGCCGCCATGCACGCACGGCGCGCCGTTCTTACGACGTCAGCCACGAGCGCCCTCTGCTACAACTCCACTCGTGGCCACCACTGAACAACATTCTTCACTTGGGACTGAGATAGGAACCAGCTAACGCTTCGGAATCAGATAGGCACCAGTGAAGACTTGGCTATCGGATAGTCACTAGGCAGGCCTCTAGCTCAACTATGTATCAGCATTCTGCAGTACTGGGCTACGTAAAAGTATTGTATAAATTCTGTGCAATATATATCTCGTTCTAATTTACTCTAGTGTTTCTAGTTTCTGCTGTCCCATTGGCTGGTCACCTCCTACCTGCACAAGCGTGCATCCTTTATTCCTGTGTCGGTCTTTCTACTCGGCCACCAACACCTACGACAGAAACGAGACACAAAAGCGGCGACGAGGCTGGGACACAAAGGTGGCGACGAGGAATGATTGAAGAGCCGTGGACCATCCCGCTAGCAGCAGTCAGACAGCAGCAGTCTGAGCACGCAGAAATTGCTCCCGCCCACCCACCCTTATTATAAGAATTTTGGAGGACATTCAGTTACGTGTTTTGTGGACTTTTTTTGTTGCAGAGAGATTCCTCTTTCACATTGCATTTGTATTTTGTTATAAGTTTCTTGTATGCGCAGCGCCTAATCGGTCAGCATGGCCACTACTCCGAACCCAAACTTAATGGAAATTATTCAGTTACAGTTAGCGCAAATCACGCAACTACTCCAAACGGTGCCGCAGTTGATGGCGCAGGTGGCTAACGAACAACAACAGCATTCGCAGCAGCAGCCCATACCTATCGCCACACCGCTTCCTACGTTTCGCCAGGGGAAGAATGGAGTGAATATTTGGCCCAATTTCAATAACTCGTCGCGGCTCATCAAATTACAGGTCAAACCGTTAAACATGTTTTCCTCTCTGTGGTGGGAACCAAAACCTTCGTATTACTGCAGAAACTTTTCCCCCACGCATCTCCTCGTGATCTAGAATTTGATGCAATTGTAGACGCACTGAATGCTCATTATGAGAGAAAAGTTCTCTTAGCTGCGGCACAGTACCGTTTTTTCAGACTAAAAAAAATCACTCGAGCAGTCACATCAGCAGTGGATTACGGAACTGAAGGGCTTAACCCGCAAATGTAAATTTACTTGCTCTTGTGGACTTTCCTATAGTCACGTGATGTTGAGAGACGCTATCACACAGAACATTCAGGACCCCAGAATTAGGGCAGCAAATCTAGACAGTGTACTGCAGCTTATTGAAACGCATGATACCTTTGACTTAGCAGATGTAGAAATGCCAAGCCACAGTGTTAATTCAGTGCACCTCAACAGACGCTTTCCTTGCCGTAGTTCTCAGTATAGCACTAGTGATTCTATAAATTCTACCGGCCGTGCTCAACAGGCAGTGAACAATAGCCAGTGTAATAGTGCGACACAAAGGTCGCCCCATAGTGTTATACAAAGTAATTTGACAAATGGGCGCCAACACTCTTTTCAGAAAAATGTTCGTAAGTCATGCCCTCAGTGTGTATCTCGCAAACGGGCGCCTTGCCCTAGTCGCAACACAACCTGTTATCAATGTGGCAAAACAAGCCATGTATAGACAGTGTGTAAGCAGAATGTAAATTCAAAGAACAGTAACGTTAGGAACAGTGCTTCACAGAGTGCGAGAACAGTGCATGCGGTAAATGTCATGCACGCTGTGGACTTGAACTGTGTTTCTGTTGATTTTCAAATGCAAGAACAATTTTCTCCTTTTTTTTCCTTTATTGTTTTTTAAAGCCAACTGTAAAAACAGCTGGCAGGCTGGCAGCAGCTGTGGTGGCTGCTCTTCAGCCATGTGACATACAAAAATTTGACAAATAAGAGATGAAATATAAAAAGAGGAACAAAATTGCGGAATGTTAAACAATTTACACGCTGAGTTTTCGACAGACTAAAACGTACATGGATAAAACGGGACAAAATTATCAGGGAACGATGAACAGACGAGGAGTAATAAAAAACACACATAGTCAGTAAAAACAGGTGGCCACGGTGACGAGTTAAAAGTATATTGCAGAAACACTAAGTACAGAACACGAAGACACTGGACAGAGCACAGAAGAAAACTTGCGGACGGCGAACACAGAGGCACTGATTTAAAAAACAAAGAACACTGGACACACTGGCATTGTACATGACGGTAAAAAGTCGAGTCGCCCCCACAGTGGGGTGGGAAGGGGAGCGGAGGGGGGGACAGGGATGGGGGAAGTGCGGGGGAGGGGGAGAAGGAGAGGGAAGAGAGAGAAAGGAGGGGAGAGAAGGAATGACGAGACTCTGGGCATGGGAGAGGGGTAGCCAAGCGGGCAGGAAGGAAAAGGGACGGGAGAGAGGGGAGGGGTGCTGATGCTACGGGGAAGGGATCAGAGTTCGTAGGAGGGGTAGATATCAGGATGAAGTTCGGTATCCGGTAGAGGAAGGGTGCGGAAATTGCCATGAGAGAGGATACAGAGCGTATGTAGGTGAAACCAGGAGGAACGGTTTGGCGGAGGCGTGGCAGAGGCCCGGGATTTGTGAGAATAGGGTAGACCAGAGGGTTTTGGGACTCAATTTTGCGGTATGTGTAAAGGAGCCAGAGATGTTCGAGGTGTTGTAGGAGAGGAGGGAATGGGATGAGGTCATAGAGGATCTGCATGGGGGAAGGAAGTCTGATACGGTATGCGAGGCGGAGGGCGTGGCGTTCTAGGATCTGGAGGGATTTGTAGAAAGAGGAGCCGATATCTAGGCAGGGTGGAAGGAACAAAGGACAGGGCGCATGATTGATTTATAGGTGTGGAGGACAGTGGAAGGGTGTAGGCCCCACGTCCGGCCGGTAAGGAGTTTCATGAGGTTGAGGCGGGACAGAGCTTTCTCATGGAGGGATTTGAGGTAGGGAGTCCAGGACAGTTGGCGGTCAAAGGTAAGGCCAAGGTATTTAAGGGTGGGGGTGTGACGGATTGGGCGGTTGTGGAGGGTAAGATAGAAATGGTGGAGGCGGAAGGAGCGGGTAGTACGACCTATGACTATTGCCTGGGATTTGTCTGGATTGACAGAGAGGAGCTACCGGTTACACCAGGAGGCGAACTCTGTGAGGTGGGACTGGAGCAAAACCTGGGAACGGGCAAAGGAGGGGGCGAGGGCCAGGAAAGCGGTGTCGTCAGCATATTGGAGGAGATAGACGGGAGGTTTGCGTTGAGGCATGTCGGCAGAGTAGAGGAGATAGAGGAGGGGAGAGAGGAGTGATCCCTGGGGCACCCCGGCGGAGGGGTAAAATATACGGGAGTCGGAGTTACAGACAGTGACATAGGAGGGGCGGCAGGTAAGGAAGGAAGCGATGAGGCGGACGTAATTAATGGGAAGGGCGTAGAGCTGGATCTTGAAGAAGAGACCGGAATGCCATACTCGGTCGTAGGCTTTTTGGATGTCGAGGGATACAAAAATTGCGGAGCGACGGGAGTTGAGTTGGACGGAGAGGAGATGAGTCAGGCGAAGGAGCTGGTCGTCGGCAGAGAAGGAGGGTCGGAAGCCACATTGGGAGGGGGGGAGAAACTGGTGGCGGCGGAGGTGCTGGTGGATTCGACGGGAAAGGATGGTTTCCAGGACCTTGCTGAACACGGAGGTAAGACTGATGGGACGGTAGGATGAGGTCTGGGATGGGGGTTTGTCGGGTTTGAGGAACATGAGAATACGGGAAGTTTTCCACAGGTCGGGGTAGAAGCCAGTATAAAGGATGACGTTGTAGAGTTTGGCAAGGACTTCATGAAATGAGAGGGGGCAAGCGCGAAGGTGGCGGTAGGTCAGCCGGTCGTGACCGGGGGCGGTGTTTCGTTTTGTGTGAAGAGTGTCTATTATGTCACGGGCAGTAATGGGAGTGTAACAATTTTCTCCGCCTACGGCGAAACTATATAGTGAGCCACGTCGCAGGCGCCGACGAGCGCGTAAAACAGTGCAACAGACACAGGTTCAGGACAAGCAAAATGACAATGTACAGTGCAATCCTTTACTGAACCTAGTGCCTTCGGCATTTCTCATTGTAAAAGTGCCCAGTACTGTGTAGCTAGTGACAGTAGACTTGATGTAGCTACTCAAAAGTTTAGTGCAGTAGTTAGTGAATCTGTAGTAACCTCGCATTGCGCGGACGCCGATCCGGCGGTAGTGCCATCTAGTGACAGTGTTGTTAATCCGCTGTGTGCCGATTCTGCGCCGCTTACTTCACTACGTGGCCCGCGCATGCGCAAGCGCAGCAAACAAGCTGTATCAGACGTTGCCCACATTTGCTCACCGGTCGAGCGCCACAAGCAAAAACTTTTTGTGACTCTTTGCATAGAAAATAAGACTGTGAAATTTCAGCTTGATACTGGTTCCGCTGTCACATTAATAAATAAAGATACTTATGAACTTCTGTGTTCGCCAAACTTGTCGCCGTCTCAACAAGTGCTAACAGCATATACAGGTCAAAATATTCCTGTGCTAGGAACGTGTAGCCTGCCCGCCTCTTTTCAAGGTGTAACAAAAAGTTTCTTTTGTAGTTCTTCAGTCCAAATCTACACAGAACATTTTTGGACTAGATGCATTTGACTTGTTTGGTTTATCAATTCAAAGAGATGTGCTTCAAATTTCGTGAGTAGTGCCTCAGGACAAAATAAATGCATTGTGTGAAAAATATAGTGACATGTTTTCGCTGGAACTAGGCTGTGCAAAAGACTTTGTGGCACATGTAACTTTAAAAGAATCTGCAGTACCAAAATTTCGTAAAGCTAGACCAGTTCCTATCGCAATTCGTGGTAATGTTGCTGCAGAACTTAAACGTTGCCAGGATAGTGGTGTGATTTCTCCTGTTTCTGCGAGTCAGTGGGTCTCGCATATAGTAGTTATACCCAGGTCGACAGGAAAACTTCGTCTGTGTGCGGACTTCAAATCAACAGTGAACAGTCAAACAATTGTAGACAGTTACCCCCTGCCCAGACCTGACGAACTAATGGACAAATGAGGACAGTCTCGCTTCTTTTCCAAGATGGATTTAGCAGAGGCATACTTACAGATTCCACTTGATGACGAGTCAAAAAAGTTTATCGTCATTAATACTCACATGGGCCTTTTTCAATTTCAACGCCTACCCTTTTTCAGTTCTTCCGCCCCCGCTATTTTTCAGCGCTTTTTGGAACAGCTGACGTTTCTGTACCGTGTTGCTCGAACTATTTAGATGATATTGTGATCTCAGGACGCACTGTTGAAGAACATTTATCAAACCTGGAGTGCCTTTTCAAAGTGTTGAGTGCAGCAGGTCTACGTTGTAATATAGCAAAGTGTTCGTTATTCCAGACTGAGATAGAGTACCTAGGCCATGTGATTAATGCCCAAGGAATCCATCCCTTACAGTCACATGTTAGAGCAATCAAAGACTTGCCTCCTCCTAAGAATGTGCACGAATTGCAAGCAGTAATAGGAAAGCTTAACTATTATTTCCGGTTTATTCCCAATGCCTCTCAGATTGCAGCTCCACTGCATCGCTTACGTAGGAAGAATGTTCCTTTTGTATGGTCCAAAGATTGCCAGGTTGCCTTTGACAAATTAAAGTCTGCACTACTCAGTGATGCATGTTTGATTCCCTTTGACTCACAGAAGCCTGTAGTGCTAGCAGTGGATGCCTCGTCATACGTCTAAGTGCAATATTGTCTCATCGTATTGGTTCTCACGATCGTCCTATTGCCTTTCCATCCAAGCTACTGATGCCAACTCAACAGAATTAAAGTCAGATAGAAAAGAAGGCCTTAGCTATCATTTACGGCGTCACAAAGTTTCATCGTTATCTCTATGGCAGAAAATTCTATTTGTTGACAGACCACGAGCCTCTCACGTCGTTGTTCTCACCCACAAAGCCAATTCCGCCACGAACGGCACGAAAGTTTCAGATATGGTCCTTGATACTTTCTAACTATCAGTATGAGATTTTGTACCGACCTACCACTAAACATGCCAACGCGGACACACTTTCCCGACTTCCGGTTGGCCAGGATGTGTCGTTTGATTCTTCTGAAATTGCATGTTGTCAAATAGACTCCAGAGATGCTTCCACTGTCGCAGACGTCCCTTTGAACTCTTGTCGGGATGCACAGGAAACAGCTGCGGATGCGGATTGAAGTGTGGTAGCACGTTTTGTTCGCTCAGGGTGGCCTGCCAGAGCCAAAGACATTGATCGGCCTCTGGTTCGACGTTATTTTGCACAACGTCATTCATTGTCTTTAAGTCAGGGCGTTCTGTTGTTGCATACCGACAACGACCAAGCAAGAGTGATTGTTCCTCGTTCACTGCAACGAGAAGTGTTACGCCTCCTGCATCAAGGACATTGGGGTATTGTTAGGACAAAGCAACTGGCCAGAGGTCATTGTACCTGGGTTGGTATGGACGCTCAGATAGAGCGCATGACGTGACAGTGTACGGTTTGTGCGGAGCATCAGGCGGCTCCTCCGCAAAGTTTCTCAGACTGGCCACGCCCCAAGGGACCATGGCAACGTTTACATATTGACTTTGCCGGACCTTTCTCGAATACGCGCTGGTTAATTGTTGTAGATGCTTTCAGCAAGTTTCCTTTTGTGATTGCCATGAACTCAACGACGGCGTCTAGTACAATCAGTGCTCAGCATCAGTGTTTTGCATCGAAGGTTTGCTGAAACTAGCGTCAGTGACAAAAGACCTCAGTTTGTTAGTGCGGAATTTCAACAGTTTTGTCGTGTGAATGGCATTCAGCATATCACCACTGCACCTTTTCACCCTCAGTCCAATGGTGAAGCAGAATGTTTCGTTCGAACATTCAAGTCTCACATGGAAAAGATGAAAGTTCAGCATTCCAGGCAGCAAGCTCTTCAAATTTTCCTGTCTACGTATCGGTGCATGCCACGTGACGGCCCGTCTCCTGCCGAGCTGCTACACGGCCGCCACAACCGCTCTCTCCTTACCTGCTGCAGCCTCCCACGCACCGTGTCGGTTAGTATGGCGCTACGCGTTTTTAGGTTTCTACGCCGGTGCTGTACAGGGTGTTTGCTGGAAACAAGAAGACATGGTTACCGGGCATCATTCGGCGTGTGCTCGGTCGCAATATGTATGTTGTACGTTCTTCCAAAGGGTCGGAGCTGCGGCGACACGCAAACCAGTTGCGCCTGAACAGGCCGCGCGATCCTGTCTCGGGTTTCTTGCTTCCAGACCCAGTTCACCGCCAGGGAGCACAGCCACATCGCTCGCCGCCGGGCCCAGCGTCCCCGGACTACGAGATCGTCCCGATGGATGTCGACGCGCCTCCTACGCAGTCGGCCCCTCCGCCTCCGTCGCCGCCTCAGCTGCTAGCGTCAACGAGGGGGACTCCGGGACCGTGCGTGCCCCCGCCACCTGGGTCACGCACCTCAGTAGAAGACCTGCTCCCTCTGGGCAGAGGCGTGCGCCCTTCCCCTGGTTTTGGTGGGTTTCCCGGGGGATCGCAACGTGTATACCGGGGCGCAGACGGCGTCTCGGTCCCAGCCTCAGCTACGACGCCCGTCCCACCAGTAACGCCCCCGCCCAGGCCCACCTCACAGTGCCGTCGCCGGGGCCCTCAGCCCTACGCCACGACGACGCGGCGGTTTGGGGGGGGGAGGGGTTTGGTGTCGCACAAGTCTAAAGTGCGCGCCACCTACTTTCGCCGCGCGCCGCCATGCACGCACGGCGCGGCGTTCTTACGACGTCAGCCACGAGCGCCCTCTGCTACAACTCCGCTCGTGGCCACCACTGAACGACATCGTTCACTTCGGACTGAGATAGGAATCAGTTAACACTTCGGAATCAGATAGGCACCAGTGAAGACTTGGCTATCGGATAGGCACTAGGCAGGCCTCTAGCTCAACTATGTATCAGCATTCTGCAGTACTATGTAAAAGTTAAATATTACTAAGTCTCTAAGAAATATATATCTCGTTCTAATTTACTGTAGTGTTTCTAGTTTCTGTTGTCCCATTGGCTGGTCACCTCCTACATGCACAAGCGTGCATCCTTTATTCCTGTGTCGGTCTTTCTACTCGGCCACCAACACCTACGACGAAAACGAGATACAAAAGCGGCGACGAGGCTGGGACACAAAAGTAGCATTAAGAGTTACTCGAGAATTCCATTGTTGAATGGAGATGAGAGAGGTATACATACGAGTAGTACACTGAAGATGAGAACTCCACAACATTTGAAAACAAATAAGACAGGACAGACAACAATCTATTGGGATGCTTATAACATTGAGGGGGGGGGGGGGGAATCGCAATCAAATCACCAATAAGTTTGATTTCATATTGGATCACCTTCTCAGCAACTCTTATAATACATGAATGACTAGCTGAAAACCCGGCGTTGCCCGGATATTTATTTATTCCTACCATTTTTCAGGTATATATCCATTTGTATAAAGGCTGTATGTCTGTAAAATCTCTTGGGAATACAATTAGTAGTAAAGAAGTAATATATTAGGGTATGATGTGGCGGTTTTTCAAGAACGTTAATGTTTATGTGCTCATATCTCGTGAACTACGTGTCGTACTGTGATAGAAGTTAGAAGGTATATTCAAATATATGTGTGTATACTGTCTGTGAAATTTCCTGTGGGGACTGATGACCAAGCTGTTTAGTCCCCTTAAAACAACAACAACAACAACAAATTTCCTGTGACTACAATTAGTAGTGTACAAATTATCAAGTGTAACGTCATAGCGAATTCTGCAGTTTTACTCCATATACAGCGGAAAAGTAGTAAGCGTGCAACTTTTTTCCTTTCATCATTTTGCTAGGGTTGTATTCGAGAAAAGTTTATTAAAGGTTTGAAATTATGTTTAAAGTTCGTTGCAAGTCGCTAAGTACTCTAATTCTCATTTAAAGTACTTATAAAGTCTCGCAGTATTATGTGGCAGTTTTTTGCGATTCCTATGGTTTATGATGCCATATCTTGTGAACCATGCGTTGTATGTGATTATTAACCCTACAGCAATTGTTACCTCACGGTAAGGAATATGTGTACCAAATTTGGTTGAAATCGGTCCAGTGGTTTAGGAGAAAATGAGGAGCATTGTCGTTAAATACAGCAGTTTTTCGATTACGTCTTATCTCGTGAACTATGTATCGTATGAGATTCTTACACTTATGGCGACCGTCCTCATGAATTGAAGCTTACGTGTGCAAAATTACATAGAGATTGGAACAAAACTGTAGATTTGTATGCAAGACGTACACACAAACAAAGGTGATGAATTTGTCCTTATATCTGGAATTGTTTATGATCTTGTTGAAGTATTTCTGATACAAATACAAATTATAATTTTATTAAAAACAATTATGTTATATTACCTTGAAAGTGGGCATGAAACTGTTCCGTAGAATATGCGTTGTACCAAACGACGCCATTTGAAAGCAACTGTTATATTTTTGGATGTTGACCAAGTAGTGTTTAGAGTCATTTTCCATCCCAAAAACTAATGAGTGTAATGGATCAGGTGGTAGGACCAAGTGTGGCAATTTTACTTTACCACCAGCACAACATAATCCTGCAGATTCATCGCTGTGTTTTAAACCTTTACAATGCTGACAAATGATTGACATTTCCCCAATTGTTACAGATTTGTCAGCACTATAATCTATTTCCGGATCTCAAGAGAATGCTACTCGCTTCAGGTTCACTGGAGCATTGTGTCTGCGGAATCGATCAATTTCATTTTCCCGTGCTCGCTGCTGTTGTGATCAATGTGCCGGAACTCGTTCCATCCTATACCTATCTACCTCATTGTAATTCAGTCTAGAACGCAAATCTGCCATTCCAATACAACTGTTGTCATTATCAGTCTCTCGTAGGTCAACAATGTGGTTAGTGCGTGAGGTAGCACATTTGATTGACTTCCACGACCTATGTTAGGTCTTTTCTCCTCGGCATTGTAAACAATATCAGATAATAATCTTTTCATGCACTAATAATGGTGACAGAATGACAAATGAAGTTTAAGTTTTGTTTTGTTTTTGGCGTTAGTTTCAAGGCACTTTGCAGTGGCACCTATATTCTGTATGCACTTTGCATATATTTCATATTTGTGTAACCTTTGACAGTGACTTTGACAGTTCATATACGGGTTCAGATCGTGTAAAGCGAACTTTACTATTTCAAAGTATATCTGAACGCACCCAACACAACAACCAAGTCATTATTTTACATGTTTTCAATCTAAATTTTCCTCGCAATTTTTCCATACTTTATCACCGTTTAAACCTTCCATGAACTTCCGCGAATGTGAGATGAATATTGCCCTGGACATGTCTCCGTAAGTTTCCCACTCTTTCCGCCCACTTTCGAGCCGATATTTAGACTAACTGATGATGCAATTATAAAGATACTGGGTCTAAAATATATATGATTTAAATTAATATGGTTTATATTACCGGTATACGAAGTTCACCGGGTCATCTAGTCATCTAGTTGACCCAGCAATTCTTCGCAATTGTTAATATGTATGTACTCTTGCTTTGATCGTCAAATGTGCAAACTTTTATCGCAATCGTACGAATGATATTGATATCCCAAAGACAAGAGCTCTTGCAGTTTTCCACAATTTTTCTTACTTTATGGCCAACAACTACAAACATTTACTTCACTCTACCCTTCGTCTCGCTTTGAACGTCAATTTGTTCAAAATTGTATCGCAATCAGATGAATGGTATTGATTTCACAGAAAAATCACCTTCTATTGCCGCGGCAGAGCGGCCGAGCGCATTGAGGCGCTATGCTACGATGTGCGAGTATAAGTTAGTATATAAGTAGTTTGTAAGTTTAGGGATTGATGACCCCGCAGTTAAGGCCCATAAGCTTTACAAACATTTGAAACTCCTATTTATTCTGAAATTTCCAATTTTCCGGGAAACTTTTCGAAGTTTTTATTTCATAAGATTGTTACTCTTGCTTTGAACGTCAAATATGCAAAATTTTATCGCAATCGAACGAATGATATTGAATCCCATTTTCAAAATTTTCGGGTAACTTTCCCATATTTTTAGTTCATAAGAACGTTCATCTTTCGTTGAACGTCAAATGATCAAAATTTTATTGCAATTAGGTAAACGGTTCTCAACTTATAGTTTGGAGTACGTTTAAAAACAAACTGAAAAAGGAACTTGGTTCGATTTTTGCGACTTTCCTTTTTAGCTATCCCTATTTTTTCGTTACTGAAAACTTTTCCAAGACCATAATTATATATATAAATTACCCCTCTCCGTCGTGAGAATAGTCAGTTATAGTTTTGAATTCAACGAGAAACACATTGAAAAACACATTATCAGTTGTTCCCCATTTTTCCATTTTCCGGTAGATTTTCCAACGAAATTTATTTCATACAAACCTTTTCCTGTCATGTCAAATATTAAATAAATTGAAACCTTGTCAAGCCGTACTCAAGTAATGCTCTTACGACTACGTAACAATTGATTTTTATTCATAGAAAAAAATCGCTTTCGATTTTTCCTATATTTTCCTACTTTCCGGGCGTCTTTTCCAAATTTTTATTTGATGCGAATGTTCCTCTTGCTTTCAATATGAAATGTACAAAATTTTATCGCGATTGGACCAACGTTATTGTTAGCTCACTGGAAAAAGATGTTTCAGTTTTTCCCGATTTTCTTCTTTTCCGGACAACTTTTCCAAATTTTATCACCGTTTAAACCTTCCATGGACTTACACGAATATTTCAAGACTAAAATTAGCGAAATCGGTTCAGGCGTTCTCGAGTTTTAGCGATACTAACGAACAGCAATATATATATATATATATATATATATATATATATATATATATATGAGCAGCAATAAATCGCAAATATTTATATATTACTGTACATTAGAATTCGGCGTCGGTGTGACCATTATCAATTCTAAAAAAAGAACCAGTTACACTATTCATATCCATTCTATACTGTGCATCACTTGTACACGTTTCTTTCGATAATAATATACACACGTTCAAAAACGTGGTTTAATACGTAGGAAACCCGATCTTCATGCTAAACGTAACGTTTACACTACAGCAGCTTTTCCAGTTTTTTGACAATTTGCTTCAGGGTGCGTTATTGGCGACCCTAGCGCCCTATTTACATTCTTTATTTACTTTTACATTTCGGTTGTTACAATTTCCCTATTTCTTCTTTTTATTCCGTAACTTTACCAACATAATTATGTTATTTAAATCAATATACGTATATTTAAATTACCTGTGCCTTTAAACTATCTCTATAAATAAATAGTTTGATACCATTTTAAAGCTGTTTTAACATTAAAACTCTAATTGAAAGTTATTAGTAAAAGTATAAATGAATTTTTAAATGATTGTGAACCTGTTGGATCAGTGTGTTATGTTCGTCAGTCCCTAGACATAGAAACTACTTAAACTAACTGCTTACACGTAGGACAACACACACACACACACACACACACACACACACACACACACACACACCCATGCCCGAGGGAGGACTCTAATCTCCGGTAGGGACGACCTGCCAGTCCATAGCGTGATGCCTTAAACCATGCGGCCACACTCACGCGGCATATCAGACGAAATTACTAATAAACAGATTATAACTGGTTGTATTTTAGCCCTTATCAGGGTGACACAGTGAAAGAAATATAGATATGCAATAATAAATAAATATTTACGACTTTTAGCTGCTCATCGCACAGAACCAAATGACTATTGAGATTACTGAGCACAATTTGTGTGTTGGCTACATAGCATCAGAACTTCGAAAGTAGTCATCCACTCAGTTCAAAAGTGTGAGAACTACAGTATAATCTTTGACACTGATTACGCTCAAATAGGAAAATTTCGAAGAATCCTACTCACAGATCACAAACTGACCTCCATAAAAGTCACTTGCCGATACGTCTCATTGTGGCGGTTGTCAAGGTTCAAATAACAAGATTAATAGCTTTTGTTACGCTAAGCTGAAACTTGCATTCAATTTAGAGAGAACATGGGCCATTAAAAATACGAACGAAATTCTGTTAAGAGAGCCTGAGATCTCTCACGAGGCAATATTGGCGTGCCTTGATATAACGAATAGGTACATCCATGTGCCAGTTGAAGAGACGTTACTAATCTTTACACTGAATCGTATTATGTAACTTGCAAATGGGGAGAGCTTTCAATCATTAGAGCTGCTTCGGTCAACACTTCCGTTTAACTGTTTTCATTCAACGGTAAAACGTAGCTTCAAAAGATGGACGGGCAATGAGTTGCTACTTTTCAGGCTTTTTATCATCTATCTGTATTAATCACTTACAATGATTTTTTTAAAGATGATATAAGTTCAAAGAAAAGAAATAAAAAAAAAAAAACATAGCGGTTTGTTGAAATATTAATTCTGTCAGGGACGGCAAAGACCTGGAAGAACAACTGAACGCATTGGACAGTGTCTTGAAAGCAAGACGAACATTAACGAGAGTAAAACAATGTTATCACGCGTTCTGTCGGAGTAAAACAAGGGTAATGGAATGTAGTGTCAGAAAATCAGGTGATGCTAATTAGATTAGGTAATGTGTCAATAGAAGTAGTCAAAGTAAGGAAGGAAAGTGTTCCTAAAGAAACGAAATTTGTTGACATCTAATATTGCCGCGAGTCTTCCAACAGAACGCGTGGTGCAATGGCTAGTGTAACGGAACAAAGTGTGTGTTTGCGGTCCCCGGTTCAAATCTCGCCACTGGCAACAAACTTTTTATTTCTATTTACTATTTCTATAACGTTCTACATGTTTCTTATGACTGATGTAAGTTACAGAAAAGTCTTTTTATGTATAAACAGTGCAGCGCTCCAACCAGGAGGCAGTCAGCACTGAGTGTACGAGGCGTGTTTTTTAAGTAAGTTACTGAAGCCACTTCGGCGACTTGCGAGTCAGTGCTGTTGAGCTGACAAAGAATACGACAGAACACCCAGTCCCCGAGCGGAGAAAATCTCCAACCCGAGCGAGAATCGAACACGGCCCGCCTGCGTGGAAATCCACGACGTTGTCCACTAGATTACGGAGGCAGACAGTTGCAGACGGTAAGAACTTATAAAGGTACCTAAACATTATTGGGTTACTTCTGGATACCACACGTGACTGTACGTTACCGAAAACAGCGTGTATATTTAAAGGTTAAGATTGTTCTTGTAAACAGTATGTTTCTTCTGTAAAGTAATTATATTTCCCGTGTTTTGTGATATACTTTCTGTCAATGATACGCCTGTGAATTGAGTCAAACAGAGCTTGGATGGTGTGTACAGGTATAGCTGCCCATGCAGCTTCAACACGATGTCACAGTCCATCAAGAGTAGTGACTGGCGTATTGTAACGAGCCAGTTGCTCGGTCACCATTGACAAGAAGTGTCCAATTGGTGAGAGATCTGGAGAATTTTCTGGCCAGGGCAGCAGACGAACATTTTCCGCATCCGGAAAGGCCCGTACAGGACCTGCAACACACGGTCGTGCATTATCCTGCTGAAATATAGGGTTTCGCAGGGATCGAATGAAGGGAAGAGCCACTGGTAGTAATACATCTGCAGAAAGTTACGTCGATGCGGACAAGAGTTGACCGAGGCCTGTAACCAATGGCACCCCATACCACTACGCCGGGTTATACGCCAATATGGCGATGACGAATACACGCTTCCAATGTGCGTTCACCGCGATGTCGCAACACACGGATGCGACCATCATGATGAAACAGAACCTGGATTCATTCAAAAAATGACCTTTGACCTTTTGCCTTTCGTGCACCCAGGTTCGTCGTTGCGTATACCTTCGCAGGCGCTTCTGTGATGCAGCGTCAAGGATAACCGCTCTCCGAACTGATAGACTATGCTGCTGCAAACGTAGTCGAACTGTTCGTGCAGATGTTTGTTGTATTACAAACGTCCCCATCTGTTAGGGATCGAGACGTGGCTACATGATCCGTACAGCCATGCGGATAAGATGCCTGTCAACTCGACTGCGAGTAATACGAGGCCGTTGGGATCCAGCACGGCGTTCCGTATTGCCCTCCTGAACCCACCGATTCCATATTCTGCTAACAGTCATTGGATCGCGAACAACGCGAGCAACAATGTCGCGATACGATAAACAGCAATCGCGAGAGGCTACAATCCGACCTTTATCAAAGTCGGAAACGTGATGGTTCGCATTTCTCCTCCGTACACGAGGCATCACAACTACTTTTTACCAGGCAACGCCGATCAACTGCTGTTTTCGTATGAGAAAACAGTTGGAAACTTTCCTCATGTCAGCACGTTGTAGGTGTCGACACCGGCGGTGACCTTGAGTGAATGCTCTGAAAAATAATCATTTGCATATCACGACATTTTCTTCCTGTCGGTTAAATTTCGCGTCTATATTTCGTCATCTTCGTGGTGTAGCAATTTTAATGGCCAGTAGTGTATTTTCAAAGTGCAAAATGTACATTGTATCATTAGATGTCGCAGACGTATATGAATCATTTTATAAGTCATGTAACACCTGGTTTGATAATTTTGGTATGTATCACCCATCTAAAAATTTGTGCTCATTGCGAATGGTAATTTATTAGTTTTTGTACATAGCTTTGATTTTGATTCTTCTTTTTAGCTTCGCTACTGTAGATGGTCACTAACAAGGAAAGTACATGGGCTCGAACAAACATATCTGTATGAACGTTTGGTTACAGGATCTCTGTCTGTAAATCTATCGGATCATACAGCGTGGGCATCAGTCCGTAGCTTATAAACTACTTCAACCTAGGTAAATTAACCTACGGACAAACACACACACTCATGCCCCAGTGAGGACTCGAACCTCTACGATGAGCAACCGCACGATGTGCTTTAGACTGCTCGGCTACTCCACCGCGGTTACAGTATCTGTACGTACACCTCAATGTGGTGGTGGGTGTCGTTTTTCTGCAAAGCTCTGTACCATGCTCTAGATAGCACTGTAAATGTAATTGTAGACACCATACGTAATGCGGATATCTTAACTATAAGTTATGTAATAATCATCGTACATGTTCTCTAGCGAATTGTCATCAAAAGCCGTGATGATAGTTGCAACTTTAACCTCTTCCCGAAAGACGTTGGTATTCACTGCCACTGCTTCCATCCCCTCCTCCCGCACTTACCGTAGCACTACCGCTAGCAATGAGCTGTTCGTCACTATCATCCCTACTACCATTATTATGAGTTTTTAGCAACAGTATATAACTTATGCTTATATTTCTGTACCATAACAGATACGAGAAAGCACGCAAATGATTCTTCTTCACTAATACCATCTTCACGAAGAAGGGTTCTTCGTAACTTCATCTCAACAAATCGCAATACATTATCAGGACTGATTAGCAATCGCCGCCCCATCTGACGCTTCACCACACAAATAAAATCACAAAACGCTACTTCGGAGGCACACTGCACCGCCCCTACTGGCGAACCGACAGGTCAAAGTGCAATGTGGCATGGGACACGCAGAGGCCTCTAACGGACGACTGCAGAGTTTTGCAGATGTGGGAGTATCACTAGTGTAATAAGGGATCTTTACATTATCTCTCGTACGATTTTGGTGTATATGTGTGTGTTCGAGCCCAAGTACTTCTCTTGTAAGTAACAAAAAGGAAGTTTTTACGACCGATGATGTACATTTGACTTTTTAAAATGATCATTTCGTCATTGAGCACATTCTTTTCATTTATGATATCTATCTTTCGTCTCCACTTTTAAAAGGCGATAACCCAGATGCGTGGCTGCCACAAATGACTTTGCGGGAAGGATAATACGGATTTGCGCCCAATTCTTCTTGCGTACAGGTTAACTTACTGTGATCTGATGCCAGTCGGAATTCAAACATTCAACTGTTTGTTAAGCTTATGAAATTTAAATGCGGGGTCCTCAGTCCCTACATTTACAAACTAACTTATACTAAAGACAGCCCAAACATCAACGCCCGAGGGAGGATTCAAACTCCTGACGGGGAACGGCCTCGCGCATCGGAACATAACGCCTCAAAGCGCTCGGCCACTGCGCCGTGGCGTCAGCCGACATCAACTGTCCAAAAGTATACTTTCAACATGCATTTTATAAAACAGTATGAAGTTGAATCTTCCTGGCAGATTAAAATTGTGTGCTGGAACCAGGACTCGAACCTGGGACCTTTGCCTTCCGCATGCAATCACGCTACCACTGAGCTATCCTGACACGACTAACAGTCCGACCTCACAACTTGAATTCTGCCAATATCCCCTCCTACATTTCAAATGCCACGGAAGTTGTCCTGCGAACCTTACAAGACTAGCACTCCTGGAAGAAAGGATAGTGGTAGAGCGCTTGACCGCGAAAGGCAAAGGTCCCAGGTTCGAGTCCCGGTTCCGGCACACAATATTAATCAGCTAGGAAGTTTCAGTTTCATATCAGTGCACACTCCGCTGCAGAGTGAAAGTTTCATTTCAGTACGAAGCTGGCCACGCCTAGCGAACAGCTCGTCCTCTTCTGCACGTCGGCCTAGTGAACGCCCCCCCACTCCCCGTTGTGCTCGTTAAGCAAGTGAGTGAGCGCCCGCTTTACGGGGAACGCAAATAGGGCCGGCCGTCGTGCCGTGCTGTTGGCTGCACTGAAAAGGGGAGCGGCCGTAGCAGCCGGCTGAGCCGCTGCCGGCTGCGGCCTGAGCCCTGCCGTGCAATTAGCGAATAACCTGTAGCGCCGCCTTTTGTCCACGGCTAAGTGCTGCCAACCCCGGATTTTCTCGCTGTTCTCGCTCGCCTTCACCCCTATAGCCGTCCCGCCCGAGCCGGGAGAGAGAGAGACCTTCATTCGCTCCTAAATAAATCTTCACTGTTACCTGAACTCGCTGAAAAACGACTATCAAATCAAATTATTATTTTAAAGTAATGTTACGGCACCACACAGTGTTAGGAAAGTCTGGATCAGAAAAAAGGGAAGGTGAGCATTTTTCATTTACAACGCCTTTAATATTATAACGTCAATTGAGCACAAATAACATCTATCGAGGTGGTTCAGTGGTAACACACTGGAGTTGCGTTCGGGAGGACGGTGATTCAAATCCACCTTCGGCCATCCACATTTAGGTTTTCCGTGATTTCCCTAAATCACTCCAAGCAAATGCCGGGATAGTTCCCTTGAAAGGGCACGGCCGATTTCCTTCCCTATTCTTAACTAGAAATCCGAGCGTGAGCTCCGTCTCTAATGAGCACGCTGTCCTTCCTTCAAACCTTCATTCATTGCATAAATAAACTGTTGGCTACATACAACTTTAGCCCCTCCATCGTGTGCGACGGCGTAAATATTATGTCTGCTGTAACTTACGCATAATATTTCGCGATCGGGAGCGCTCACTTTAGTTCGCGGATGTTTTAGTTCGTCCT
Organism: Locusta migratoria; assembly: GCA_026315105.1. Taxonomy (NCBI): domain Eukaryota; kingdom Metazoa; phylum Arthropoda; class Insecta; order Orthoptera; family Acrididae; genus Locusta; species Locusta migratoria. The sequence goes on from CM048745.1 coordinate 371,699,377, forward strand.
CTCCCAGTGACGGCTGAGCGACATGGTCTGCATGCCGCTCACTTTAGTTCGCGATTCTTTTAGTTCGTCCGCTCCCAGTGACGGCTGAGCGGCGTGGTCTGCATGCCGCTCACTTTAGTTCGCGGCTCTTTTAGTTCGTTCACTCCCAGGGACGGCTGACCGGCGTGGTCTGCGCATGCAGGTGGAGGGAGAAGTTCCCCCACCTAGCTGTTTCATGCGCTTGCTGCTTGAGCCGCTAACGATATCACGCAAACCAAAAGAAACAGTTTGTGGATGATTTCTCGCGTTTAAGTTCAGAGTTGTCTCTATATCTTGGCATTATGGAATTTATTAGTCAGATATTGCAGAGTGCAGAATACTTCAAAACAGAAATTTTGTAGCACTGAACTATGTGATCTAGCAGGCAGACGCTCACCTCGAAATGGCTCTCATCAGAAGAAGACAAACCACGTGATTTTTAATACTGCTGCGCGCCCTCTCGCTATTGCCCGTCAGTCTTCGGAAAAGAATCCAACGAACTAAGAAGCGAGATACGTTTGGTATAATAGTTCGCGACCGGTAACGCATGATTTAGTTCGCGACCGATTACACATATTTTAGTTTGCTACTGATCGCGCTTTTAGTTCGTGACCGATCGCGGATATTTTAGTTCGCGAACGGTAGCTCTCCTTTTAGTTCGCAGCTATGCCGCGAAGTAGGTAGCTCTTTTTAGTTCATCCGCTCTTTTTGGCTTTTAGTACCGCTACTAAAAGAGCTCTTTCTTTTGTTATGACAGCTTTTTTATACAATGATCAGTGTTGCTAAAGCGTGTGGTATTACCCGTATTTTTGGGTAATGTCTGTGAAACCACAGCTGAGCTGCATCTCAGCTCGAAATGACGGTAACTGGCAGAAGGGAATTTCGCTATTCTGGACGCTCTCGCGTACTCTCATTGTTACCCGCCAGTCTTCGGAAAAGGAGCGAACGAACTAAGAGGGGAAGGATCTGCGAACTAGTTCGCGTAGTTCACCTATGGGAGCACTCTCCCGAACTAGTTCGTTCACGAACTACACAAAACTAGTCTGCTGCCGACCACTCGCTCAGCTTGTGCGACGTCACCTGCCGCCGTCCGCAATTTTCCATTTTTCATTTCTGCCGATGCAGTTTGAAGGACAGCCGCTAGATGGCAGTGTCCTATATTCCTTAGCTTCATGTTGGCAGAGTTTACATTAAGTTAATTGCATGGGCTACAATTTTACGAACGTTTGTCTTCGTGTTCGTGGCAAATTTCGAAAGTTGTTTTTAATAACTGGGCTGATTGAAGAAGTAGTTCTGTGAATTTTGATGGCCGGTCATAATGAGAAAGACGAGATTTCGTTATCTTCTGATGCATTAGGCATTATGTCAAGCTCTGAGCTCTCTCTATCTCAAAACAATCTTCTAAGCAATTAATTTTTATAGCTTGATTAAAACTCTTTGTGGGTAGTTTTAGCCTATTAAATCCCTATACCTTTAAGGTACACTATTTTTGAGAATGTTAATTCCGGTACTTTATATCCCATTTGCAGCATTGGTGGGACACGCGCAGTACCTTTCAGCCTCCAGGTGCTGTCAGGAAGAAATCAACGTCACGCTTGAAAGCTTAAAAAAGGAATCGTCACTTCATTAGCAACGTAATTAACTACTTGAACTGCAACGACAATTTTCCCCTTATGCTACCTGTGCTAAATTATAAGAATTGACACCTACAGACGGTAAATAAGCTCTTCCAGTCATAAAGTGATCTAACTATTGCAGCCTGCTCTCTAGTAAAAGTTAGGTTTTCCCGATTTGTCACTTTATGCTCCTACGGCAGTTGCTAGTTGTTACACCTATCATCCATATTGTCTCTCGAAGGAACTGTAGCGATTTAATTAGGTCTGTCGAGAACCTTGAAACGGTAAAGGCATCCCAGCGATTCCGCTGCTTTGAGTGAAATGCCACATAATAAAAAGACAAAACAACATACACAAACAACACCGTTCGACACTCGAATCTTACTGACACTGTACCATGTCTTAATCCTAGCTTGTAAACTACTTAAAACAGTTTCTTTCATACCCTTCTCTTCATCTTAAAATAATACGTCACTCTGATTTTCTATTTCTATGTCAAAAGCTACTTCTGTCGACTTAACTCATCCCTGAACTGTAAACCTGTTGCTTAAAACATGGAATCTTTCGCAAATACTCCCTTTTTCCTACAATATTCTCTAAATTTCCACAGTTTTGCATGTATTAGGCGGACACAATTCCTGAACTAGCTGGCATAGTATCCACTTTTTCGGAAAACTCAACAGACTACAGCACATAGAACTGAATGGTCACGCAAGTAGCACTGTATTTAAATTATTCTCTTTAATACCTCATTTCTCGAGCCTCCACGAAAGAGTACCTTATTCTCTACACCTGACATGGTGAACTATAAGTGAGGAAAGGACAAGACATGTCCACAAGGAAGGGAAAAAGGATCGGAAACAAGAGAAAGTTTAAGCATCGCATTTACTCTTTTCTCTCATGCTTTAGGTCGCTGGCCGTCGTATTCAGACGGTGCATCTCCGCTGATTCCAACTGCAGTTCTTCTTACATAAAATGTAGTGAGAACTAGTGTGAAACCAAATGAAAAAAAAAATCTGTAGGTTTGCTGGGAACTTGTTATTTGAAGAGAAACAGGCTGTTGCTAAATAACTCAAGGTGCCTGCGGAAAAGTTCTGCACAATCCGCTTTAGTTTCGCAGTGGCCGGCATTGCATACCAGCACAAGCAGGCGGCTGTGTGTGACTGGCGGCGTCGTGACGTCACGCACCATTCCCCACGGCCGAAACGTGAGGGTGGCAGGAGGTTCAGATTTCGGCGCCAGGCAGTCCAGACGGTCCGCTGTGGCCGGGGTCCTGGGTTTGCTGCCCACCTGCGGCGTGTTGGAGTCTGCGTGGCCGATGGCAGGTGGCTGCGGCCAAAAACAGAGAGCTTGCTTTCTTCACTGGCTAACTCACCTTCCACCGATGTCGATGCCGATGTGTGGCTCGGATTGGATGGAAGACTATCGTCTAGCTGTGACCAATCAATGATGATGACAACATGTGAAAACGAATGGATGACGTATTACCGTCCAGCTGTGACGACCAATGAGAAGATGGTTGATGGCATTTAAATATGCCTCGTCTCTGGTGAGTCGGCACTGGAACCCTTCAGTTCCGATCACTGCCAGCAGGGTTGATGTCCGTGTGCCGCGACATCATATGTCAGAATCTTCTGGCTAGGAGACGGTTTGCAGTTTCGTCACGTGACCAGAGTTTCTGCAATTGTAGGCCGCTGATGCTGTAAGGCGACTGAGCGACTTCTTGTAAAATGTAAACTTTCACGGCCGGAATGGTCAAAATTACTAATAATTTCCGGGCTGTTATGCCGTGGTCTAGTGGATTTATTATTAAAATAATTAATAATAAATCCACTAGACCACGGCTTAACAGCCCGGAAATTTTTAGTAATTTTGAGCGACTTCTGTCAGCTGCTTTTGTACTGATACCCTACCATATACTGAAAAAGTTACACGCTGATTCCCTTATTCACACTTTCTTTCTCCCTTTTATTGCAAAATCCTACACCATCGCAGTAGCTGACGACTATATACCTTTAGAATCTTTACATATAAACAGATTGCCCGTGTGTTTGTGTATACGTATTGCATACAAATCTACAGTTTTGTTCCAATCTGTATGACATTTTATACACGTAAGCTTCAATCCATGGGGACGGTCGCCGTAAGTGTAATAATCACGAACAACATATACTTCACGAGATATGACGTCATAAACAACGAGATGTGCGAAAATCTGCTGCATTAAGCGACAATGCTGCCTATTTTTTCCTAAACCACTGGACCGATTTCAACCAAATTTGGTACACACATTCCTTACCGTGAGTTAACAACTGATGCAGGGTGAAGAATCACATAAGACACATGGTTTAGAACATATTATGTCCTAGCAATAGGAATCGCAAAAAACTGCCACATAATGCTGCGGGATTTGATAAATATGAGAATGAAAGTACTTAGCGACTTGCAACAAACCTTAAACATAATTTCAAACCTAAATTAAACTCTTTCTCGCTGACAACCATAGCAAGACTTTGAAAGGAAAAACGTTTCTCGCTTACTACTTTTCCGCTGTTCATGGAATAAAACTACGGCTTCGGTATGACGTTACAATTTATAATTTCTACACTACAAATTGTAGCAGCAGGAAATTTTACAGGCAGTATACACACAGAGTTGAATGTACCTTCTAAACTGTATCACAGTAAAACAGTTCATGAGATATGAACACATAAACCGCCGCACCACGCACCATGTTTTAATCTATTACTATTTTACTACTAATTGTATCTCCAAGAGATTTTACAGATGTACAGCCCTTATACAAAGAAATATACACCTGAAAACGGCGGGAATATATAAATAAATACCCGGGCAACGCAAGATTTTCAGCTAGTACAATAAAGTAAGGAATTACCTGTTTCGTTATTGGTGGTATTATGAACGACAAGGTACCAAACGTGGGATACTCATGATCATATGGTGATTTATTTAGTCTACTTTTCAAGAGCGAAGACTATTTTCATGGCTGTGCATGTTGATATAAGGTGTTGCAAATACGTGAAAGCTAGAGTAATTCAACTGACTGTTTTCAACGCTGTCCCTTCCTGGGTGTGGAAATTTAATGCGTTTAACAAGTTGTGAGTGGGAAGTTTATGCTTCCGTATTGTACAAATTGCGTTTGGTAATGAATTTATCGGCACTATAGCTCCAAACCATGCAGCAGCTGAAACTGGTAACAACGATCAATCTGATTTAAATAGGACGCTACCTACTAAAGATAAAAGAGGTACGATTAACCTACTGGAATGATCGGCTGGTAACTGTTGGGAGCCATGCGGAAATAGTCATACGGTCTCAGGCACCTTTCTGCGGAGAGCGCGGCGTTCCCCGTCGGAGGTTCGAGTTCTCCCTCGGACATGGGTGTATCTTTTGTCTAGCATAAGTTTAAGTAGTTTCTAAATTTAGGGAGTGATGACCACTGAAGTTAGGTCGCATAGTTTTGAAAACATTTGAACATTAACTCTTGGGACTAAGCCCACATTATTAAAAATAACGTCATATGGTTTTCATAATAGACGGTTATTAAGTCACCCCAAAACTACTAAGGAACAATGAGAGGCGCAGACAAACAACTGTCGTGAATGTGATCCGTTACAGTCACGTCGCTTCATTGTAAATGTAGACACCACAACGCCGACAACTGTAACGTAACATATACGCCGACAAAGTTAGATTGTGATTCAACTGATGAAACGCCTTGCGTCTCTCATTATCTGATTTATGAGAGAATTGGTCTGGCTGTTTCGAAACAGGTGGACTCAGATATTCCATCCCAAGACTACACCAGGACAGGCATCGTTCCTTCGGAAGAATCTGAGTTTCGTTAGTACCTGAGAATAAGATATGAATAGAAATACAATCCCAAAGGAATCACAGTCAAAGCGTTCTTTACAGCAGGCAACTAAATGACTTACTGAGCTCATTAAAATCGTGAGCTTCACCGACCTACACACCATACCGTTGTCATCTTCAAATGTTTGAATAGCTTATGGGACTTAACTACGGGGTCATCAGTCCCTAAACTTACAAACTACTTACGAACTAGCTAATACTAAGGACGGCACAAATATCCATGCCTTAGGGGGGATTAGAACCCCCGACCTTAGTGGCCGTGCAGACCGTGACTGGAGCGCCTCAGTCCCCTCGGCCACCGCGGCCGGGCCCTTGTCATGTATAAATATTTTACAGTAAGTATTTCACTTTTTGTGCAGCCAAATCTTGGCAGTTGATGTTTCTCTTGCAAATTTCATTGATCACTGTTCCGTAGCAGTGACCTTTTATCACATGAGTCAACCGGTACGAATGAGTGTTGCATGGTGAGAGAAATCTCGAAAATTAAAGCATTTTACTGCACCACTTTAAGAGGTCTATATGATACTGCTCGGAATTTGACCATGTAGATATAGGAATTTGGCATGTAAAAGGAAAATTGCTTCACCTTGAGCGTCAGTACGAGGAAGATCAAAGGACGTTCCTCGGCTCGGTTATCCGAATCACCATTTTAACATATGGAGTGTTTATCTGTTTTGGAGCTAACTCTGACCTCCCCCTCCCTCTTTTAACCCAAAAGTGGCGCGCATATCAGGTTTCTTCCTAATGAACACCAAAGTGAATTATATAAGGAAATTTTTTGTAATTTGTTTGGGGAAATATTTCCCCAAAGAAACATCTCATATTTGATAATTTCTCACCGCTTGGTTGGCGTAGATTGCCTTTCCGGTGTGGGGTTTAAATGACAGTATACGTCTCTAAAGATGGATGGATGAATGGATAGGAGGCTTTGTGTCTTTAGAGCCTGAAGGACTCTAAAAATAAATTTGACCAATATTAGCGTGAGAAAATAAATTAAAGAAGAAATAAACAAACTTCAAACCAGGCAGATGCTAGACCTGTTTACTTTATCTTCTCGAAAGTGAAGCTTGCTATTCTCATTCGTCATGACAAATTGTATTTTCTCTTTCATACGAATATTTTGGACTACTATGAATATATACTTGTAACGTACCCGTCGTCGTTTTATATTTTATATAACCTCGTGTCTGGAGTGTGCCTTTACCATTCTGTCTGCCTCTGTTCCCGGTAACTTGTGCTCTAAAGGTGCCTACTGCAAGCTATTGCAATGCAATATGGCTCCCACATGTTTGTATGTGGAATGACTTGTCTACGCGGGCTTTATCCAGTTTGAGTACACATATGGGTTTCTGCCACGTGCGAAATAAGCACGCCCAACAACGTTAATGAAATTTAAGAGTCATAAGATTGACCCCCGCAAAGGATAATATTACAAACGCATCTGAACTAATTAATCGGATCCTATATACATACTCAACTGGAACGGATACGTTACTCTGATATTTATTCTCCAGTGCACCATTGCAGACCACACCAAAGACTTCAAGAAAGGGATTACTAGTGCTGAATAGGGTCATATGAACATTTAGAAGATTCTCACCAAATCGTTACCAAAACCTCCGCGACACCAGCGAGCAGCTCTCCTCACGTCCGTCCGCACTCCACCAGGCCAGGAACCGATCTCTCTCTCTCTCTCTCACTCTCTCTCCATAGGCGCCACCAGGGTGAACCGTCCCCTCTTCAAATTCGCGGGGGCGGAGCGCCCTGATTGGCTGGACACCGAGTGTCCGTTACTCCAGCGCCTTCGCAAACCTCTGGCTTGACCAATTCGACCCTCTCCTTCAAAGCTCAAACAAAACCTTTGCCACTAGGCAGTCCTTGCCACCACTAACTACATAGCCACAACCAAAGATTACAATATTACCCATGTTACCAACAACCAAAGAAATATTATTACATTCCATTCGCACTCCCTAGCACACAAGAATGGGGGAAATAGGAGAGTGACTTATTAGAGGAAAGATATAAAATAAAGCGTACACCTTTGCCATCTCTGTTTCTACAATTGCTTTTACAGTCTGCAATACCTGCCACAAAGTGTTACAATCCATTCAAAGTGAATCAATTAAAATTTAATTCGTTAAGTTGACATCATGAGACATCAGAGCAATGAAATGAAATGAGAGTTGCGTTTCATACTTAAAGAAACAGACAGTCGCTCATACCATGTACTGGGATAAGGTTCGATTACAGGCCTGGTGCTGGTTGTTTTACATTTCATCATTAGAAGTATGCAAATCGCTCTAGTGATGACACTTCAGAAATTCTTGCACTAAACTGCTGAAGGAATAAAAATCTGATACCCAACCAACAACGCCATGCAATCATTTCATTTTCAGAAGGAATATTTTCACACCTCCTTAGTGAAATGGAGGATGTAAAATAATGGTAATAATAATAATAAGATAAAAATAAAAAAAGAACATAACGACTGATAGCTCCATTCGTATAATACTCCGTCCGGCATTCTGGGTTACTGTTGGGTTTTGCTAAATTCCAAACGACTGTTCACTGTCTTTACATGTCAGCACTGAAGGCACTGTGCATTGGAGTGAAGTCGGGCCCGGTGGTGTTGAGGTAACGCGCTCGACTGAAAATCGAAGGGTCGCGAAGTCGAAACTCGGTCGGACCTCGGATTTTTTTCAATCTGCACTTTAACCCATCCTTCACCTCTCAACGATGTGAGGAGTAGCCAGAAACGACACGTGGTTTGGATTCCACGTTAAGCTGTAGGTCCCCTTTCCCCGGTTGGATAACTGTGGTAGGCTAGGGACACGCAAGTCGCCTAAGTGGCGTCCAGTTAAAAGATTTGCACCAGGCAAATGAGCCACACGAAATTATTATTATATTGGAGAGAAATATTTTGTTTACCTTGTCTAACATTAATGAGAGTAGTCTTTGTTTCGTATAACGACACGTATCTTTAATCTGTAGAGATGATTGTAGCATTTACGAAATACGGACTGGGGGAAGAGATCAATGATCGCCGGCCGCGGTGGCCGAGGGGACTGAGGCGCTTCAGTCACGGTCTGCACGGCCACTACGGTCGGGGTTCGAATCCCCCCTCGGGCATGGATATTTGTGCCGTCCTAGATCGTAAGTAGTTCATAAGTAGTTTGTAAGTTTAGGGACTGATGACCCCGTAGTTAAGTCCCTTAAGCTTAACAAACATTTGAACATTTGAACTAGCTAACACTAAGACGGCACAAATATCCATGCCCGAGGGGGGATTCGAACCCCCGACCGTAGTGTCCATGCAGACCGTCAATGGAACGCCTCAATCCTCTCGGCCATCGCGGCCGGCCACGAGACTGCCGTTTACATTGAAGCTGTTGATAAATTGTTTGCAATGCGCTTTACGGCAAATGACTAGCGAGGCACCGCCCTCAAAATTACTTATACCACATCGTGAAGGCATAATTTATTAAGCGTCCGCATTAAGAATGGTGAGAGCTGGTCACGGAGCGAGGCGCGAGATCGTCCCGGAGTTTGGCGTAGAGTGGGGAGCTTCGGTACGGGCGATGGAGGCTTTGGCCGACCCTGCGGACTTGATAACGTGGGGCGCGGGCGGGCCGAGGCTGCAGCCTTTAATATCTCATTAAGGTGGCGCCAGCACGCTGCCGCCTCGCAGACAGTCCCTGGGGTTATTCTGCAGCAGCCGCTGCAGAGTGGGAGGCAGAGCGCTAAGCCGGGCTGTGGCCCAGAGGCTGCTACCCAGCCGTCAGGCTCTCGACAGTAACTTGACAGCGGCTAGGCTCCCCAACTACGGACCTCAATCCCTCGGTGATGTCAGTAGCTAGGACGGTCAAAGGACCAGATACTTCATAAGACGTACTGAACCATACTTCACCAATCAAAACGCAGTAGTATTGTTTACACGGTACATGTAATTGAGGTGCTTCGCTATTATTTAATTAACAATCATTCACAACGTTGTCGTGCTAACGGAGATACGAGCTTATGGAATAGGTTCACAGATTTGTGACTGGCTGGAAGACTCCAAAAATATTCAAATGTTCAAATGTTTGTAGCACTTATGGGACTTATGGGACTACGGGGTCATCAGTCCCTAAGCTTACAAACTACTTATGAACTAACTAACACTGAGGACGGCACTAATATCCATGCCCGAAGGGGGATTCGAACCCCCGACCGTAGTGGCCGTGCAGACCGTGACTGAAGCGTGTCAGTCCCCTCGGCCACCGCGGCCGGCTGGAAGACTCCCTAAGTAATAGAACGACGGTGAGTGTTCATCAGAGACGAATGTATCGTCAGGCGTGACCCAGGGGAGTGTGATAGGACCGCTATTATTTTCTATCTATACAAATGATCTGATTGACACAGTAAGTTGTAATTTGCGGCTTTTTGCTGATGATGCTGTGGTGTATGGGAGGGTGTCGCCTTTAACTGACTGTTATAGCATACAGGATGACTTAGCCAAAATTTCTAGTTGGTGCGAAGAATGGCAGCTAGCTCTCAATGTAGAAAAATGTAAGGTGATGCGCATGAGTAGGAAAAACAATCCCATAATGTTCGAATAGAGAATGAGTAGTGAGCGTCTTGATGCTGTCGCGTCGTTGCAGAGCGATATGAAATGGAACTAACATGTAAGGGCATTTATGAGTAAGGCGGACAGCCGACTTCGGTTTATTGGGAGAATTTTCGGAAAATGTACTTCACCTGTAAAGGAGACCGCGTATAAAACGCTTGTACGACCACGTCTTGAGTATTGCGCAGCAGATCAGTTTAAGGGGAGACATAGAGGCAGTTCAGAGGCGAGCAGCTAGGTTTGTTACTGGTAGGTTCGAGCAATGCGCGAGTGCCACGGAAATGCACCGGAAACTCAACTAGGGATCGCTAGAGGAAAGACGACGTTCTTTGCGTGAATTTCTGTTGAGGAAATTTAGAGGGCCGGAATTTGAAGCTGAGTGTAGTACGATCTTGCTGCCGCCTACTTACATTTCGCGTGGTGATCACAAAGACAAGATAAGAGAAATTAGGACTCGTGCGGAGGCATATAGGGATTCTTTTTTTCCTCGTTCTGTTTGGGAGTGGAGTAGGAAAGGTAATTCCCAGTACTGGTACAGTGTACCCTCCGCCACGTACCTTACGGTGAATTGTGGATGCTGATGTAGATGTAGATGTAGAATCTGAAGTGCGTTACAAGTTTGGCATTTTGAGACGGGAACCAGTGGCGGCGAAACAAAATGATACCTTCACTCTCTTCCGCATCATGATTTTCGATTGCCGACACGAGTGACCATCTTCCTACTGTTACGACCATTTGCGTCAACCCTGCCGCACACAGTAAACTTACAAATCGTAACGTAATTGACAAATAAACAATATTTCATCACCTTGATTTCAGTTTCTTTAATGTCTGTAAATCTATCGGACGAAACTGCGTGGTCATCAGTCCCTAGCATACAAACTACTTAAACCTAGGTAAACTAACCTAAGGACAACACACACAGCCATGCCCCAGGGAGGACTCGAACCTCCACGGCGAGCAACCGCACGCTCCGCAGCGAGGCGATGTAGACCGCTCGGCTACTACACCGCGGCTTTGATTTAAACTTCTTCTGAACATCGACGCTATATGTGTACATTGCATCCAGAACAAAGTTACTCGATTGTTCGTAGAAGTCACTCAAAGCGCACAAAGAAGTAAACAAACAAGTATGAGCCGTGTGAGCAGTGCCAACGCGACGGAGTGGGTAAGTTGGTTCAAAGCATCACACCAGGAAGATATCTCCTTTGTTCACTATATTGCTGACACGCTTAGATGGTCAATCCCGAAGTTTAATCGTATCTGCATCCATATTTTCGTCAGGAGGGCATCTCATCAAGAATAGTGTCCGAACATATCTGAGAGAACCAAATGTTCAAAGACAGTGCAGCTATGGAACCTGACTGCAGTTGTTGGCAGTCCTTTGACTTAAAAAATCACTTGAAGTAACTTTTGATAAGGACAATTCATACATACCCGTGCCCTTTGGAGTACTTGAACCTGCGATGGCAAGCAACGGCGCACTTCGCAGCTAGGCGCATTAAAGCGCATGGCCATACCGCGCGGCTGAGCAATGTTGTACCGACGTGGAGAAGGTCCATATGCGCACAAACTGTCGATGACTTGGTCACGGAAAGGCTACCACAGCAGTTAACCGCTACTTAAGGTTTCTAGCTCGGAGGAATATTGAAACAAACGCCACCACGCTTAATAATGATTTTCGTGCAGCGCCAGGACTTTGTGTTTTGACGCAACTACACTTGAATTGCTGCATTACATCCCACTTTACTTCGGACATTCGTGGCGATGTCCAGCTTTGACACGTAGACACCGTACAGCACGATACATAAGTTCCCAACAACATTCTAAAAGAATTTTTTAGAGCTGGCATCAAGTAATACTCACGGATGAGACTCGCATCAGCCTTTAATCACGCGGTCGTCGGAGGCACTAGTCGAGGCAGCTTAGTGAAACTGAACGTCTCCTCTCACGACTGCTGCAACCTGGTGGCTATCGCTGTACGCCTCTGGTGGTCGCAGAAGGCAATACGGTACAGGGCTGACGAGTAGTTCAACCATATTGGCAGCATTTCGGTGAGGGACTCAGTGGACTACAATTCTCGTGCTAATAGTGCTCATCTCGTGTCGTCGTAATAACATTGCAAGTTGGAATGGTCAGATGTTCTCCAGACATGAAACTTATCGAATATTCTAGGCCGGCCTCGGTGGCAGAGGGGCTGCGGCGCGTCAGACACGATCTGCACGGCCACTACGGTCGGAGGTTCGAATCCCCCTCGGGCATGGATATTTGTTCCGTCCACAGTGTTAGCTATCTCATAAGTTGTTTGTAAGTTTAGGAACTAATGACCCCGTAGTTAAGTACCATAAGCTATACAAACATTGGACTTGAAATATGCCAGAGATACATTGAAAACGGTTGTTTTGGACGAAACGATCACCAATCAATAAGAGTTCCGCGCAGAATCGTCGTTGAGGAATGGGACAATCTTGAGCAACAATCCAGTGAACAGTATGAGGCGACGAAATACAAGGTTGTATCACTACAACAGGACTTGTAACTGGATATTAGGAGTACTGGTGCATGCTGCAATCTGGTGTCATTTTCTGTTGTAATGAGCAAAAACAGAACTGAAATGGTGCTCCTATATATCTCAATTCTGTTTTAAGATGGTCACCATACTTTCCTGAACAGAATGCCATTACACTTGCTGGTCTCACATTACAAATTATGTCGCAGCACTGAACGAAAATTCGAGGTGAAACGAAACAACTTCTGGCTTATCACTGATCGAAGCGATCTCATATAAAGACCTACAACATAAGAACGAAGCTAAGTTGACGTACGTGTCATCACTACACATACTGACTGTGACTTACGGCCGGCCGCGGTGGCCGCGGGGACTGAGGCGCTCCAGTCACGGTCTGCGCGGCCACTACGGTCCGGGGTTCGAATCCCCCCTCGGGCATGGATATTAGAGCTGTCCTTAGTGTTAGGTAGTGCATAAGTAGTTTGTAAGTTTAGGGACTGATGACCCCGTAATTAAGTCCCATAAGCTTAACAAACATTTGAACATTTTTTGTAACTTCTGCCACATCCGTACGGTAGCGAGATGGTGGACACATTCTAGTCACATAGTAACTCTGCAATGATGATATTTGGCGATGTATTTCATTTTCAGAAAATCTTCAAAACACTGAAAGTAGTATGTGTAAACAGATTCGATGATAGCAGTATAATAAGCCGAAATCAAACAGCTTAAAGCAAAATAATTAGCTACTTTGGCTGTTGTTTCGTGTAATAAGCTGAATAGGTTATTCCGCTACGAGCATACTTAAACTAACTCCGCTACTTGTATCGAATATAATTTGTATTACAGTCTACAAAAAATACTGACGATGTAACATTAAATAAATAACTTCACTATAATCAACTGTACTGCAAATGTTTCTAGTTAGAACATTTGTCTGTTAATGACACAATCAGGGTAATGGATCATTCTCCGTTAACAGACGATTTATTTGCTACATCATATACTTTTATCATTTTTCGGAATTTCAGCCTGTGAAGGTATAAACGACTCATTCATGAGCTTAATGTATTTTCTAGAGAATAATGATTGTTTTCTCGATTTTTACTTATCTGACACAACCTCGCTTCTATATTCCATTTTCTTCTTTGGTGGTGAGCAGCCACGTCTAGCTCTGATTGCTTAGTAGCCTCAAACTATTGGAGTAGCTTTATGCGAACTACACACATCCGATTCATAAGCCATGTTAGGAACTTGGTGTCCTCTCCCGCCAGAGTTTATGGCATGGACGTGAGAGATGCACTTAAGATAAATTACTTTAAATACTTATAAGTCTAGGGACAGCTTACCATAATAGTTTGGTTCCATAAGTTTCCAAACTATTGATTCTGAACCGATTGTCGTGACTGTTTTGTGATAAATTTATTTAGTTGTGTACTGTTATCTAGTGTATTAAATGGGGCTTTACTTCTGGATATGAGAAATCATACTGCTAGTTTCTTATATGTCATCGGATCATTCATATCGGAAAGAATCAGTTTGATAATTACAACTGTTAGTCTTCAAATTACTGAAATTCCAAAATTAACATATTATTGAATTTAATGTTTTTTGTTTTGTAGTTGTCAATAGAAATTTAGATCACTGAGTGAAAAAAATTAAATTCGTTAAATTCTGTTATGTTTTTTAATTTCATTAGTATGTGGAGAACGTCAAAAACTCGACTACGCTTTGCGGAATTCCGCTATTGTTGGCAACCATGATTTTTTAATCGCCAGTGCATTCTGTTTTGGGCCAATACTCACACGCAGGACTTTTTGATACTGTAATAAAAACGGAAATATGTTGTTTTTCCCGTTAGCTATTTGTTACCAAAATAACGTAATTGAATTCATTCATATTATCGAAGTATTAACAGAAAAATAGAAATGATTTCATCGAACCTACGTTCACTTTAACGAATGTCAAAAAATTAAATTAAGTTCTAACTGCGGGAAAGAGATAGGTCCCTCACTGCTACATTCCTCTGTGCGACAGATAAAATCTGAATTTACGTAGCAGTTCTAACACTAACAACTGAATGTGTTTCATTGTTGTTGACTGTTGGCAGCAATTATTATTTTACTAATTTGAATGGATACATTCCCGAGTGAAGTTTTAAACCACATTGTGGCTAAGAGTTCGTTTTATTATCTAACTATATACGTAGTCTCTCGCCTCTGTAGAAGTGCGCCTTAGCGAGAATTTTATTGAACACACTACAATATTTGAATAAACAGGCGAGACTTCATGGCCTGATAACTAATATATATCTATATCGATACAGATATATATATTTTTTTCTTTATAAGTGGAGTGGAATAGTAATTTATAAAGTTCCTTACTGTTTGTGCAATGTAGAACTTAGTCCAGCCATTATATTGGACAAATAGGCAGAAACTTTAAAATAAGATTTAATGAACGTACAAGAAACTGTGGAAGCAACCAGTGGAACTTTTACTTACATCTAAAGAACCAAAACCACACAACTGAAAACATCGATAATCTTCAAAAAAATCTACGCACAGTTCCCAAAGACCATGCTCTAAACATTCTGCAACAACTAGAAATTTACACAGAGACAAGAATTAATACCCAAATAATACTCTCAATGAACGAACGGATTTGAAAGAAAAATATTTAGAGAGCTTTATTGAAATTTTGGAAAGGGAAAGTGGATAAAAATCTATCAAACGAAAACAAACGTTAATTTTAACAGCATTTCTCTATTTCCTATGACACACTGCCACATAGTCATAATTTAATCTCTATATATAAAAGGAAGTGTCCCGATTGACTGACTGACTGACTGACTCATCATCGCCCAGCCCAAACCACTGAAGATAGAAACTTCAAATTTGTGGAGGGTGTTGAGCTTACTCTGTAGGCGTCATTTAAGAAGCGATTTTTCGATATTTCGTCCGCAGGGGGGTGAAATAGGGGATGAAACGTTTTTTGAAAATACGTAGCTGTTTAGGCAATTTTGAAGCTAGAACTACAAAATTTCGAATTTGGAATCGGGGTTCAAATTTAAAAGACACGTGTGTCGGCATTTTTTGAAATTCGACAAATAAGGGGGTAAAATAGATGACGCAAAAAATTGATTTTCAAAAATATGTTGCTGATCACTCAAATTTTAAGCTATAACTACGAATCTTAGGATATGGACTCTTGATCAGGATTAAAAAGACACGTGTTTCGGTATTTTTGGAAATTCAACAACTAAGGAGGTAAAACAGGGGATCAAAAATTCTTTTCGATAACACATTGTTGTCAAGACAATTTTGAAGCTATAGCTACAAAAATTGGTATTTGTATTGTTCGTTAGAATTTAAAAAATACGTGTTTCGGTATTTTTGAAAATTCAACCATCAAGGGCGTTAAATTGGAGAGGGGGTGTTTTTCGGAAACATATTGCTATTTAGGCAATTTTGAAGTTAGAACTACAAATTTTCGGATTTGGATTCGGGGTTCAAATTTAAAAGACATGTGTATCGGAATTTTTGGAAATTAGACTAATAAGGGGGTGAAATACGAGATGCAAAAATTGATTTTCAAAAATATGATGCTGTTAACTCAAAGTTCAAGCTATAACTACGAAACTTAAGATATGGATTCTTCATCAGGATTAAAAAGAAACAACTGGTGCAGACCAACCAGCCTACGCATGCGAAGCAGCGGGGTTCAGCTAGTGTAAACATAAAGCATCAAACGTTTAAAGTGTTTCTTTTTAGTTATCAACAAATCCAATAACGGTATAAAACGTGACTTAAAGGTCTTATCCCAAAAATGACACTGACTTTAGAATGCTTTATGTACGTCAGACCAAAAAAATAGTAAATTTACAATAGAATTTTTATACATAAAATTTTTCTTTATAGGCGTAGGTAATTATTCTACTGAAACATCAAGAAGTCCACTTGATAATGGAAATAGCTGTACAAGCTTCTAGTGGAAACAACCAGAACAAGCTGAAATAATATTATTGCTGCAAAGTGGGATTAATTCTCTATTACGATAATGTCATATTTTGACCTTCTGAGTGCTGCGGGCCCAGTAGAGAAGAAAATATTGATCCACTAAATGTTTTTAACAGTGTCTTTTAATAAGCAATAAAATTTCAGCGACTAACAATTTCAGCAATTAGTGACAATATCATATATTAGTACAAATTTCCACCTCTATGAACCACAAACATTGCCGAGGTGGGGTGGCTTGCGTGCCTCAATGAAACAAGTAATCGTAGCTTAGGTGCAACCATAGCGGAGGGGTATCTGTGGAGAGGCCAGACAAACGTGTGGTTCCTGAAGAGGGGCAGCAGCCTTTTCAGTAGCTACAGGCGCAACAGTCTGAATGATTGACTGAGCTGGCCTTGTAACATCAGCTAATGTGGCTTCGCCACACAGTTACTACGTACTGCTGAAACAGTCGTTACTTTTCTCTAGGACATCCAGCTATACTGTATGAATATATGATGGCTTCCACACGGGTAAAATATTCCGAAGGTAAAATAGTCCCCCATTCGAATCTCCAGGTGGGGACTACTCAGCAGGATGTGATCATCAGAAAAACAACACTGACATTCTACAGATTGCAGCGTCGAAAGTCAGACCCCTTAAACGGACGGGGAAGTAAGAAAATTTAAAAAGAGAAATGGATAGGTTAAAAATAGATATAGTGGGGATTAGTGAAGTTAGGTGGAAAAAGGAACAGTATTTCTGGTCAGGCGAGTACAGGATCATAAATACAAAATCACTTGGGGGTATTATAGGAGTAGATCTTGTAATGAATAAGCAAATAGGAGCGCGGGTAAACTACTATGAGCAGCGAAGTGATCGCATTATCATAGTCAAGACGGATACAAAGCCAACATTGAGCACAGTAGTACAATTTTATATACCCACTAGCTCTGCCGATGATGAGATGGAAGATATTTATGAGGAGGTAAAGGAAATTATTCAGACAATTAAGGGAACGGAGAACTTACTTGTCATGGGAGACTGGAATTCTGTAGTAAGAAAAGGAATTGAAGGAAAAATAGAAAGTGAATATCGACTGTGCAAAAGGAATGAAAGAGGAAGCCGCCTAGTAGAAATTTGCACGGAACATAATGTAATCATAACAAACACCTGGTTTAAGAATCACGAAAGAAGGTTGTATACGTGGAAGAGACCAGGAGACACCGGAAGATACCAAATCGAGTTTATAATGGTACGACATGGATTCCAGAACCAGGCTGTAAACTGAAAGACATACCTAGGAGCAGATATAAACTCTGACCATAACTTATTGGTCATGAGTTGTAGGCTGAAACTAAAACAACTGCAGAAAGGCTGGAGAATAAGGAGATAAAACTTGGATAATGAGGGAACCTGAAGTTATTAAAAAATTTTAGAGGGAGCTTTAGACAACAATTGACAGAAACGGGGGGAAATAAAACAGTAGAATAGGAATGGGTAGCACTGAGAGATAAAATACTGAAGGCAGCAGAGGATAAAATAGGTAGAAACGCAAGACCTACAAAAAATCCTTGATATCACAGGAAATACTAAACTTAGTTGATGAAAGGACAAAATATAAAAACGCAGTAAATTAAACAGGGAAAATGGAGTACAGAGAACTAAGAAATGAGATTGATAGGAAGTGCAAAATAGCTAAGCAGGAGTGGCTAGAAGGCAAATGCAAGGATGTAGAAGAATGTATAAATAGGGGGAAAATATACCGCCTACAGGAAAATAAGAGACATTTGGAGGCAAGATAAGCAGCTGTACGAAATAAATAACTTAGATGGAAAACCAGTTATCAGCAAAGAAGGGAAATCTGAAAGGTGGAAAGAGTATATCGAGGGGCTCTACAAAGGAAATGAACTTACAGACAATATTGTAATAAGGGAAGAGGAAATAGATGAAGTAGGAGATACTAAACAGAGAGAAGAATTTGATAGAGCCATGAAAGACCTAAGTCGAAATAAGGCCCCTGGAGTAGATGACATTTCTTCGGAGCTATTGAAGTCTCTGGGAAAACCATCCATGACCAAACTATTTCACCTCGTGCGTAAGATGTACGAGAAAGAAGAAATACCCTCGGACTTTAAGAAAATTGTAATAATCCCCATTCCAAAGAAAGCAGGTGCAGACAGGTGTGAAAATTACAGAACCATCTGTTTAATATGTCATGGTTGAAAAATTTTAACACGGATTATTTACAGAAGGATGCAAAAGCTGGTAGAAGCGGAGATCGGGGAAGATCAGTTTGGATTCAGGAGAAATGTAGGAACACGGCAGGCAATATTCACTTTACGATTTAACACAGGGACAGTGGCGTAGCGGAGAAGCTGCACTTATTGCCTCATTCATAAACACAATAATACATTATTAAAATAATAAGATTCTAGCAATATTAATTGACATTGCAGAAACTAATATTTTAAAACATGAAATTAAAATGCTATTCCTCATGCCTCGAAAAGAGTGGGGTTCTAGTTTTAACAAAATGCTAATCTAGCGACATAAAATAAATTACAATTTTATAAAAAATATATGGAAGACGACAGACGGTCGTCTTTCAAATGACATAGAGCTTTATTACAACAACAAAAAACTAAAGATCAAAAAATGTTCGAAAGATTGCGCTTCATCTGATCAGAAAAACAATAATTAGCATAACAAATTGAGACAAAACAAAGATAATGTTCTTTACAGGAAATTTTCAATATGTTCACCATCATTCCTCAACAATAGCTGTATTCGAGGGATGATGATGTGAACAGCAAGTAAAGCATGTTATGAGTAATGGTGAGGCATTGGCGTCAGATGTTGTCTTTCAGCATTCCTAGAGATGTCAGTCGATAACCATACACTTGCGACTTCAGGTAACCCCAAAGCCAATAATCGCACGGACTGAGGTCTGGCTGGCCGCGGTGGCCGAGCGTTCTGCGGCGTGCCAGTCGCGGTTTGCACGGCTGCTGCTGTCGGGGGTCCGAATCTCCCCTCGGGCATGGATGTTTGTGCCGCTTTTAGTATAAGCTAATTTATAAGTAGTTTGTAAGTTTAGGGAATGATGAACCCGTAGTTAAGTCCCATAAGCTGTAAAAACATTCGAACATTGGAACTGAGGTCTGGGGTCTGGGAGGCTAAGAATGCCGAAAGTGGCGGCTGAGTACACGATCATCACCAAACGACGCGCGCAAGAGATCTTTCACGCGTCTACCAATACTTTGTTTTTCTTCTAATAAAACCCCTTGTCATTCCAAGCATGTGTGTCAATTTTTACCGCTCTATCTACATTATTGCTTGATTTATTAAGTTTTCAAATTCATACTGACTATTTGATCACCCGGTATATATGAGACTTATCTTGAAAAGAAGCTGCCCTATTTTTTAAAATTCATATAAAAAATCTTAGTTACTGAGAAAAGGTACAGCAAAGATTGAACTATATCTCTAAATAATCACCAAAAGAAGAGAGAAAGTTATCATATCATCGTATCAATGGGGTAGATAATAAGAGGGCGAGGTCCAAACCCACCTTCAGGGATAAACCCACAACTCTTTCTTTTCTTTTCTGTAGCTGACAATTATATTAGTGTTCCACTTTTAATTATAAACGTTGAAATGACTTGACGGTTCAGTACTAGATATTTTAAATACTGAATGGAATGAACATCTTATACTTGAGAATTGTACCACAGTCTAATGTACACAGTCGCGACACTCACTGCTGTGAAAGTTGTTACCAACTGACAGTTGCAACTACGCTACCGCTTCTAGTGGTGGGCAAGGTGCCGCAAGAGAGATGTTTGTTTGTAATTACTTTTGTACATGATCAGCCGAATAGTTTCTGTAATTTTTGCGTACCAGACATCAGTAAAATACCGAGGGACATAAACAATCGTTAAATAAATGTAAAAACAGCCGAAGTTCCCTGATTCACTAATATTGAGAACAATTTATTCACGAGGAAATACTTACCAATATGTGTATATTTTGTAGCCTACTCCACTGAATGTGAGAGAATATAAACAAACAAGAAACATTAATTCCCGTTTTGTGGTCTGTTCCTATAAGACAGGAACTGTCTTTGACGTGCAAAAAATTGAGTATGTTGTCTAATGATTCGAACATTTTTACACTTCACTCGTCTTTGTTACAAACCCATATACCTTTAAGTACAACTATTTTTCATTGTAAAAGGAATGCCTTGAAGATTCTTGCTGTTAGTGGGAATTGCTTTCTGCTTTGATGGGACACTGCGGTTTTTTTTTCCTTCGGTATTTTATTTTCGTGAGGATTTCCCCTCAGCTACGGGTATAGTGGCTGGTGTGGCATATTTAATAATGTAGGTAATGCATTCCATATCAGTTTCTTGTGTTCAACACACACTGATTCACTGGAATTGTAGTGAAGAAATAGTGACGTTTATGAGTAGAAAACCGATGTCTTTCTTTAGATGGACCGTTTCATACCCTCCAACGGTTCTAACGAAACCTGATAAAGACAACTGTGGAGTTATTTTTCTGGTTATTACCTATTATATGGCACTGCATACCTTCCACGTTGTAAAAAGTGTGTTAAAATCATTATCAGATACTGTATCCAGAAATGTACCTCGCCAGCCGCTTGGAGCTCTGCTGTCGTGGCGTATAAAAAATCAGTGGGAGTATCGTGACAGTATATGTTAGACTGTGACTGTTCCCTTCTTCCCAGGAGAATAAATTATCCCCCGCCCTAGTTGGGGCCATCTTTTATAGCCCCGTGTCGTGGAAGTCTGCCGCCTGTGAATGGGACCAGCGTCTCAGCTCTTCGCTGGCTGGAGGATGGATTTCCTGAGGTGTCAGAAAAATTGAAATAGCTTGGTGCAAGATCTGGACTGTATGTTGGATGATCAAACAGGATTATTTGCTGCTACACAATTTGTTGAAAGATGCCTAGTACTATGTCATGTAATAAGGATCTCGTTGTCTTCGTAAAATTGCCACTGAGCTCCATAGTCGTGTGGTGACATTTCTCGAGAATGCGCTGCAGCACCAACTCACTGAGCTCTTCATCATGGGGACCTCGACATCCTTAAGCCTACAGCAGCGGTACTCCATATCCTCATGATGTTCTGCCTGTTAACCCCATGAACGTTGGTAAGCGCTGTCTTTTCTACAGTAAGGAATCCTATCCCTAGCCGAACCGCTCGGGTGGCTGGGAAACGAATAAGACGCGCCAATGCTGGGCTCTGCCTCCGCAGTAACAACTGGCTGTCTCTGGCCGACGTTTATCACCTAGTAGATCTAAACAGGTATAAATTAAAGTAAGAGTATCGGGAAAATTCCTTTTTGGATGCGCCTCCCACGCACAGCGGCCGGTGTAAGTCCTTTCCCTCACTACGAAACACTTCAGAGCGCATGTGACACTCGCTACTGCGCATGAACACCGGTCAGTCAGCCGGGCTGACACCCGTTACTGCCGCAGTATATTTGTGGCAGTAAAGCTGTCAGGCGGACAAATGAGGCAGCTCTGCGCTTGACAGTGTTACGCAACATAGATGACCGTAACATACCTAGTTTTGTGACGGCCACTGCAGCAATTAGTGAACTGTTCACGCATCAGTTATTCATTGCATGCTAAAGTTTTTCATCTAATATTTTGCAAGTAATACCAGCTATATAAAAATAATCAGAAATTTTAATAGCTACATGTATTTCATTAGAAATGTGTATGGGCCTTAGAGATACAATACTTATGTGAGGTGTTAGGTTAATTAATTTTTTTTTTCATTTTAAAAACAATTAGTCTTGTGTGCGTGAAATTTTTGAGGAGATTATAAATTGCAGGTATGTTACTCTTCATTTGGGTCTTTCGCCACGTTGCTTCTTTCTACGAAAAGACAGTGATTGTAAACATTAGAATCCTACTCTTTTGTAAGCGTAGAAACAAGAGTTCTTAAATGCGAAACACTCGTGACTGGCAAACAAAACATGGGAAATGGCATTGGTGCTCAAGTGCTCTCCGCAACACAACATAAATAGAAACCACTTAATATCACATTGTCATTCAATACTCATCTCTGTTAAAAGTTGCTAGCCTCTACAC
Source organism: Locusta migratoria (assembly GCA_026315105.1). Lineage (NCBI taxonomy): Eukaryota > Metazoa > Arthropoda > Insecta > Orthoptera > Acrididae > Locusta > Locusta migratoria. Next base: position 371,722,141 of record CM048745.1, read on the forward strand.
CATAGGAAAATTAATCTTTATTTCTGCTGAACTGAGAAGAAGTTGATCCAATTACAGCGTTAATTAATTTACATAATTTTCAGCAGCACTCCAAAAAAGTAGTTCGGAGGTTCTCGCTGTAACTGTTTCGACAAAGCCATTGATGGCGGCGTGCTCGTTTCTTGTGTGCAGCAATTGTCTATGTCAGCGACGTAACATACACAGAACCTTAAGTGTTGAGAACTGACTCTTATGCCGTTCTCTGTTGTGTTGATTAGCAAGTTAACACTGCGAAGACGGGTTCCTACGTTCACTAACTATACTCGTTACAGACTAGCGACTTGGGACAGATGTATGCCGTTTTTCAGCTTTCTAAATGGTTTTCGACTCCTATAATCTGTGAAATGTACTTATAGCGCTTGGAATACCTCGGCAAAAGAGATGGCAGCCCTTGTTTTGTGTCTCTACGGATTAAGAGACCAGAGAATATGGCGTGTACTTGCTTTTCGGCACTTACGTTGATCATGTTGCGACGTGTCGTGCTGTACAATATCACGTATACTGCTAAGGATCTCGACTGGTGTCTGTACATACAGTATATTATGTATTTACTTCACGATGTAACTGTCCAAAAGACGGAAAGACAGAAAGAAACACGTTGTTTGTAAGCAAAACGCTCGTTGCCTAAAAGGGTAGAGTGATAAAATGCGGTGTCGGGCTTCAGTCGCGGTCAGTCAAACGTTTTCATAAGTACAAATCACTCCTTCCACCTCCGAAAATGTTTGTTGAGATGAAAAATCCCGAGAGATACCCTGGTCTGGATTTCACGTGAAAGTACAAGTGCCGGCCGCGGTGGCCGAGGGGATTGAGGCGCTCCACTCACGGTCCGCACGGCCACTACGGTCGGGGGTTCGAATCCCCTCTCGGGCATGGATATTTGTGCCGTCCTTAGTTGTAAGTAGTTCATAAGTAGTTTGTAGGTTTAGGGACTGATGACCCCGTAGTTAAGTGCCATAGACTCTACAAACATTTGAACATTTGATTTGAAACTACAAGTCTTCCTGTTGCGGGCTGCTGATGTCATCTCTAAGGTCGGAGGTAGGCAATGACATACATCCTCGTATATGACCATGTCTAAAAAATCATACTGCGTTTGCAAATAGTCTTCGGATTTGCTTTACCTTTCAAAGGGAAACATTATAGGTGTGAATTGATTTTGACGACAATACTCAAGATTACTGTATCGAATGCCGTTATCCGAACGACATCACGAAGACACAGTTGAACTTTGAAAGATTTTGGATTATAATAAAGAAAGGCAGCTCTTTTCCTCTGTGGCCAAAACGGGCTGCTACCCTACACTAGTAAGAGGACGGTATGGCGTAAATTTTCATGCTTGTAATTTACCTAGGGGATATCCGCCGTCAGTGATAAATGACATACAAGTAAATCTCAAATAGCCGTGGTGGAGTAGCCGAGCGGTCTAAAGCACCTCGCTGCGGAGAGCGCGGTTGCTCGCCGTGGAGGTTCGAGTCCTCCCTGCGGCATGGGTGTGTGTGTTTGTCAGTAGGTTAGTTTACCTAGGTTTCAGTAGTTTGTAAGCTACGGACTCGTGACCACGCAGTTTGGTCCGATAGATTCACAGACATTTGAACATTGGAATTTGAATCTCAAACAACCTAAGGCGGCTTTGCACTATAGTAGTTGCTGTTGCCGTTATTGAGAGGAAATTGTCTTACTTTCTAAATCATATTTAAATTTGTTAGCGCTGATTCAAATAAAAAAAATAATCATCTACAATTAATTCAATATTAACGTAAATTTAAAATATTCTAAAAACAATTAAATTCTTTATTCCTTAAAACCGTCTTGATTGCAAATTTATTTATTAGTAATGACGCGTTTCGCCCTTTAGCAGGGCATCTTCAGATTATAATGCGCTCTCCGTGGTGTGACACCGTGTGAGTCAGTACAAGTCGGCGGAGCAGCACACCACGCCCGTCCACCGCCCGTGAGCGCAATTGTAGGCATGGGCTTATCTTGTGTCATCAGAGACTACCGCTTCGATTAAGGGCCACAAGGGAAAAAAATCCCAAGAAAATAGAAACATCGCAATAACAACTTACGGTGTCACACCACGGAGAGCGCATTATAATCTGAAGATGCCCTGCTAAAGGGCGAAACGCTTCATTAACTAATAAATAAATTTGCAATCAAGACGGTTTTAAGGAATATTTATTCTAACTGATTGCTGTTGTACTCCATGGATTGGGAATCATTTTATATTAAATTCTTTTGCTCCGTCAGATCTGGCGACCGAACATCGTAGAATGGTTTCTCTTTCAGTGGAATCTAAGATGAGTCAAAATATCTTCTGCTTTCCAGCACGCTGCTTCACATACGATTGGACGAGTTTTCTTGTTAAAACATATGAGAATTTGGGCAGTGAAGTGTAGCTACAATTTCTGAGATTAGAATAACGGACATGTTCAAAATGTTCAAATGTTTGTAAAGCTTATGGGACTTAACTACGGGGTCATCAGTCCCTAAACTTACAAACAACGTATGAACTACTTACGAACTAGGACGGCACAAATATCCATGCCCGAGGGGGATTCGAACCCCCGACCATAGTGGCCGTGCAGACCGTGATTGGAGCGCCTCAGTCACCTCGGCCACCGCGGCCGGCGATAACGGACATTCCCTATCGTGATGGCATTTGAGATCGATAATATTATAAAATGGCCTTCCGTAATTTTTAATTGATTCCGTGAGACAAATACATGTTTTGTATATATTTGGTAGTAACTTCCAGTGAGCAGATATCGCTAGGATTCAGTGTTGTATTTTATCTAGTATTTCGTTTGGCACTCGATCGGCACATCAGACGTTTCTCGGGCCCGTGTGGTGTCAGCTGGTCGTCATCGGATTTTAAGAACAAAGACCGCCCACAGCGAACAGACACGCATTCGCTCGCTCGGCCGTACGAAAAGGATCAGTAAACTGGATTCACAGTGGCAGGGCTTTCGTATGATACCAACCACTCAGTGGGAAAATGTCAGTGTCCAGTTACCCATTTAGAAAGAAAATTCTGATTTGCTTTTTTATACAAATCTATTGGCTCGTTCTCAGAAGCGAAATCAAAGTAAAGATATTTCAGCTGGATTTCGCGGTATTTTAAATACATGGAACTGTGGGTTCACCTGACGGTCACATAATTTAATATTATGTTCGTCCCTTTTTTCACTTCTGGTACTTCTCATTACTTTTTCATTTTGCGGTTTGCGCTCCGTACATATACTATACACCATAGACTATTATTCCATCCAACGAATCCCGTAATTATTCATCACATTCACTGACTATAGCTATATTACGGAATTTTTTCACTGATATACTTTCAACCTGAATTTTTATACTACAGTCTAACCTTTCGTTAAGCTTCTTCGTTGTATATGTGGAAGAGTAATGGCGGAAGGTTGCGATTCCCCTTTTACCTCTATGTAATGCGACCTCTTAACCTATCTTGGTCTTGTATTATTATTATCCTCTTTTGTTTCTGGTACATACTATATGTAATTATACTTGCCGTCTTTTTGTATAGCTAAAATCGTTCTCGGAATTTCGAATACCTGGCCTCAGTTTACCTTGGTGAACGGTTTTTCCGCGCCGACAGATATTACGAACGTGTCTTGCTTTCATTATCAAGTGTAATGTCAGAACTGTTTGCACGGTGTTTTACCTTTCCTGAAGCCAAATTGGCTATCTAACAGATCTTCGATTTTCGTTTCCATTCCGCCCCTGGGTACGCTTTACAATACCATATCGGATTTCGATACTTCTGAATGTCATTATGTAAACCAGATGGAAATTTCTCATGTCTCCAAGTCTTTTCCAAATACAGCTTTTCCTCTCGTGATGTGTGCAGACAGTATTTGCTGCTACAATCGTCTATTTGCTACAGGTCAAAGATAGCCTACGTCTTTGTCCTCTCTCGTTGTGCGCGCAAATGGCTTTGTGCTCTATAAGTTGATGTTACAATATATTGCGAGTCCACAGTGAAGAACCCTATTTCTTTAAATAAATTGATGAGTTGGACGCTTCCCAGCAATTTATCTGATTACACGCTTTTGTACAATGAATGTGTGTGTACTCAGTGGTGAATTAGCTCAAAATATGATGCCATATGAGAAAAGTGAATAAAAAACCCAGAAGTTTCAGCAGTTCATCAACGTGTTTCTTTCAATTCAGTCACTCATCAATACACACATTTAAGAATATTGTACATTAACTACAGACTTCTGTTCAAAATATTTGTTTATTAATTTACTGTATAGAACTCCGTGCACTGTGTTTGATCGAAATTTAAAGCGTGTCCAGTAGAAAGGAAGAAAATGATTTCCTAAAGATATTATTTACAGTTTCGTCAGTGAATTCTCGTTTGTCAATTGTGATTACAATATTGGTATCGTCAGGGAAACCACTGGCTTTGCATCTTCGTGAATATAGAACGGAGATTCTTTCATAAATATTAAGAACAGCAAAGGACTGACGACCGAGTCCTTTCGTACCCCCTTCTTAATAGCACTCCAGTTTAAGGAAACATAGGAGTCTTTCTAATTATGTGAACCACGTATTTCAATTTTTTTGCACTTTTCCAGTTATGTAAGAATTAAACTATTGGTGCACGGACCCACTCATACTACAATACTACAATCAAAAGCCTTTGATACATCACAAAAATCCCAACGGGTGATGCTAATTCTAGTCTGAAGTGTACTGTAATCCTTTGAAGCACTGGAGAGGAAATGATAGTGGCAGCTACATAAGGACCGCCACTACACTAACCGAAGACATTTATAAGTCAATGAAGATATTAAAAGGAGATATTAAGAGTATTGTTACTGAATATGCGTATTACTGTTGCCTTCGGTAGATGGTGCGATAAATGTCTAGAAATCTAAAATCACAAGCAAATGCTACAGCTATGCATTTCATGCATGTAGATTAAAACGGAGGCTAATCAGACATCCAGTTAATTTACTGACAATTATGATTCCACTGTTGAAAATTCAATCGCAGGGATTTCGAATGTTACAAATTGACTATGCATCCGCCAACGCACTACACGGCTCATCTGACAGCCGTCGTAAAATCCATTAATCTCTTCACAATGTCAGAAAATCGCGTTATGTTTACAAAAGGGCTTTAGCTTTGCCTGTGACAACCGCACTAAAAATTATGTTTCTGGACGTGAACAACCGCCTAAAGATAAAAATATAGGGAAACAGCTATGGGTACTTTTTGTGTGAATAAGCAGCTTGAAAAATAGTGACCGGTTACTGTTTCTTTTATATACGACAATCAACTTCACTAATTCACGATGCGTTTGCTTGTAAAATGCGGCTACAACAAAGCATCTGTATCATAGAAGATGCTATTGGAAAAGGTACAACCTCATGGATAAAAATGCGGTCTTAGTACGTCCTTAGTAAGTTTGAAAAGTTGACGGTCAATTAAATTCTAAGTTTGACACAAAGTTTCATTTTTTTACCTTACCGTAATTATGAAAGGGATAAAAGGAGTTGTAGTGCTTGAAGCGTGAATACTGAAAATGTATTTATTCAGTATTTGAAAGTGAGAACTTTTAGTGATATTCAGTAAACTTTACACTCTATTTCAAACTTATATACCACCTTTTACTACCGTATAACACTCAGAAAAATATGAAATAAAAGAAAACCATCGCCTACTATACTGTTATTGTTATTGTAATTTTACTATCGAATTAAGCTGCATTGTGCTTACCATTGTAATTTATAGCTTCTACGTTAATAACTGTTTTTGTGAACACATTTTACGTACTATATTCATATATATACCACTCAATACGCCTAAAATTATATCATTATTCGATTAACAATACGTGAGGTATGGGTTCATAAACATTGTGACGCGTGAGAAACTACCACATCTCCCACGATGTACCATATTAATATGAAGTGTTTATAACATAAATGGGACAAGTCCAAAAACTGACTTTTTACCTAATACTGCCGTCCCCTTCTCTGTCACGACATCTTTATTCTGGTGGAAGTTGTTTCTGCAAACGCCATAAGGTACAACGTATATGGATTTAAAAATCTAACTGCCTAGTAAAAGATAACTTGTCTCTTGTTCTCCCAACAAAAAGAAAACTCCAGGAATCGTAGGTTTTCTGTTGGTAGAGCCGTATGCAATTTTTTTAGGATGCTTAAATGAAGTCACAACCATGATTTTATGCTACATGACATTCCTTTAGAAAAGCTAAGAGAGGAGCTTCTTTTGCTTAGTGATAGGTGTTCAGGCGGGAACAAAAGTAAACTTGTGGTTCAGTTTTTGTACAGTCTAGTGCACAAAAAATGTTCAAATGTTTGTACAGCTTATGGGACTTAACTACGGGGTCATCAGTCCCTAAACTTACAAACTATTTATGATCTAGCTAATACTAAGGACAATACAAATATCCATGCTCGACGGGGGATTCGAACCCCCAACCGTAGTGGTCATGCAGACCGTGACTGGCGCGCCTCAGTCCCCTCGGCCACCGCGGCCGACTCTACTGCACATCTTGAAGGTCCACAACGGGATCACATATTTGTTTCCAGCGAGAAGACATACTTATTTCCTTAATGATGAAGACTTGTCGTTGATAAGGCATCAGATGACTGCAGAAATTCCTGAAACGTGAGACAGGGAATTTATTGAATTCCTTACACCACATCATTTATTCCAACTGATAATAATGAAACATTACGACTTCACAGACATTACACATACTACTAAGTCTTTATTAAGGCCAATCCTCCACTCAAACTGCAGCAGGTACGAATGATTCTCATTGATTTGTAATACAGGTTTTGTGTTCATTGCGGCATTCTTACTTTGGACCGTGGAATAAACATATCATTGCAAAGAGAAGTAGTGGAACATAATGCATTACTTTGGATTTTCATCAGATGTACAAGGAGAATCCAGACATTCAGGCAGCTAATGCAACAGATCTTTGCAATATGATGCAGTTTCTGTACGAAGAAACAAAGAATTCCTTTATTCTACCCCGTACGAAGATTGTAATGATGAGAAGGAGTTGGAAGTTGATGATCATGACAACAGTGATGGGTGCATGGATGAATAACAACTAATAATGGGAACCATAACCTTTATTTCCAGTTCGTTGAAAATGAAATATTTTCTTCAAGATTACGAACTCATTGAGAGCATTGTGAAAATTCGCTATATAAGTTCAGTGTAAAATATTAGTTTTTATGTTTCTTAATTTTCCACAAATACGAGACAAGTCTAAAGAAAAAACGCTCCTTAAAAATAAACTTATAAGCGAACATTTCCAGAAAAGGTGTTCCTGTTTAACATACTCTGAATGTCGTTTGGATGCTTCTCATCCTTTAAACGATGGACAGTTTTTCTTGATTTCTGAAAAATCATTATGTCGGCCGGTTTTCGTAATAAACCTTTCAATTATACCAGCTTTCCTGCTTACTCTCTTATCAACCTATGGCGCAGTCAGTTTTCAAATCTTCCGCTGAATGTAGATGTATCTGCGATGTGGTTCAGGTATGTGAAACATATGCGTGAAAGACTGCCCCTTCGTTCGTTCTTTCAAAAATGTTTAAATGTTTGCAATCCCATGGGACCAAACTACGTTGGTCATCAGTCCCTAGTCTTATTAACTACTTACACTAAGTTAAACTAACCTAAGGACAACACTCACATCCATGCTTGAGGGAGGATTCGAACCCCCGAAGCAGGCGGCCACGCGATCCGTAACGTGGCGCTCAAGACCGCTCGGCTACTCACGCGGACTATTAGTTTTTTTCAAATGTTCAAATGTTTGTAACGTCTATGGGACTTAACTACGGGGTTATCAGAGTCTAAACTTACAAACTACTTACGAGCTAACTAAGACTAAGGACGGCACAAATATCCATGTCCAAGGGGGGATTCGAACCTCCGACCGCAGTGGCCGTGCAAACCGTGACTGAAGCGCCTCAGTCCCCTCGGGCACCGCGGCCGGCCATTAGTTTATGGTTTTTTTTTTTTTTTTTTTTTTTAACCACTCATGGTATTCACAACACATGTCCAAGACAGTGCACCACTCGGTGTTACTGCAGCATCATTCTGTGCTGCATTACACTGGCTGATAATACGGCGTTGCGCAGGTAATTATTCATTTATTTATTTATTTGAATCTTCTATTCTTCCACTTTTCTTCCCTCCTCTGTTTATCCATTACGTCCTCCCCTCGGTCTTTGTTCTCCCCCTCCGTTTTTCTCAGTCACATCGTGTTCCCATATCTACGAATTATTACGTGTATCAACGAATGTTAACGTCATCACTTTTGTAAGGTATCCTTAGACTTTCACCTTAAGATATTCTGTGTAAACAGTGATGTTCCTTTTGATTGGAATATGTAAGGTGTAAAATAACGTCAATATTAGGGTAAAAGTGTAGATGAATCTCGACGTCACTTGAAGGTACGCTCCGCCATGCACCTTAAGAAGTCTGACAGTGATGTTACTCTTGTTTCTACAGTCAGTTGTATACAATTTATGATGAATGTCTCCTGAATTATATGTTACCCGCTCGGTTAGCCGTGTGGTGTAACGCACCGATTTCCGAGACGGGGAGGCGTACCGGGCCCGGTTCGAATCCGGCCGTCGGATTAACGAAAGGGGACGGAGTACCGGCCAACCTGGATGTGGTTTTGGGCTGTTTTCCACATCCCCCTAGGTGAATAACGGACTGGTACCCAAATCGCGCCTCAGATACACGATTCGCAAACATTTCGCAACACTTTACACTTTCACACACAAATTACAATACACGCAGACATTTTGGGTACACATTTCCTCCTGCGGGGTATGGGGTGGCGGCCACCCTGTAAATATTGCCGCGAGAGACCACGTACACCGACGTCTATCACAAAATTGTATCTTGCGCATATTTCCGCCAGTAAATGGAAGTTAGAGATGGCTGTGTGTTCCATACGTCAGTGTATTTCATAATTACACCAAGAAACTTGTAAGGGATGAATTAGGCGTCTTGAGGAACAATATGAAAATGGAAATCGCGAGAGACAACGTACACCGACTTTCGGCGTGGCGCAGGGGATAGCGTCACGGCCTGCGGCGCTGAAGGTCGCCGGTTCAATCCCGCCCACCAACAAATATTTAATTCTTTGTAATTAACAATTCCAGAATGTTCTACATCTTTTTTATGTTCACTTGTAAATTCTACTTGTTTCCTATGTTAAGTGTTCTTCTAATTTCTGGTACATTCTATCTGTGTATAAATAGCAGAGCACTCTGCCCGAGAGACAGTCAGTGCTGCGTGTATGTTCGTAATAAACGTGCTTTTAGTATAAGTACTGTGTTCAGTTGCCTTCGAAGTTAAAACTGCTTCCATTGCAACACGACTATATTAACACATGCCAAATCCACGTTTAACAAAATACCGATCCTGCATGTGCGGGAAAAGGGCCAAAGAGAGACTGGACTGGTCTTCTGAATTATATGTTGAGCATGGGTCTAACATTATCTGTGATCTTCTTCTTAATTTAAATGGCAGTTGTGCAAACTTTCAGCAACACTGGAATAAAAAGGTAGATTTGTAAGCAATATAAACACATAAACGCACAAACAGTCACTATACTCTAGATATAAGGATTATACTTGTCAGGTAATATGTCGTTGTAAACGCTGAGCTGTGTGCGAAGGAATAATAGGGCTTAACACCCCGTCGCCGGCCGCGGTGGCCGTGGAGACTGAGGCGCTTCAGTCACCGTCTGCACAGCCACTACGGTCGGGGGTTCGAATCCCCCCTCGGGCATGGATATTTGTGCCGTCTTTAGTATAAGGTAGTTCATAAGTAGTTTGTAAGTTTAGGGACTGATGACCCCATAGTTAAGTCCCATAAGCTCCACAAACGTTTGAATGTTTTTTTGAACACCCCGTCAATAGCGTGGTCAATACAGACAGAGCTCACGCTCGGATTTTTGGGTAAGAATGTGATAAGGGAATTGGATGTTTCCTTTGAAAGAAACCATCCCAGCATTTGCCTGAAATGATTTAGGGAAATTAAGGAAATCCTAAATCTGGATGGCCGGAGGTGGATTTGAACCACCACTGTGAGAAATAAATTGCAGATCTACTAATATTACGTGAGCTATGGCGTCAGAAACAACTTCATGTGTGACAAACTGCATATCATAATACGGCGTCTTAATTTATAGCATCTTTACCGCTCACTTTGTTCACAATCTATTTTAGTGTCAGTACTCATATCTTCCACAGAATGTATTAACGAAAATTATACTTTGTACAAAACGTGGTTCAATTACTTGACGTCACAAACAGATGCTAGAGTAAATTTCACCGAGCAGTATAACCGTACGGCCTGCGAATCGTGCGGCCGCTCTCGTCACAGGTTCGAATCCTCCCTTGGGCGTTGTCTTTGGTATAAAATAGGTTAAGTCGTTTGTAAATCTAAGGACATGATGCCTTCAACAGTTTTGTCCCTTAGGTTTACAATCATTTAATATTTCAACAACTGTTTTATCGTACCTGAAGGTTTCATTTATTACTTCTTTACTATTACTCCTTTGAGTCACAACAAATTTCAAAGACTGTCCATCACTAGGTGTGACTAAAACAACATTGCAAACTATAAATTTCAGCTCATACGAGGTTAACACTGAGATGCTTGAAAACAGACGCATATGAACCGTCGACTTTAAGAACGCGAGTCCAATGTGTTACCACTGCGCCACCTTGCTCGGTACAGGGTGTAAACCTGCAGAAAATCCATTTTACAGGTATGCGGTATATGTGACATTCAAGGGTGTCAGCGACGTTTCACTTGCTTTTTCAGGGCACTGAATTAAATGAGGCAGTTGGAAAATTGTTCATAGGCCGCGGATCCTACCCTGGCCTTCTGTTTAAAAGCCACATGCTTTATCCACTAAGCCACCTGGTCGCGGTGGATACCACAGTTGCAGGAGCTATCCTAGTACGCACGTAGCTAGAGACAAATTCCCAACGTATAACCCACACTCATCGCCGGATCTACGACATTTTCCAACCCGGGCCCAAACTTAATATTGGCACCCTCCATCTCCTACTCCGCGTCCCACGTTTTGGTATACCCCAGTCGGCTACTCTCTTTTTTTAGCCCGCCCTGTCTCACCCCATCCCGCTCGTCAGAGGAACGGGTCACTTGCTCTTGAACTCCAGTTGCCACCCTTCAGCTTGTGTCGCCAGACACCCGGGTGTGTCTCCCTCTAAACCAGGGGCAAACTACACTTCTTGCCGCGGTACAGTGGCCCAGCGTTCTAACAAGGGAACTTCCTCATCGCAACCCCCCCCCCCCCCTCAGATTTAGTTGTTGGTGCAGTGGTTTGACCTTGAAAAACTGAACACAGAGCAGCCGAGAAAATAAGAAGTTGTGTGTAACTATGGATAAAAAATAAGCAAAATATAAAAACTGAGCAGCCCACGGGAAAGATGAGCAACGTCGAGCAGATAGTGGCTATCGTGAGGTGCTGCGGATCGAGAGTTCATGGGTTTGAGCCTTCTCACAGGCGAAAATTTTAATTTTGTCATTATTTTCAGAAAATTATTATCTGTCCGTCCGATGCGAGGTAACTGCGCCGTAGTTTGGGGACGCTAGCCTAATAAACAAACATCTAAACACGCGTCGTTAGTCTACTGTCAAACTGTTGCATTCATTTGTTGCATTTTATGTGACAAACTGCTATGTTTTCATACCTTTTTGGGAGCGATTATCCCATCCACAAGAAAACCTAAATTGTGCAAACTTTTTACTCATTCACCAAGTGTACTACTTAGGTGGGTCGACAAGAGAGTCCTGTAATTTGACGCACATACCGTCACCAGTGTCGTATAGAATACATCAGACGTGGTTTCCTGTGGAGGAATAGGTTGACCTGTCACCATGTAATCAAATGTTTTAGGTTCCCTTTCGTCTGCTAATCGCACGATTTTGCGGTGCGGTCGCAAAACACAGACACTACATTGATTACAGTGAACAGAGATGTCAATGAAGGGACGGACAAAATGCGAAAATTAACAAAAACAAAATTTTCGTTCGTGGGAAGGCTAATCAATGACCTCTCGCTCTACAGCTCCTCTGCTTACAACGTGCTCGACGTTGCCTATCTTTCGCATCGAACGTTCCGTTATTATATTTTGCTTATTTTTTTCATCGTTCAACACAACTTCATCCAGTTTTTTCGACTGATCTGTGTTCAGTTTTTCACGGTATATCCACTGACCCAACATATAACTAAAGCTGAGGGAGGTGCGATGGGGAGGTTCCCTTCTAGGACGCCTTGCTGTGGAGCTCGGGTTTGCTCGCCGTTTGAGGTTCGAGTGCTTCCTCGGGCATGGGTGTGCGTGTGTGCTTCTGTCTGTCTGTGTGTGTGTGTGTGTGTGTGTGTGTGTGTGTGCCGTAGTTAGGTTCGTTTAACTTAGTTTAAGTAATTTGTACACTTAGGGACAAATAAACAACGAATTTACGTGTCATAGTTTTACAAACATTTCAGCATTTTGAACTAAACTTGTATTATAGTGCCCTTGCCTATTATTCTCGTTTACTAGCAACCATGGTTTAGTCGATTCCGGTAAAGAGAAAGAGTTTGCTGATAGAAAAGTCGCCATTTATCTATTACTGTGATGGCGGTCAGAAAGATCCTCAAATTTCATTGCGGGTAGACACGAGCGCTGATATATTTACGGGAATCGAGTAACTACGGTCGAAACTAAACGAGGATAATGGGGAGGCGACAGTGTGGTAGAAGAAGAAAAGGGCCTTTCATTGCCTCCCACGCACAGCGGCCGGTGTAAGTTCGAACTGTATCCATTTGACTTGCAGCCAATGTAACAGACTCCCACCAGTAGTCCTTTTCCTGATGACTGTGCTGTCTAGTAGTTCCCTCGTTGAGGCAAAGTCGCCTTTCTTCATTACGCGAACAATCGGGTGAAGACAAAAATTCTTTTCACACCCTTGGATAATATCTAACCAATCATCACATGAGAATTTTATTTATTTATTTTTTGTTTTGTTTTTTTGTTTGCCACAGGTAATTTTGTCAGACCAAAGTCTGCCTTTCCCTCACTCTTTGGTGGATATTCTGAACAACGCTCCATAATATGGTCACTACAAGACCCTTCACATTCAGTCTTCCCTAATGCACTTGGGCATACATACTTTGAACAAAGGCGGGTAGCAGTTAAAGCAAAAACACGGTGGCACAATATAGGCACAGATGATGAAATCTCAGAAATACGTACTTGTAGCTCTGAACTGTAGCTGTTTCTCTGTTTTCAAACGTCTCTGTAACTCGTTTTAAACTAAAAGTGGAGTTACGCCACTTGTCCTCTCAATCTCTCACATAACACAATAAGTTTTTCTGATGCTAAATGAGGACGTTTGAGTCCAGGCAAGATCGCGAGAGGCACGCATCACAAAGAGTTATAGATTGGTCTATGGAATGTCGCATATAAAGGGTGAATCTAAATTCGCACACTCGGGTTCACAGCGCGATTCCTCACCTGCCAACAATGAAAAATGTCTATCACAAAATTGTATCCTACGCATATTTCCGCCAGTAAATGGAAGTTAATTACTGTGTGTTCCATACGTCAGTGTGTTTCATAATTACACCAACAAATGTGTAAGGGATGTATTAGGCGTCTTGAGGAACAATATGAGTATGGAAACCCATGCCCGGAAACGCCATTTAACGACGCTACGGACAAGTCCAAGTTACAGGCAACAGCTCCTGCCGCTAGACATCCCCTCCAGCAACTTCGAAGCTCTGTTGCGTCATTGGATGACGTTTCCGGGCACGGGTATCTATGCTCACTATGTTCTTCAAGACACCTCTCACATCCCCAAGAAGTTTGTTCCTGTGGTAGTGTAATTCTGAAACACACTGACGTAAGGGACACACACCCATCTCAATTTTTGACATTTAGTGTCGGAAATATGCGCAGGACGAAATTTTGTGACAGACATTTTTTTATTGCTAGCATTTGAAGAATCTCGCTGCGAAGCCTGAGTGCGCGAATTTAGATTCACCCTGTATACCATACAATACGTGCCGATCCTGGTCGGGTTGCTAGTAGATGTGTAGAAATGAAACGAAACCTTGCCGAAGATAAGGACGAGTGTATGTAATGTTTAATGAAGCGGGATAGATCTGCTTCAAAACCATTTATATATACTTGGAACTATTCTGATACCACTTAAGCCCTGCCAGGATCCTTCTGGGTGAGCGCTCCTCTCCGCAGACCGTGAGAATTCTACGAAAGGAAGAAGAGCTGGGAGTTCGTGCTTCTGATATTCTGCGGTTTGTACTTTTATATGTTTATGTTTTCATTAAAATCCACCGCGGTACTAAACAAATAAGTCCAGGAAGGTGTAAGACAAAGAGCTTTTGTTTAAAGAGCGGCCCACTTTATTTTCCGAGCAGTCGACGGGCGCGGCGGAGGAGGCCCTGGGGAGAGGCCACTTCATTCTCTTCTTGAGAGAAAACTTCCGGCTGCGAGCGCCGCATTTTTCCTTCTCCTGAGCGGAAAAAGCCAGCCGCGGCGTTCCCTTTCCGGAGGAGCGTGCGGAACAAGTGGTGGCTGGGGGAGAGCCGGCAGCCACTCCAGAGGGATGCCTTCCTGCCGCTTAGTCTGGCCTGCCCTGCCCCACTCTGTCCAGTTTACTGCGCTACGAGCACTCCGTGTTTCTTGTGCAAACAATACAATACGACTCTCACATACTGCACAGTTCGCATGATAATATTACTAGAGTACGCGGAAGAAAATTCGAAATGAAATAGTAACTTCTTCTGAAGCCGTTTTGTCATTCTTTGACATACTCTAAGGTCAATAATTCTGTGAAACAATCTTTACAGACATAAAATCAATTGTTGTGCGTTACTATTGGTAAAAGTTAGAAATGACTTAACCGATATGTATACTTTTAACTGTTACCAAATAATAAATTAGGGGAGACTGAAGGAGAGGTATTGAATTAAAATTTTTGCCATGGTCAGGATTCGAACCAGGGACCTGTTGCTTACTAGGCGGAAACTATAACCGCTAAGAAACCATGACTTGATTTTTTTTTTTTTCCAGACATTCGATTCAGATGACATATCTTCCTCGTGAAAAAAAGAAAAGAAAACAAATAAGTAAAGAAATAAATAAATGAGGCTCCTTGCCAAATAAATTGCTGTTTCACCTTCTAGTCTATCAAAGGAATGGCGAAAATAAATAAAAATATTACACTTCAAACTACTTCTCGGTCTATTCTCAGCGCAGTGTCTGCTTTAGAGTTCGTCTTCTCGTGCATTATTGTATTTGGTCCGTTTCTTGTAACATAACGTCGGTTTCCCATTTCTGCTGCGTGCTTCTGCTCATAACTCTGAAAGCCCAAAGCGCTGGATATCCCGAGTTACATACACAAATTTAAACCAGAAAACTTAAAAAACAACGCGCAGGTTCTACATTCAGCCTTACATCATGTCTGCACCATGATCCTTAACATATTGCCGTATGTATTTGAATAATCTTTTTGTCCTAGTATCTTCGTGTGTTCATACTCCAGATACGCACAGTAATCTGCAGGCATTGCTTGTCGGCTATAAATTACATAAGCGGCGGTATGTCCTAAAAAACCAAATAGCCGCATTGTGCTTCTTTCTGGGGTATCGTAGTGTCTATGGTCTGATAAGTTCAGTGATGTTAACGTTTTGCGGCGTCGTGCGGTCGATGATTGGCAGTCTGCGTCGCATGTGGTCCACGATCTGGCCAGCGGTGCCGCAGGAGAACCTGTGCAGCAGCGTGTCCACTTGTCCGCAGTCTGAGCATGCTGGGGTGGGGCACAGGTAGATGGCGTTGAGTTTTTCGTTTGTTGGAACTTTGTCATTCACTATCAAAAACCACATTGATTTAACGCGTGACATGGCAATGGATGTTTCTCCATATGATGTTCCACTTTGCATGGGGATATTTTGTTGTAACCCTATTTTCTCTACCATTACTTGCGAGGAAATTATATATTTTGGTGTTAGTATATGGCAGATTTATGTTTTCTGCATGTTGTATGTAGCTGAATTCATTGTAATAGATTCTGATATGACGATAGGCCAACGGTATTGTGGTTTCGTGGATGGGTGGCATCATACTGGTGGGTTTCCAGCGTAGCGTTATCATCTTGGTTATGCTCGGTGTCTGTTTATTAATCGTTTTGTAAATGCGACTAATCAGTAAAGTACGGCACCTGTGTCTTACGCTGACTAGTCCTAGTCCCCCTCTTGTTGTCGGTAAGGTCAGGGTGTCGAAGGATACTTTAAAGATGTGGCCTCTCACGACGTACCAACAGAACGCCTTTTGTATGCTGTCTGCAAGTGGGTTAGAAATAGGTAAGATTTGGTCGAGATAGTACAATCTGCTCGCTATGGATATTCTAACGGTGTGTACTCTTTGTAGAAGGTCCAAATCCCCATCTGAATAAATTTGTGTTGTTGCTCCGATTTTGTGCAACATGTCCGTCCAATTTTTTGTTATCATAACATCTGGTGTAGCACTCCAGTAGATTCCGAGAGATGTATGTTGAGCTCTCGTTTCACACCAGTCGAGGTCGGTGGTATTCCCTATACCTTTACCGATGTGGAGCAACGTTGTCTTTTTAGTGCTTAATTTTGCTCCGCTTGCCATATTATAGACAATGACTATGTCCCTCACCGTGACTAGATGTTCTGTGGATGTCACTGCAAGGCAGATGTCGTCAGCATACGCGATACACACCGCTTTTTCCATTCCTATGTTGATTCCAGGTATTTTGCGCTTGATGCTCTCAAGAAATGGTTCGACTGCTATGGCGTATAAGGCCATAGACAATGGGCAGCCTTGTCTAATAGACCTCCTAATAGATACCTGGTTGCTCAAGTGTCCATTAATCAGCACTCGCGACGATGCATGGTAGATGCAATTCCGAAGTAGGAGTAGCAATCGTTCTCCAAAACCCATCTTCGACATCACCTTGAACAAATAGTCGTGGCTCACGCGGTCGTATGCTTTTCCGAAGTCCAAGAACAACAAAGCGCCAGGTTCATTGTTGTGTGCCAGTGTACATATGATATCCCGCAGTTCACATGCGGCTGATATTACGCTTCTTCCGGGCAGCGCCCCATGCTGGTGTCTTCCAAGTATTTTATGTTGTTTGATACTTGTTATAATTTTAAAATCTGCATTAAGTAAGGTGATAGGCCGCATTTCTTGTATCTTTTTGCTATTTCCCTTCTTGGGTAAGGGGAAGATGAGTCCATCCTTAAGTTCGTGTGGTACAGCAGGGAGGTGCCACATTTCGTTGGTGAGCTGTGTTAACGTGGGGGCCAATATATATACCAGAAGTGTTTGTAGAATTCGGCGCTAAGTCCGTCTGGTCCAGGTGATTTCCGGTTTGCCGCGTTGAAGACTGCCTCTTTGATGTCGTCTTCGCTGAAGGACGCCTCTAGAGTCAGGTTGTCATCTTCTGCCTATTTCATTGACGATACTGTCACAGTGTCTGTCGTTGGCTTCCTGCATGTCATACAGGTCTTTATAATAATTGCATACCCTTGACGATATGTCCCTTTGCCTTTTAGCTACATTCCCTAATCCGTCATCAATTTCTTCTATTAATTTAGCTCTTTCACGCCTGATGGTTCGTAGTGTGTGGTAAAGTGACGCTATTTCTTCGGATGCAACATCCTTCGGTTGTGAGAGTACTATAGACATGAAAAATAAAATTCGATGGTTTGTTTTTGCCAATAGGATTTTTGGTATGCATATCGCTTAGCTGTTGACCGGAGTTTAGGCTTGGCTTTACACAGCCACCATTCGATGGTCGACCTGTATTGCGTCTGTGAACGTCTTGCTTGTGTCCACGCTTGTTCTATTTCTTCATCAAACTGTTTGTCTTGTAACAAGCTGGTGTTCAATTTCCAGTAACCTCTCCCACGGTATACTTGCGGCCGCCGTAGGTTTATGTAGCACTGGTGGACACTGTGGTCTGAGAAAGCTACAGGAGCGATGTCACTGTTCATTACTTCTTATTTCAGCGCGTTGGATACATAAATGCGGTCTATCCGGCTGGCAGAATTGCCGTTTATGAAGGTGAAAGCAATACTATCCCCGTGAACCTTTTCCCAGTTATCGATTAATTTTAACCCGTGAACTAGATGTTCTAGTTCTAAACATTTATTGAGGTGTGGTGTTTGATCTTTGGCCGAAATGACGCAATTAAAATCCCCCCCCCCTTACAATGAGGTGTCAGAGTGTCCATGAATTAAAAAAGGAACATCATTTTTATAAAAGGATGAGCGTTCTTGTCGACGATTGTTACCTGAAGGTGCATACAAACACAAGATTTGAACGCCGTTGACAATGCAGGAAATACCTCTACCATTTGTAAGTCGTACAATGTTAGTGTGAGATATACCTTCACGTAGTACGATGGCAGTACCTGTATGGTCTTCCTTGCTGATGTTCGCTATGGTAACATATCCTGCTACGGTAGGTTCGACACACGCCTCCTGTAGTAGCCCCATGTCTACGTTGGTGCTGTACAGGAAGTCCGTCAGGGCACTAAATTTTACCTCGCTCTGAATTCTATTGATGTTGATAGTAGTTATATTATATGTAAATGTGTCGTTCATTATTAGAGGGGGATTTAAAACTGATAAATACGTCTATGACAAACACTCACACGCCCAGAAACACGTGAAATTATGCTCGACCCTCATTTGTCTCCATTTCTTGCCACCAGGAGTCAGCCGTCACTTTTTGTGATTCGTCCTCCAAAGCCCTGCCATCTTCGGCTGTGGGCGCGGTTACTGCGGTTTTGTTGTTTTAGCTTCTCTGCAACCTGTTGGGCGATCGGGCGTAATTGATTTGCGACTGCGGCAGCACCTCCACGAGCAACGCGAATTTTCTTTTTTTCCGGTGAAGTTGGCCCTTTCACCTCATTCTGAGATTCAGATGTTACTTTTTTGGATTTTTTGGAGGTCGAACCCCTACGTTCATTATCGGCTAAATGCTCATTACGTACCCCCTGGGTATCTGTAACAGTTACCGCAGGTGGTGGTGTGACTTGCTGATTGTTGACGAGGGGACTGTTGGTGTTTTCCAGTCCTTCGTTGCGAGGGGCGTGGGTTTCGTCAGTAGACATAACCAAACGAGCGCCAGGCGCGGCCACTGTCTCTGCAGCATTGTCATTGCTGTCTACGTCTGTGGTCGTATTTTAGGTAACACTACTTTGTCGTTGAACCACGAGTCTCGCGGTGTTTGAGACAACGTGTGCACTAGCGTCTGTCATGGCTACGTCAGTGCCTACAGAAAGTGCACTTGGTCGCGCCTCTTCTAGGACAGCTGCCGCGGCTGCGAGTACTACGTCATCGGGCAGGGCCGTGTTTACGTGCTCGCGCCGGATCAGGCGGCTGGCGACCGTGGCGTACTGCGCGCGCTGCCCGCCTTCCGCGTCTCTCTCGACCGGGAGCTGAACAGGCCGCCTACGCGGGCATTCTGCTCTAAGATGACCTGGCGCGATGCACGAAGAACAAGTACGGGGGTGTCCCTCATAGACAACAAGGGCCTTGAACCCACACACGTTTATGAAAGATGGAATGTGAGATTCCAAGTCAATCTTGACAGACCGTACACCGTTGTCTACTTTATAATGCATATTGCCACCCCATCGGTCAGCAGTATAAACGGTGCCGTACTTTGAAAGGGCCTGTTTAATATAGTCGAACTCAATTTCGAACGGTAATAGCTGTATCATGCAGTGAAGGCTTTCACGACCGGCTGAAATAATCGCTGTTGTATCTTCCGGGTTATGTGGTCGTGGTCGAAGAAACATATCTACTCCTGACGTTTCGTCCAGAGCTGCGCTGGACATCTTCAGAGGTACTACTGGTAGCGGTGAGTCTTGCCGACTGACGAGTCGGGCGTCGGAGAGCGGTATAAATACTGTCCAAAAGGGGGCGTGGTCAAGTGTTCACGTGCGCAGCAGAGATAAGCCTTGTCAAAGATAAAACATAACTTTCGATAGTCGATGGTCAAAGATAAAAGCGTAACTACCTACTCTGAAGAGCCACAGTCCAAATGTCATTAAGTTTCATTGTTTCTTCCTTTCTATTAAAATTATCCCTATGTTTGTATATTTCTATTGCTTCTCTGTGCAGTCGTGGATAATAGTTCGTCGTTGTAGATAAAATTTCTGTTTCGGAAAACTTTACTTCATTATTTCCTGATTGGAAAACATGTTCAGCTACAGCTGATTTCTCAATTCTACCTAGTCGGCAAAGACTTTTGTGTTCTTTCAGTCTTGTATTCACACTCCTTTTTGTAGTACCAATATACACTTTTCCGCAAGAACACGGAATTTTGTACACCCCACTAGATGATAGAGGAGGGCGTTTGTCCTTAACAGATCGGAGTGCCTGACTTATCTTTTTTGTTGGTTTAAAAACCGGTCTGATATCGTGTTTGCGAAAAATCTTTCCTATCCGATCCGTAACTGTTTTAATGAAGGGGAGAGAAACGATGTTCTTCCATCGTTGTGTTTTGTTGCTGTCCTTTTGTTTACCTCTCCTTGGTCGCAGAACCCTATTCACTTCTTTCCGTGTATATCCATTTTTCTCAAAAGCCTGCATCAGATGATGTAACTCAGCATCTAGGTGTTCTGGCGTACAAATTCGTTTAGCTCTGTCAATAAGACTTTTAATGACCCCTCTCTTTTGCTGAGGATGGTGGTTGGAATCCTTGTGTAAGTATCTGTCCGTATGCGTGACTTTTCGGAAAACCTTATGCTTCAAACTTCCATGTAATAGGTGTACTTTTACGGTTCGAATGCTTAGTCCAGCATATGTAATTGTAACATCACTCACCTCGCCATTCGAAGCATTGTACCTAGCAATTCCATTAGTCTTGTCCATAATCCGTCGGCATCGCTCGTCGTTTCTTAACTTCACAGTGTAGACGTTGCTTATAAAGTCGTAAGCCATTCCAAACAAGTATTCTTCGGGTACATTGAACAATTCATGAAACCAGTCGTCGAACTCATAGATCTTCGGTCGTTGAACACCAAAACTGAAACTGAACTTAAACGTGTACTTTCGCACTTGTGACTCCATTACTAAAATATATATCGCGCGCGAAGTAAACAGAAAGCGAACGGCACCGGCTAACCCGCTCCGCCCACGTGTGCGGCCGCTGCGCCGGTACGGCCGAGACTAATGATAAATACAGTGACTGCACGTCTCCCTCCACAACACAAACGCCAATTCTACCTCATGTTCCCCTATGTACGAGGCGTGTCCAGAAAGTAAGTTCCGTTTGCTAATAAAATGAAATTGCACACAGATACAGAGGAAATTTTTACTGCACAAAATTCTACAACTCTTAAACTACTTTTCCACATAACTGCCGAAATTTTGTAGTCGTCATAGCATGCCACAAGTTTTTCCATGCATCCTTCACAGAATGTAATAGCTCTTTATCTTCGTTGAAGTGTTCATCACCAAGGACAAAAAAATTCAAATGTTTGCAAATCTTATGGGACTTAACTACGGGGTCATCAGTCCCTAAACTTACAAACTACTTATGAACTACTTACGAACTAGGACGGCACAAATATCCATGCCCGAGGGGGGATTCGACCCCCCGACCGTAGGGACCGTGCAGACCGTGACTGAAGCGCCTCAGTCCCCTCGGCCACCGCTGCCGGCACCACCAAGGACAGATTTTAGGTGTAAGAAGAGATGAAAGTCGATAGGAGAGAGGTCCGAGCTGTATGGAGGATGACCTAACAGGTCCCATTGAAATTTCCGTAAGAAACGTTTGGTTATATACGGTGTGTGAGGTCAGGCATTATCGTGAAAAAAAAAAAATCTTTTGACAGTAATCCTCTTCTTACACCTAAAATCTGTCCTTGGTGGACAACACTTCAACGATGATGACGAGCTGAAAGAACCTGTAACCACATGGTTGAATACACCGGCGGCAACATTCTATCAAGAAGGCACAAAAAATTTTCAAATGTTTGTACAACTCATGGGACTTAACTACGGGGTTATCAGTCCCTAAGCTTAAAAACTACTTATGAACTAGCTAAGACTAAAGAAGGCACAAACATCCATGCCCGAGGGGGGATTCGAACCCCCGACCGTAGTGGCCGTGCTGACCGTGACTGGAGCGCCTCAGTCACCTCGGCCACCGCGGCCGGCCAAGAAGGCACAGAAAACTCTGTCAAAACAATTGCCTACAAAATTTCGGAAGCTATGTAGAAAAGTAGTTTAACAGTTGTAGATTTTTGTACAATCAATATTTTTTCTGTATCTGTACCCGTTCGTTTTATATAACCAAACGGAACTTACTTTCTGGACGCGCCTCGTATATACATATCAATATTGCCGTGGTTCTCTTATATCATAATAGCAACCCAGTAATGAATGTTAATGGAACCAATCCTGCCTTGCTTTTCATGAACAGGCGATATAAGTAAATATGAAACTATTGTCCAGAAGCATATTTTTTCTTAATATACATCAGAGGTGTTAAACTGATTAGAGACATTGAATTAAAATTTATGCCTTAGCCAGATTTTGAACTTGGGACCCCATGCTTACTAGGTGTGCGCTATAAGCACTAAGCCACCATGACTTAATGGCTTGGGGTGAGGTACTCGAATTTTCATCTGAATCATCACAATCGATTTTGGCAGATATATGTAATTCTTTTCTTGGGGGTGGGGGATGAAGGAGATGAACAAAGTCGACAGGAGATTGGCAGAGTGGGGGACATAATGGCAGAGGCTTAGATGGGTAGATGGGGATAGAGGGATAGTCGCGACGGCGCGGCCGAGCGCATCGAGGATCTATGCTACGATGTGCGAAGCTGTTCCCCGTCGGGGTTTTCGAATTCCCCCTCGGGGATGGATGTTTGTGTCGTATTTAGTTCAGCTAGTTCATAAGTAGTATGTAAGTTTATGGCTGATGATCACGCAGTTACGTACCTTAAGCTTAACAAACATTTGATAGAAGGAGGTAGAGAGGAAGGAGGAAAAGGAGCAAGAGGAGAAGGGTGTGAGGAGTAGGAGGAAGTGATGGTGGAGGAGGAGGAAGAAGATGAGGCAGAGGAGGGTAGATGGATGGAGAGCTGGACATGGATGAGGAAGGAGTACATGGACTAACTGAATTTTGGGAAGATTTTGAGCATTGGCAGCACGTGAGGACATCGCAGCTCCTGTGCTGCTCCATCTCGCAGCAACAGCCGCGGTGGAATAGCCGAGCGCTCTAAGGCACCTTGCTCTCCGTAGGTTGTGCAAGCCTCCCTCGGGCATGGGTGTGTGTGTGTGTGTGTGTTATCCTTAGGTTAGTTTAAGTTACTTTAAGTAGTTTCTAAGCCTAGTGACTGATAACCACAGTCATTAAGTCACAAAATTTATCAAACATTTGAGCATATAAATTTTTTGGAGCAGCATCCAGAAGATGGCCTAACATTTGGATAATTCTATTCGGAAAAAAAAATTAATTTTGCGCTCTAGACTGTTCTTAAATATGAAATTAAATGAATAGTTTCACATATGCCCTGCCTTGCCTTGCTAATTTCTTACTCACTCATACTAAATCTGTACCCTTGTCAAAGTCTTACATTTGCTATAATTCATTCACTTCTCTCGTACCAATTTCCATACCGACTCCTTATTGCTAATATTAAGAGCAATGGATAGCCTTCATTTTATACTTGGTATTATTTGATTCCTTATTCCCTGTTAAACGCCTTTTCAAAAGCGATGAAAGATGTGTTTATAAATTTGAAATCCTTTCTTTCTTCTGTTATTTGTTTCATAGGGAGGACATTGCGCATTCAGATCTTCCTATCCTGAATGTACTTTCCTCTTCTCCTAGCAGACATTTTCGGTAGTTTTCATTTTGTTATTTATTATTTTAGCATAAGATTCACATCCTGCAAACGTAAGAGTAATTCTTTTATAATTGTCACAGTTTATTCGGTCACCTCTTTGTATAAAAATTTTAACTACATGTGTTGACAGAGGCACTTGACAATTTCCCTGCATTTTTAATCACATGTATGATTCTTAATTTGCATTTTGCAATATTATATTTGATAAGTTCCATATTAATTTCTAGTCCATGTATCCACCTGTTTCTATAGGTCTCAATACCGAATGTCCTTTTTGTAATGTTATGGAGTCTGCGTCTGTAACTTCAGAGCCATCTGTTTCTGATTCACTCATTTCCCCAATATATCATAATTGTTTAAAGTTTTATATCCACTGTTGTTAAGTTGCTAGTTTTTCTCATGCCATAATTTTTTATGGTGTATTGCTTTGTTTGTATCTATTTTGCTCCCTCCTATCTATATACATCTTATAAACATACTCCATGCTTACCTGTGAACCATTCTGGTTGCCGCGGTGGAGTCTAAAGCGCCTCGCTGCGGAGCGCGCGGTTGCTCGCCGTGGAGGTTCGAGTCCTCCCTGGGGCATGGGTGTGTGTGTTGTCCTTAGGTTAGTTTACGTAAGTTTAAGTAGTTTCTAAGCTACGGACTGATGACCACGCAGTTTGGTCCGATAGATTTACAAACATTTGAACATTTGAACCATTCTGGTTATTCACGTGACAGTTCTTATTTCCTTTTTATACTGTACATAATACGATATGTCTCTCTCTCTCTCTTTTATTTATTTCTTTTTTTTTTTTTTTTTTTTTTTTTTTTTTTCGTTAATACATCTTGTATCAGTTTCCATTTCTTCAGTTGCTTCTTTTATTTTCATATTCTACAACCATTTTTGTTTCTTATTTTTCTCTTTTGTCCCAAAATTTCATTTGTAGCTTTATGGAATGTCTATATTATGTTTTCTCATTCCTTATTTACATCTACGTCTGTGGTTGTTACTGTATTTGTAAGTTTAATTTCACTATGAGTCCCTATCTTCCTTTGCTAGGGAGTACAGATTATACTTGTATTTATTTTCTTGTCTATACAAATTTTTTACCTACGAGACAGCTGTCCAAATATATATCATTGCTTCCGTCTTCTGTAACATCCTGTACCATGGAACTTAGGACTGACTATATCATCAGTTAATCATTTATAACGTGGACTCCTTGTTGTAAAATTACATTTGTCTCTCCTCTGAAAGTAGATAATTTTTAATTTGAGCTAGATGAATCTTCAAAATTGTGTAAGTTCCTGTGCATTTTCATTTACTTTTACTTTTCTAAACATCTATGCACCATGCTAGGTATTACTGTGCCTACTCGGACATTCAGGTCTTCACTGATAATCAGTTGGTCACTCGTGATGTGTTTAATTATTACAGATTGTAATACTTTACACGATTATTTTGTTTAATCTTTCCCGTTTTTCGGAATGGTATATCGCTGTCACCACTTTATGTCCTCGTTCCCGTTTAAATTCGCGCTGTCACCATTCTGTACTTCATTAGGATTAAATTTTTAATTTCTCCTAATTTTGTTCAGTTGCTGCTGTACTCCACAACGTGTCAGGTTGTAATGCTTCATGATTTCGTTCGGTCAGTTTCATTTTTATTTCTTTATAAGTACGTATTTTATAACTTTCTTCATTTGTTCTACCTCTAGTCTTCCATTGCATTTAGGCTCCTCATTTCTCATGTACCCATTTCTGAAAAAAAAAATCTATATTCAGATCCAGTTCTGTCATCACTTCCAGGTCAATTACTATTACATCTGTCTCAGTTATCCCAATGAAGCGACTGACAGAAATTTGTTTTACTTCGGAGAAAGAGAAAAATCACTCCGAACAAACCCCTTGCCCCTGCTGGAAGGATAGGGTTACATTTCGGTGATCTTTCTCGTAGAATGCTTACAATCACAACAATTCACGTGCGAGTCCTACAGAGGCCAATAAATAAAACAGAAATATGACCCAAGTTAGTGGAGGAATTGTCAGCTAAGGACCCATGTAGTTGCCATCCATTTATTTGCAAGGAGGAAAACCCTTTGTCTATTTCTCTGACCCAGTCTGCGATATGTGAGCCTACCAGCTGGTATATGTGACAAACGTCTTCATCCACTTTAAGTTTGTAGTCCATAATTTCGAAATAAGATAGTATCTAGATATCTCGCTAAATGCACTTGCAAAAGTCTATAACAATGAGTGTGATAGGTCAAGACGTACACTCGCGTCAAGAATTACTTTCTACTTTCATTGGTTTGCAGTAATCCTATAACATCAGGCGTGACGATTTAACTTCATTGCCACTAACGTCTTGTGTACACACTTTTCATATATTATATTTTCTCATTTAACTCACCATGTCTGAAAAATTATATGGCGATACAGCAAATAGTGCAGGAGATATGCTGGCATAAATCACGAAATGTAACTAAGACGTGCTTTTCCTTAAAATGGGTCACCGTGGCCGGCCAAACTTTACGCTGTAGGTTTATAACTTCTAGTTGTAGACAAGTTTCCACACTGTGAATATAACGAAAAAAATCAGCGAAACCTTTTGCAAGCTGAAGAGTAGTATAGTAATTGATCTAACTACAGAATAGTTCGATGAGCGTTCCTCCTGAAAACAAAAATGTATTTTCATAGTGAAAATGTTTGGAAAATTATTGAGACTTTTATTTCTCGGCTTTTATATGATGATGAGTTTCTTCAGACATACCGGTATCTCTTAAAATCATTTTATTTAGAGCACTAATGGTATGAAGTTTCATTTGCACAGAATAAATACATTAGGCATACTGCACAGAAAAGTTAACATGTTTGACCTCTTTGTAATCACACAACCATCATGCCACTTTCAGCTCTTTCATTTTAACAGGACTCCACACTAAAGCTTCAATTAAAAGAATAGACTGTTTCACATATTTGGAGTGTTTACTCTTAGATCCAAAAATGATTAGACTGAATTCGAATCTTCTTCTTTACGTATGCAGCAGTGTGTCTGTGTGTTTGTTTGTGTGTACGTATTCTACACAAATCTGCAGTTTTGTTCCAGTCTTAATGAAAATTTTCACACATGAGCTTCAGACCTAAAGGACTGTCGCCGTAAATGTAAGAATTACATACAGCACATAGTTCAGAAGATATGGCGTCATAAACAACGATATACACGAAAAACTGCTGCATTACGCGACAATGTTGCACATTTCCTCCTAAACCGCTGGACCGATTTCAATCAGATTTTGGTACACATATTCCATACCGTGAAGTATAAATCACTGTATTACGTACGGCACATGATTCAGCAGATATAACGTCATAAATAATAAAAGTTACAAGGAATTGCGACATAATGCGAAGAGACTTTCAAAATACACTATATGAGAATAAGAGTATTAGTGATTTGCAACAAACTTTAAACATAATTTCAAAACTTAATTAAACTTTTTCACGCTTACAACTTTTTCGTTTTTCATGAAGTAAAACTACGGCATTCGGTATGACGTTACATTTTATAATTTCTACGCTACAGCTTGCCGCGGCGGAGCGGCCGAACGCATTGAGGCGCTATGCTACGATGCGCGAGGCCGTTCGCGGTCGGGGATTCTAATCCCCCCTCGGGCATGGCTGTTTGTGTCGTCTTTAATATAAGGCAGTCCAAAAGTAGTTTGTAGGTTTATGGACTGATGAATCCGCATTTAATTCCCATAAGCTTTACAAATATTTGAACATTTGAATTTACAATACATATCGTACTTGGAGGAAATTTAACAGACACTATACGCACATGCAGCTGATTGTTCGTTCCAAATTTTATCACAGTATGACACGTAGTTCATGAGATATAAAAGACATAAACAGTAACGTTCATGGAAAACCGCCATATCACGCGTCAGGTTTGAATCTATTATTTCTTTACTACTAACGATTCTCGCAACAGATTTAAAGACGTACAGCACTTACACAAGTGTATATATACTTGGTCAATTACACAATTGTACAACATATAATTAAATATGAGATAATATATACTTCGAAGGGCAAGAAACCTGTCTTATCATGCAACAAGTTTTAATCCATTTAATCTAAGACACTTCTGTATTCTTGTCAACCTAAGAAAATTTCTGAAAGCTGACTTTGTTGTTTACAAGCGCACGTTACGACAGGCGAAATCAATGGGCTTCTACAGAGCTACAAGGATAGGAAGAGAAAGAAATAGTACATCCAACGAGTACCATTATTTCCAACATATCTAATCTGCCTTTTAACTTAAAGAAACTGCAGTTTCCAGTGCATTTTATGTTTAATAAATCACAGTGGAATCTATTAATGCTGGGTAGTGGATTTTATATCTCCTCACATGGACAATTTTATGTCGCTTGCTCAGGGGTGAACTAACCAAATAATTTATTCATACTAGATCCTGGACAAATAAAAAGAAATATTAACGAAATCTTCTCGGGTTACAAGCAGCGTCATGTGGTTTACTGTCCACGAGCTTTCGGCAGAGAACTCCTCTGCCATTGCCAAGTGGCTGACCATATGAGGCAATGCTCAAGGAACTGGGCACCAGTGACGTCACTGGCGGCGGCGCGGCTATATAAGCACGGCAGCGGCCGCGAAATGACAGTCAACCACTTGACAATGGCAGAGGAGTTCTCTGTTGAAAGCTCGTGGGCAGTAAACCACATGACGCGGCTTGTAACCCGAGAACATTTTATTACTTGATATCGCCGTGAAAACATGCACTCATATATAACAAGAAATATTGTTTATAGTCAAATTTTGAATTACTTGAATGTAGTAATGTTACGTATCATTGTATTTTGATTACTACCTGTCTTTGCTCATATATTTGTACATTAGGCAGGACAGGCTTCTTTGTTATATATTCTACCAGAAATAAAACACGTGTTTAGAAAAAAAAGGGGTATGGACAAACAGAGAAGGGATAAGAAAAGTACTTACCCAAGGGTCGGTCAGGGATGTGTGTGTTGTCCTTAGCATAGGTTTAAGTATTTTGTAAGTCTAGGGACTGATGACTACTGCAGTTAGTCACATTTTATTTTAAAAAAATCAATCAATCACACTAACTTAAGGCTTTAATAAATAAATAAATAAAAATTCTAGTTATTCTGCATTTTCAGCTAGCTAAAAATCTGTCTAAGAAATATTTGAAACACTGTCTGTTTAAGGTACTGTGGCACACCGTAGGATGCCAAATGTATTTGTTGATTTTTATCACCATCAAACAGAAGCGTTTTTACTCCGAACTTGGCATAAACTCAGAGAAAAACAGGTAACATGACTCCAGGAAACTGACGAAAGAATTACTTTGCTGTTTACTGTGTAAATATATGTTATGGCATACACTGAACACAGTACAATCAAAGGACACCAAAGAAATAAGCTGCGGCTTTCAATAAGTTATCTGTACCACTGCTCCTCTCTAGAAGTGTATGATTTGATTTTTATTCAGAAAAGGTTACCCTGGTGTTGAAATTACAGGAAGCCTCATACAAGCAAGTAGGGACAACCTTATTGCGTCGGTAAATTTTGATGGGTGTATGTATTTGCAATAACTCAGTGCCAACTTTTTATCATCAGTATTAACCAATCTGAAAGAAATTTTTGCAGGAATTAGTATTGATGTAGTTGCATACCCCTATGCATTAAAACGATCGAACATGTTATTTGCTTATTTTGTCGTAACTTTTAAGTAACAATAATTCAAGAAAATTTAAGGTCGTAATTTGAAATAAACAGAGAAAGCAAGTGATTAATATTTCTCATAAGTTGAAAACTGAACCATTGGGCTGTCTTGAGAATATACCTACAAAATCTTCCGTGTGCAAATTGTGGCCTGAGAAACAAAAGTTGTTTTACTAAAATATCATTAAGAGCAAATTAAAAATTCATATCCCGAAAAACAGTGACGTTACATTCTTAAAAGCGTTGTTATTGGTAAATATTTACATTATAAACACCATTTCAAAATTTTGTTGCTATTGGCAAAGTAAAGGAAGAGTTAAATTTTTGGATGGAGTCTCCCTTTAAACTCTTCGCCTTATGTGCTGAATATGAGTGTACGGCGAACCTAATTATGATCTATCGCCTGAGGACGGCACATTATTTACACTTGTCCTGCGCATCAACACGGCCGTGCTGTGCTACGTGACGACGTCGGACCATTCCATTTAACGGTGAGCTCTCACAGCGCAGACGGCGAGAGAGCCCAAAGCTACCTGCAGTGGACAGGCCGGTGTGCCCTACTTGTGTAACAAACTGTCAACTACCTGCAGTGTCCGGGGCTCCGGGGAAGTGTCAACAAATTCACAAACTTCAACAGAACATCATGGGTGGAAACGGCTGGGCCGGCCGCGGTGGCCGAGGGGACTGAGGCGCTCCAGTCACGGTCTGCACGGCCACTACGATGGGGGTTCGAATACCCCCTCGGGCATGGATATTTATGCCGTCCTAGTTCGTAAGTAGTTCATAAGTTTGTAAGTTTAGGGACTGATGACCCCGTAGCTAAGTCCCATAGACTATACAAACATTTGACTTTTTTTTTTTTTTTTTTTTTTTTTTTTTTTTTTTTTTTTTTTTTTTTTTTTGAAACGGCTGCCATTCGTCGCCAGTCACCAGAAATATAACAAACTACACCATGTACATGGGGGGTACGGTATTTGGTGCAGACCCCTTTAATCCACTGAGCCCACTTCCCAAGAAGGTCTCTGACCAAAGGCGACGGGTGTCTCTGCAGTGGCCAGAGAAGTATTTTACAGTTACTCCGCGTCCACACATTGGTACCAATGCTGGCGCCAACACTGGCCAATATTTTTTCGATGGCGCCCACACATTGGAGCCAACATTCAGTTGAATTCGTCGAGAGCCAATGTAAACATATCGGACGCACAAATCGCGGCCGATGTATTAACGGTTTTGTCTGTTAATAATTACATTTTGTCATTGCAAACTAAGAAAGGAAACACGTGTACAAGATGGCGGGGTGTGTTGTATCACTTTCATCCGAACATTAACTACGAAATCAGTAATTTTTAAAATAAGTTACAAGTAATAGATACACATTATTAAAACTTAGACCTGCTACTTTAAATGATTGAACATAAAATAAAAATAGGAAGATAGTTCTTAAGTACTTTTGGTATTGGCACTTTGATTTCTTGCTATAGGAGACCGTTTTATAAGTCTACACTTACTTTTCAAAATAACCATGTACTTGATATCACTCTTAGTGCTTCAATTTTGCTGAAACGTGAAAGGAAGTGTTAGGTAATGTTAATTTTAAAAACTGCATACAGTAAATGAGGGTGCTAAGTCTGAAAAGTCTTTAATTTCACTTATCGCGTCTAAGTTTTCACGTGGCATTTCCATTTTTGTGGCTGCTTTCACAAAGAGTCATTTTCTGATACAATTGTAATACTTACATAGAGATTTTGAAACTTTAAAGTAAATGACAACGAACGAAGAAAGAAACTATTTCGAGACGAGCAGACGACAAAGAATGAAACGTTCGCGTCAATGTGTGGACGACATAATCATATTGGCCCAACATCCTTTGATGTTTGGTCAAAATACCGACAAGCAACGGAGCCGCGATTTCACCGATCCATACATTGGACTAACACTGTTGGCGCCAACGTTGGCTGCAATGTGTGGAGCCTTACGGCATGGACACCCTATATATTCTGGAGAGGAGTTTGAATCGCACGCGGTATTTATTGAGGACAACCACCAAGATTGCTTATAATTTCTATTTCGATTACTGGTTTCGGCAGATTAAACTGCCATCTTCGGATCTGAAAGTAAGCATGTAAAATCGCACTCAAAATGCTGTAATAAAACTAGTCAGAGAAATAAATATCTTTAAAAACATCGACTTTGCAAACCAACTTTGCATTTCATTCATCGCATCACAAACAAAAACTTTAAAAGCATACTTATTCACCAACATTATTGTTGGCTTGTCATTATATAAATAAAATGTTAATATCCTAATGCTCTAATGTGATGTGGTGACACTAAATTAGCTGCGCTCTCTTAATAGGGTACAAGATGGCACTGAGGACACGAAATTTGAGCCTTACAATTTTTTTATATCAAGAACAACGATCTTGTATACATGCAACGAAATAAACATTTAAAAATCTGAATTGACATCATCATGTACCTCAACGTAATGTCAATTTACCACTAAAATTTTAAACAATAAACTAGCTGTCACATAATACAGGTCATACAATTAAAAATATAAAACATGATAATAAAAATCTTTGTTGCCTAATGATTAGGATAGATAGTCTGTATCGAAAGCAGATAATTAAAGTATACATTTATCGTTACCAGTTATAATAAACATGATAATTTTTCATAGAATGTAGGTCAGGTATTTGAAATTACAATCAGCCAACTCCATTCGACGCAACTCTCAAAAATTCTTGAAAATATCGACTTTTAAGTATTGAAAGTACATGTAAGTAACAATAATTAAACGAGTTGCAGCATCTGTCGGTTTAGCGCAGGTGGTTGCGTCACAACTACAGAGTTATGGGCTCGAATCCTGCTGTGACAGATATTAATTTTATTATGGATATGACTTTCTGAAAAGAGCGTTGTAGCTCATCGCAAACTGAACAATAAAAGACAACTATCGTCTACTAATATTGAAGCCAACACTGTAAAAAAATTTAACCAATGTTTTTTGATTGAAACCAACATCATTAACAACCTGTTCTAAAATACATTAAACTAAGAATAAAAAAACGTGCATTTTTAGTAAAAATTACCATTAGATATTAAAATTGTGGAAGTATCCGAACAGAACGAATTTTGTCACTGCGGGTTTCGAACTACCGACTCTATGGTTCTAGGGCCAGAACGGTACCACCGATTTTTTGGTCCACTTTAGGTTACGGTAGTAACACTAAAGGTGGGCCTTTGCGATCGTCTTTTGACAGCTCGAAATTCAAATGAATATAACGGCTTAACCATTCAGTTAACACGAAAATTGAATAACCGAATTTGTAGAGGAGAAACTTCTCTACAACTTCGCTCTATTATGTTTTTTTTATGTCTTGTATTGCTACAGAGATATTTGCAAAAATAACGGCGATCTGACGAAGTCGGTCTGTCTGTAACGTGTACCCACTTTTTAGGTCGAACCGTTCAACCAATCGGCACCAAATTTTACGGACATAATTGTTGGCTATCAGAGACCAGATTCTCGCTTTTCAAATATTTCCGATAAGAAATACGTTAGTAATACCAAAAAACCGTTTGTAATGTAATTGTAATTGCAAATAAACCGTTCATCTAACGCGAAAATTGAATAACCGAATTTTAGAGGAGGAAATTCTCTACAACTTTGTTCCCTTATGTTTGATTCATATCTCGTATTTTTTGAGAGATATTTGCAACAATAACGGAGATTTGACACCCTCCATTAAATTAACGAAAACCAGCCGTTCGGAGATATCACGTGACATACCTCGCCCAGAACTCTCTCTGGCATACGCCATCTTGCGTTGCGTATTTGATGATTTTCTTATTGTAACTTACACGTTGTCGTTTCAGAGCAATGGCGCACTGGAGAATTAACAAAAACACGTCGTTCTTCGTACGATAAATGATAATCTAGTGTCAAAAAACAGCCTATTAGCATCAGTTAACAACGACCATAAATAGTATGAGATATAAGAACAAAATTACGTTTATTAGTCGTAGCGTAGTGCACAATGCGTTGGACTGTAATGCTGAAGATCAGTGTTTCGAAATCCGCCACTACTTACTTTTTTCCTAAAAGGGTTTCAGACACTCTTATTAATTAAATAGCGCTATGTTCTTCAATGGTTAGAGTTGTGCATATGTAAGAATGCTTCCTCTTTAATGCGTGTTTGATCTATTTCATGAACATGCCGTGAAATACGTAACAACGAATTGAACAATGGTTTTCTGAAGCATATGTGCGTAATCTGTAAGGATACTGTAATAATGAATATTCAGAACAACGTGCTGATACTGGTAGTTTCATAAATAAAGGAAGTCCAATATTTCTTTGGCAAATGTCGTTCCTTAATGTAACGAATAGGAAGTGTATACATTGCAAAAAAACCTTGTTTATTTATTTTCTAAGCAATTATTCACTATTTATGGCGTATATTGAAAGTCATTAATTAAAATAAATGCGTCTACTAAGATGTTTGTCTTTTACATGCGTACTATACTTTTGACGTAGATGATATTACCTTTCCCGTAGTTCAAATATGACTTCGTTCGTGTTACAATGTTCTGCGCTAAAATAAAGAGCAAATATTCTATTTCAAACCGTGATTACGTTTTCTTTTACAGCTAAAATCACAAACGGAATAAGTGTGGTAATACTGAATACCACATAACTCTAGTGCTCAATATATATACAAAGGTAGCACTATCAATACGTCATTTACAACAGTCAGTTTAACAGCATCTCCCCAGTTTATGTACATGTGTTAAAGAAGTCTATGTTTACAATTCGTTGCTATGTATTTCATGGCATGTTCTCGAAACATAACAAATGCGCTTTTCAGAGAAAGTGCTGGTGTACCTTTGAACAACTCACAATCTTGCAGAATACAGTTGCGTTCAGTTAACAAGAGTGTACGAAAACCTTTTAGGAAGCAAGAGAAAAATAAAGTGGGACAAGAAAAAATTTACAGTATTCTTTTTTTTTTTTTTTTTTTTTTTTTTTTTTTCAGTGAAATCGATGCTTTTCGGTCGTTTGTTCATATTTGTGCTGGATTGTTCGTTGAGAATTTTACTCAGTTTTTTATTGGTGTTGAACCAACTCTGTCTGAAGAGAAGGCCTGTACACTGCCGTGCAGAGTAGCTCGCGATCGTGTAGCTTACTGGCTGGCTGATGAGGCACAGCCACCACCATCTAGAGAGAAGGCTGCGGCGCTCTCGTGTGACGTCAGGCAAAGTAGGTTGCGCGCGCAAAGCTGACTGGATCGCTACTTCGCCATTAGTGGGCCGTGCCCCAGCGGCTACCCATGTGAGCTATGCGCGCACAACCTAATTAGCCTGACGTCACACGAAAGCGCCGAAATCTTCTCTCTAGGCGGTGTTTGCACAGCCCACCGCCTCACAGCGGCCAGCCAGTGAGCTACGTGATCGCGACCTACTCTGCGTGACGTGACGTGGCACGGCAGTTCACAGGCCTTCTCTTCAGATGGTGTTAGGTGAACCGTCTTTCGTTTTCTCTCTTTCGATTGGTTCGTCGGTTTGAACGTGTACTTTGTGGACGTTGCTTTGTTTTGTCCTCTTTTAAGCGTTTCGGATATATCAGTTCTCTCGTAAGAGGGCGTCGAGCTACCAAGCCGGCAACCCTCTGTCCGAGCACGCGGAGCAACCGCGCCCTAAGAAGTTCCGAAGTACCGTGTAACATGTTCGCACATCACTAATTCCTCGCCTATTACGCTATGGCGAACAGCTGCGAGAGTAACCCGTGATTCTCGAACTATCGATGGCAGGTGTTAACTAACTAACCAGCGTTAGACTGTCATTCAGTGTCCTAAGAACGACGTGTTTTTGATAATTTTCAGTGCGCCATTGCCTTGAAATGACAACGTTGGAGTTATAATAACAAAATCATCAAGTAGAGAAAGCAAGATGGTGTACGCAAAAGAGATTTTGGGGCGGGGAATGTTATGTGACTGATTTACGAACACCAAATGTACGCTGTGTTCCATCCAGGCTTTAGTCGCTCGTCGGAACGCCAAAAGTAACCAAAGAAAACGAACTTTGAACTACCGAGGCAAGACAGGTGATAATATTTTAATGAAAAAATATAATGAAAATGTGGAAGAGATATTAAAATGATAGTTCAAAGAAGTAAAAGTTAAAAAAAAAAAAAAAAAAAAAAAAAAAAAAAAAAAAAAAAAAAAAAACCAGAAATTATGTTTGTCAAATATAAACTCAAATATCATATAATTTTGGCTGTTAGTTAAAATATTGTCAGAAAGAATATTACGTATTGGGTGCATAGATATTGTCACAATAGTAGAGTCGTAATCTTATCACCATAATTTTTTATTATATTTAGATTCTTATTTTGGTCCATAATGTTTGCAAAAACTTATAAAACTACAAATTAAAGTAGGCTGCAAAACCCGTCAGTGCGATTATTTTTAAGTGTTACATTTATTGATGCTTATATGCACTTGAAAAATTTCAAAACCTATTTTCAAGAGAATTTTTTTAGAGTTGCGTCTAATGGATTTAGCTCATATCATTTGAGTTCTGGATTTTTCGAACCATAAATTTCCAGAAATTCTAAAATCCGATTGCATGTGGTCTCTGTGTAAGTGCAACTCATTTCCACTTGTACTAGCATAGACATCGTATAGTCTAGGTAACTAGAACTAGTATTTCATTTATTAAAAAGTTCATTGATACCTACTGATACACTCTTAATCTTGTATTCCAAACAATTTTAGGTTAATGAACAGTTTACTCTGTCGAAATCGGTAATCAAAACAATCATTATAAGCGATCTTGTCTGTTGTCCTCTGTACATTGTTTGAAAGGATCATTCCCCCCTCCACAAACATGACGAACTTTTTACCTGCTCGGGACATCTTGACCCATATTTGCGTTTACAACACCGTGACAGTTCTGTGGTGTTTACAGATGAAAACGCGCCGGCACATCGGTCCCACGACAACGGGAAATACGGAGGCGCGGTCCAAATATTGAAATGACTATTCCGGAGCCTAGCATATCGGGGTGATGGTGTAACACAGGCTGAGTGCCTTGGAGCCAGCACCAACGAACAGACAATAATTGGCCACGTCATGCAGACCAATTGGTGTCAGTTGCGTCCATACTACTACTTGACTTATTTCGACGAGTTTCTCGCTTCTGTCCACAGGTCCACAGTAGGCCCACAAAATGTTGGGCGGTTATATCGCGGCATTTTTTCCAAGGAATGATACTCCAGGTGTGTGTGTGTGTGTGTGTGTGTGTGTGTGTGTGTGTGAGAGAGAGAGAGAGAGATATTAATGTGTATCTCGGTGCAAACGTCAGAATCGGATTCCTCAGAAAATATTACGTTGTTTAGTAAATCAAAATTCTCGTAAACGACGCAAAAAGTTGCAGATTAAATAGCATCCTTAATTCTGTTTTAACTGTATCAGGCGTGGCGTACAGTTTTCAAGCACACTCCACATTGGTGTTGACTTCTGCCTGAAATTTGCATACATTAAGATAGTAGCTATACATTTTATATGAATCTCGCAATTTCAAATCGAGACTGACGGATTGCTACATTGATAGTCCATTCAGTCAACAATAGTATTATTGAATTTTTTTACAATTACGATCGCTTTTCATTAGTCAACTAAACGGTTTCTAATGTAGCCATCAGTTTTAACAAGATGTTCAAATGTTTTTAAATCTATGGGACTTTCTGCTTGGTAATTAGTCCGTAGCTTACAAACTACTTAAATTAAATTAAACTAACATAAGGACTGCACAAATACCCATGCTCGAGGGAGGACTCTAATCCCCCGACGGCGAACGGTCGCGCGCACCGCTGCACGGCGTCTCAGTGCGTGCAGCTATTCCCCCTCCCTCCCCACCCGAGGCGTTAAGTTTCAACGTAATGTTACATTCGTAGTAGCTGCAGCAAATCTAAAATAGGATTATTAACTTTTTTTTTACACCTTATAATGTTCCAGCCTGGCTATTAATTTTTGAGATTAACAAATTTACAGAAGGAAGTGGTTTGAAATTAAAAGCTATAAAAGATCCCAATCAGAAAATTGCGGAAAAAAAGTTTTGGAAAAATTATTAAATGCGTTTAAATTAAATGGCAAGCTAATTAACGGTGGAGTGTTGTGCAGGCAGAGCATAACAAAAACAATCGACGAGCAGTTCCTTTAACAAGAGATCCATCGGTGGTTGAAATTTGGCTGTAAATGAAATTTTAATATGATAACCACTCGCCGAACAGTGGATGGCAGTTCGTCAATATGGAACTGCGACTCGTGTAACAAACCGTAAAGTAAGATAAGTAACATGATATAAATCGGATAGGAATTTTACGTAAGTCAAGCACTTCGGTCTTCTAAAAATTCACAAGAAAATCAACTGCAGATTCTATTTCCGGTAAATGATAATATTATGGAATAAATTTTGAAACAAGAGTGACAGGCTACACTAAATATCACCATTTAATATTAACCAAAAAAACTGTGCCATCCATTGTTGTGGTGATTCAACAAGGCTGAAAAAGACGTCCGGTCGGAGGGAGGATAGGGCAAAATTATTAATAAATATTCATAAGTGCGAATTTAAGTGAGAATTGGGCTTATTTATAAATTTAAGATACGCGCACAGCACATATATTTACCTGAATGTACATGACTGCGGCCACATAAAAAATAATAAAGTACAGCTCCCGTCTGCAAGATGCTATCGCTACGAAGTACGAAGCAAGAGTGTCTTCTTTCTTACAAAAAAATTGAAAGTGTTGTTCCTAAATTTTCTTTCTCTTACTTTTATAGATAATTATTTTAACATGCCGAAATAATATAAAAATACAAAATGTTCTCTGATAATATCGGGGAAAGGAAACCGTGTCATTATAACCTAAACGATCTCTAATGTATCCATCACTTTTATCCCACACTCGTAGTAGCTGCAGCAAATCTAAATTACGTAGTGGGGATACGAATAAGAAGTTGTAGTTGCTGTTAATAAGACATGAAACTGTGTAGGCTGGGGATAATCTTTACGTGATAAAATAAACTGAAATTTAGTTGGAGTTTCCGGTACAGTGTATGGCAAACACTATATAAATGAAACAATTGGAAAACACAGGCAGTGTCCACAGTTTAAATTAATCGAAGCCAAACTGCACACTACCACGAATATGTGGTTGGCTATTCCATGAAGTACCGGTTGGCAACTGGCGTCCCGCAAGCCATACAGTTGCAGTTGGTTTCAGTTCCGACCGCAGGGCGAATTCATTCAGAGATGGGGGGAAGCACTCGCATTGTACGTCACACATTCCCGCTGTGGCTTCTGCATAATACAGGTTATGAATGCAAAGATAGAGGGCGACAGATTTTCGAAATTTAATTTCAAACTGATGGACGAAATTTGTGATGTAATAAAACAAATAAAAACTCAGCCTCAATTTACATATTAGACATTCTATTCTAAACAGTCACCAAGGTTTCAACGTATTTATCCAGTCGCCGTACCAGTTTCAACATTCCATCTGCCGATGGGTGATTTACCTTCCGCTGTCGTTACATGTCCGGTCAGGAATTTCTTCGTAGGACCAAACAGCTGAAGACCGAAGGTGCTACATCCGGACTGTATCTGACGCTGGAGCACACCCCATTCAAATATGGCGATTTCTCACGAACAGGAACATTAACATATGGGAGAGAATTATAGTGAAAAAGCTTGATACCGTCAGAGTGTAAGGGACGCATAGAGCATTTATTTTAAGAAAGAACAATATTGTACTGCCGTACACCGCACCGTAGGAAATAGTGAACTGCAGCGATAAGATAAGCAGTTAGACCTGCCGTCCCTTCCAAATGCTGCCTCAGTAGTGCCATCATTATGCGGATTTGCAGCTGTTAACGGCCGCGGCAGAGCGGCCGAGCGCATTGAGGCGCTATGCTACGACGCGTGAGGCCGTTGCCCGTCGGGGGTTCGAATCCCTCCCTCGGGCATGGATGTTTGTGTCATATTTAGTATAAGGTAGTTCATAAGTAGTTTGTAATTTTAGGGACTGCTGACCCCGCAGTTAAGTCTCTTAAGCTTAACAAACATTTGAACATTTGTGAAGCTGTTAACGGCCGCACACAGCGTGGCGAATCGCTGAGCTCCACACGGCTCCAAGAGAAAAATGCACACAGTTGGAGTCTTCGATATGGTCCACACTGCCGTCTTCAAAGAGACCACGCATTTCCCTACGAATTTTACTCTGTTCCACGTACTTCGCCGAACTTCAGAAGCTGAAGAAATAACGTTTGCGTCATTCTTTTATCGGAGCTCAGGCTTCTCTCACTAGATATACACATAGAAACAAAATACCCCTTGTGGAAAAAACGCAGTACTATCCATAATGTCTATGCACATGGGAATTTATCACAAATTGTCATAAATGAATAATAGATTAAATACTAATAAAAAATTTCCGAACTGAATGATGACAAAACGCATTACCATGCAATGCGACTAAATCTATGGCATTAAGAGCCATTCCATCTATTTCACCTGAATCTTGCAAAGTGCATCAAATTATGTACTGAACAGTATGGAAATAATTTTGTAAGTACTGTCTATTAACTTTAAATTGACTGAAATGTGGGTACGAAGTCTTTCGGGACTCAATCTTTGCATAAGCGTCCTAGTTTTTCCTGCCGCTAAAGCTTTCTATTCGTAACCTCCATAATCGCCATCTGAGATAACACTGAATGTCGTGAACTCGAGGTTTTCCTTTCATATCCAGATGGCGACTTATCTTCGGCTGGCTTACGTCACGACGGTGACGTAGCACACAAGTGTGGCGCCCTCTAGATAGTTCGAGTGCACTCTTCCGCCCCGCTAGCAGTGCCAGCTCTTGCAACAGGCGGTTGACTGATAGAAGTTCTGCAAGTCGCCCTCTATACTTTCTCCTTCTCCAGCGCGCGCGTACAATCATTGCTAGGTGGATATTTGGAGTCGGCATTACTCAACTTTATTACTACATTCTATTAGAAATCACTATGTACCTTTGACTTAATGAACCTTCTGTATATCGTAGTAAAACATCAGCATACAAACTGCAAAACGAGGCCAGAAAAAAATAGTCCGTTACTTTCCCATCCTCCCTTGTATCTTACATAATTTATCATTCCCATGACTTGATAATCTCGTAGGTTTTTGCCGATTATTCATATCGTCAGTGGCAAGTTATTGGCCCTGGGAATCCCATAGCTTCCAAGACCCTTTAATTTTAACTTTTTGTGTAATATCTCATTCGCTATTAGGTACCTTTTTTATTTTTTAAACTGCTATGCTGGCAGTTGCAGATGTGTTTACTTCATCTACTCTCGCCCATCTTGCATTACTGAAGAGATATAACGAAAGTATACAGAGAAGGAAGCAGTACACTCAACAATAGGGTTGTTACTGATAACAATATGTTCTGGTAACCATTCAGTGGAATGTCTGAAACATAATTCACATATCCAACTGGAAATGACAATTTATTAAGAGTTGGACAAAAACGTTCGATCCTTTTCACGGACGCAGTTCAGGCTGCGAGCGAGAGGAACTAATGGCACTGGGCACTTAGTGTTGAGAATCTCCAGAGTAAGGGAATCGGGTTTGTACAGACTATATGTTCACAAGATGACCACTGGCCCAAAGAGGGAAAATCGGTTGTCAATTCCGGTCCAGCAGTTGTGTGACAGAGTGGCTGGAGGGCACCCCAGAGAAAGTATACCAAACATAACGTAAACTGTGCGTGACGTCATTATACTGAAACCAACACTTAAGTCTTGTGACTCGGGGCTGGAATTTGTTTCAACGCCCTACAACAGCAGAGATCATTAAATATTTGTGATCTGTCAGGCCCTCCAAGTCAGACACAGTAACATTTTTATATTTTACTCTTAGTTGTGTCTTCAAGTCCCCACTTGAACAAACTGAGAAATGAAGCACTAGACTATTAAATAGGTTTGGGAAGTAAGTAGTTGCCGGCCGCAGTGGCCGGGCGGTCTGCGGCGCACCATTTTTATCACGTTTAGTTTGGCAGCTACAACCATTCAAAGTTTTGAGGGCGGAGGCTACGACAGCGTAGCTGACTGGCTGGTGGTCATGAGACAGTGCGCCGTGGCCGGCCGCGGTGGCCGCGGGGACTAAGGCGCTCCAGTCACGGTCTGCACGGCCACTACGGTTAGGGATTCGAATCCCCCTCGGGTATGGATATTTGTGCTGTCCTTAGTATTACCTAGTTCATAAGTAGTTTGTAAGTTTAGGGACTGATGACCCCGTAGTTAAGTTCCATAAGCTATACAAACATTTGAACATTTTTGAAGTAAATAGTTCTACTTCATTACACTAAAAAAGAAAAGAAAGAAAAATCGCTCTTACTGCAATCACTATCGATATAAAAGCAAAAGCACACTCATACACTCACTCACGCACAGACTAAACACGAAATCTCGGAAACTAATTCACCTATGAAGCTTAAATTTGGTAAGAATGTAGTTTATTGATAGAAGGCAAGAAACGATTTTGCGATATGGCCGATAATTAAGGAGATATGACGTCACATATACTGAACGCTTCCCGGTCTTGCGGTCGTGACTATCAGTCAACTATTTAAGAAGGAGAGTACCTAGCAACTTCCAACGAACTTTAAACATAATTTCAAACGTTTAGGAAACTTTTTCTCGCTGAGAAACCCAGAAAATTGATGCAAGGAAAAAGTTTGTCGCTTACAACTTTTTCGGCATTCATGCAGTATAATTACGGCATTTGGCAAGACGTTACAATTTATTACTCGTACACTGTTAATTGTATTCGCGAGAGATGTAACAAACAGTATACACACATACCACTGAACATACGTTCGAAATTTTGCCATAATACAACACATAGTTAACGAGATATGTCGTCATGTACAATTAGAGCGCGAAAAACTGCTGCATTAAGCAAAAATGCTGCTCATTTTCTGCTAAACCACTGGACTGATTTCAACCATATTTGGTACATGTGTTACTTATCGTGAGGTAACAACTGCTATAGAGAAAAGAACGACCTGCACACGTGGTCCAGAAGATATGACGTCTTAAACAATAGGAATCGCAAAAAATTGCTACGTCGTGTGCTGAGGCTTTATTCATACACTGTATGAGAATGAGAGTACTACTCGGCGGCTTGCACCACACATTAAACATAATTTCAAACCTTGATTACATTTTTTCTCGCTTACAACCACAGTGAAGTAATGAAAGGAAAATATGTTTCTCGCTTACTACTTTTCCGCTGTTCATGGACTAAACTACGGCTTTCGGTGTGACGGTACCATTTATAATTTCTACACTTCAAATTGTAGCCCCAGGAAATTTTACAAACAGTATACACACATACAGCTGACTGCGTCTTCGAAATTGTATCGCAGTGCGACACGTTATTTTATGAGATATGGGGATATAAACAGTAACACAAGATGAGTGTATTCTAGAGTTTATGAAAGTAGTTGTTAACAACACATTAACAGCAAATGAAGATCCTTGGTCATGATTGTTCTTCAGAACAATTACTGTTCAGTGAATGTTTAGCAGCTCGTTTAGACCATGTATATGCATTAAAATCAACACAGATATTTTCGCAGCGGCATATCACTCTTATTGCAAATCTCAGTTAATGTTATACTTCGAAACGGAACTGTAATTCTGACAGGTTGGTGACATTTCATTACCGAATTTTTAGGAAATTTACTACCAGGGTCGTTAATTCTCAGCTTCGAAAAAACCTGACGGAACTTGATGCACATTCGTATTCAATAGTCAGTCTTTATTTAAAAATTTCTATCGCACATCGCAATGCTTCCGCTACATGAACACGAAACTCCCCGAAGCAGGCTGAAATCCAGGAAGAGTTTTATGAAAACTACTGTCAACTGCAGTACATCACCTTCAACGGCACGACAAAACCTGTACACAACGAGAAATGCTGATATCACAACATGGATTCCACCTTTGGATGCCCTCCCCCAGGCGAAAATCTGCCGTGGAATACGTGGAAGTCCCTCAATGCACTAAGAAACGGGATGGGTAGAACAAAGGACAACATGGTCAAATGGAACCACCTCGAGGATGAATAAACTCTCTGCGAATGTGGATTCGAACAAAGCACCAAGCACCTGTACAGCTGTCCTCAGTATCCTGTACGCTGGAAGAGAATGCAGTCGAGCTTGCTAATTTTTGGTCTGATTATATTTAGTGGTTTTGTATCATAGTTGTACTCTTGTCTTTTAGCTTTGTATGCAACGCTTTTGACATCAATAAATAAATACACTTAAAACCTAGAACTGTAAAAAGGTAAAATTCCCAGTGGGTGTGGAATACCAGCTGTCAGCCGATACCCTGAATAACATTGGGGACGCCATTTCAATTTGTGTCAAACATGGCGGATCTATCGACACTTTA
This sequence comes from Locusta migratoria, assembly GCA_026315105.1. Classification (NCBI taxonomy): domain Eukaryota; kingdom Metazoa; phylum Arthropoda; class Insecta; order Orthoptera; family Acrididae; genus Locusta; species Locusta migratoria. The sequence continues at coordinate 371,766,425 of CM048745.1, forward strand.
TGAAATTTAAGCGCGTTGACACAGATACAAAGAAAGGAAACTTATGTAGGGACGACGCCCCTGACATCTTCTGTCGTGTCACAGAAATATGAGCAGTCTCTCAGACAGAAGTGTGGTTATTCTTTGACTTCCCTCTGCCAATACATAGGTCTGCATCAATGAGCTTAAATTTTTATAGGGTGGCTAACACACGGGGTATGGTGCTCGTTGCGGCTCAGCAGTCATATTTAGGTGGTCATTAGACGTGAGGGTAGTCTGTCTATCGTATGTTGTTGTTGCGCTTTAATTGTTGTATTTAGTATATATTTTATTTAGTGCGGTTTTCTGAACAATTTTTGCTGCTGCGTTATTCATAAAGTGTGTTCAGCATTTAAATGCGCAAATCGAAGTGAAAAAAACAAGTACTTTGTGCAAGAAAACCAAATGTTTTGTCGTGATTGATCTCAATCTCTCTATACTCAGACATAATCCCTGACTAATGGCACTTAGCTGCCCCACGAGTGAAGCTTCACATGCTCTATCCCGCAATTTCCTTGAAGTGCACACCATAAAAAATGTTTAGTTTTTCTACCTAATATTCGTATGTTTTTGAGATACTTCTTCTTCCGTGTCTACGCCTTATTTAAAAATATTTTCATTTCTTGTTGACAATATCTGTTCGATCATGGTTGACATGCTTCCAGTGCAAAGTGTGGAAGCAGTAGTAACAGCCAGATTTTTTTCACTTGTATATGTCTTTGTTCTTTGCAAAAAATATGTACTTCTTTTAGCGTGGCAACAACGCAAGTATTTAATGATACGTTATTTCGGTGTGGAATGCTTTTATTGCAGCTGACCCAGGCACCTTTTTATTGCAATATTCTGTTGTCACTATGGTCTTTGTACTGACATTTCACATACCAAACGTTACTTGTTTCAGCATGGCAAAAAGAGAAGTTATTAACGGCACCTTATTTCGATGTGGAATGCTGATGTGGCATATGATGTAGCGCATTTTTAACTGCAGTATTTTGTTGTCACATTCGTCTTTGTATTCAAATTTCGTCCACCATAGTTTACAAATACATTGTAAACCGAAAGCCGCTTCACCCAGACTCCAATTTTTATTTTATTTATTTATTTATTTGCATTTCTCGTTATTTTTGGCCTAAAGTGTCATAGCATAGTCCAACACCACGTGAATAAAATCGAGACACGCCCACAAATGATTTCCCATCAGAAAACGCGTTGCTGATGTCAGATTGTGTTGAAACTAACGCACACGGTGTATTTTTTCATACTTCTAGGTGACCTAGAGGGATGAAATTGACTTACACAACTCTTTAAATAATTAGAAGTCACGAGAGGGTTTGGTCTTACAAAGAATATGGTGGCGGGCAGGGCTCTCGAAATACCCATATTCGTCAAAAGTGACCCACGTGGTACTTCTAGTATTAATGATCCGCCACAGCATACTGTTTCATTTAAAAATCATTTATAGAGTACAAAGTTTTCTAGTTCTAGTGTCAAACTAGGCAACGAACGCGGTACAAGCCAAACAAAAGGCAAGTTCTAATTATGTTATGTGCAAGATTCTACCAGTTTCCATCTCCTCTCATTCATTTTCCCCAGTCTATATTCACGTACAGTTTTTCCTTCCGTTCGTTTTCCTAGCAGATTAAAAATCGTTAATATTAATATTAATCAAATAGGTATAATGTAACTGTCTGAATTGAGTGTTTCCTAGTCTATTACTCGTATTTGTGACTGTAGTTTGTTGACCGTGTCAGGTCAAAAGGGTATTTACTTGTATGTATTACTTCTGTTGCACAATTGTTTCCTTAGTCGAAGTGTTAATTCTCTAAAATATAATCTGTAAATGTTTTAAGTCGCATTTCACATATAATTTTTTTTTCTGAATAGTGAAATTTAGTACAGCGAAAAGGAAATGTTATACAAAATTTTATTTTGAAATAACACATATTCATTGCTTGTGGATGTTTAAAGCTGACTAGAATTGTCAATGGCTAGAGCTTTGAGGTAACCTACGAGTAACACTCTAAACAGGTTTCTTGGTCTGCACTCGATGGAAGTGCGTTTTTCCGTTGTAGTCATTTCGGACAGATTCAGCTAGCAGGGGCAATGGGGTCGGACGGTAATGGGCTGGTATGAACACAGTAAACCTAACAGGTGCTCACGAAGACGACTAATCTTATTTTAGGACTTTATTTTCCCCATTGTGTTCGTAATTCAAAATCTTTAAATGTTTGTAGAGCTTATGGGACATAATTACGGGGTCATCAGTCCCTAAACTTACGAACTACTTATGAACTTGCTAATACTAAGGACGGCACAAATATCCATGACCGAGGGGGTATTCCAACCCCCGACCGTAGTGGCCGTGCAGATCGTGACTGACGCGCCTCAGTCCCCTCGGTCGCCGCGGCCGGCACGTTCGTAATTCTCAAATATGGGAGGTAGCTAGATTTACGTGATCGGTGCTAAGAAGCCCAACAAGGAAAGAAAAATTGCTCAACGAAAATGCCGGAACTGAACTTCTGAGTCTGAACAGTTAAATAACATGGAGCTCTAGAAATCCAGGAATCGATCAATATCCCTTGTGGGGTTGAAGTAATATCTCCTGGACCCAGTTTGCCTTTTTGTTTCTTAGCAGGTCCAGAAAAGATTATCCTTACTGGTCAATAGATTTCTTGCAGTATGTATATTTGTGATAGAGTGAATGAGTGGATTTTCAGATGAGACAACTGGTTTTACAGTTCAGATTGCCGTTCATCTTACGTATGGACACAAATTAGGAAATACTCTGAAACTAGTTTTTAGATTCGTGATGCTAGCTAGACAGTGATGTTTGGTGAAAGAGTCGGTTATGACAAATATTAATTGAAGCAAATAAATACTATTTGCTGCCATAGAAATTGCAGTGTTTGTCTTTCGGGACGACCCACTGATTTTCAACATTATTCCAGATTTTGCTTCTCTGTGATTGTCGTTGGAATTTGTTAGGAGCCATTGCAAAGCGGTGTATGTACTGTTAATGGTGTACAATTCCATTTTAGTCGCTTCTCGAAATGTATGTTACAGTAGCGTAATGACTGCAGCGAACTGATTATTGACTTTTATAGCGAGCAGCTAAATGTTGGTTCAGAGCAGTGCTGACGTCCATTATGTGGATAAATCTAATAGCGTGCTGGAGCAGGGAATGAAACCCGACCCACCACTAATCGTTTCCGCTTAAATCCGCAGAGCACCGACTCGCACATTTCGCACGATTCATCAAATGCGTGTGGCTGCTCCATACGTTCACGATGGAGTTTCCGCAAAGAAAATCCGCTGGCATGGTGGATATAACGGAGAACATTATTAATTGTAATGTAACTGTAAGAAATTAACATGGAAAGTAGGATTCTATAGAAAAATGCGAAGAAAGGTAGCAGCAAAGTTGTTTATCAAGAGGATAAGATAAAATTCAAAGTAAAATGAGCATTGGTTAAGCTAGTTTCATTTGGTGCTGATTCAGGAAAAAGAATTTTAAATGCCGATGTCTAGAAATTTCTTTATAACGATAGTAATTGTTTAGTACATGGCAAAACGGAAGAAAATTTTGGACTAGGTTGAAATTAATTAAAATTAGAACGCGTTTAGTACGGCATATGTATTAGGGCTGGACAGAGAGCGTGCACAGATAGCCGAAATGGATGAGGCAGCGACCGATATAAGTTGGAACATTCGGTAACAGGTAACAGGTACCGGCCCTGTAAATCAGCTTCTATATCTGGATTTAGTTAAACAACCAACTGAAGACAATTACAGGAAGTTCTCTTCCGTTTGAAAGCAATATTGTTGGGGAAGTTAAAAAGTTAACCTCTCGTGATTACGTTTCAAGAAATGAACAAATTTTACAAAGAAATGGAAAAAATATTGAAAGTGTACACATTATTCTTTATGGAAAAATGTAAAAAATTTTGGGGACAGAGTAAAATTACAATCACTTGCAGGAAAAGCCAAAAACTACTCGATTTAAAATTAATGATCGGCACCAATTATTTGTTTCTATGCTCAGTATAAATCGTTTCGAGAACGTATCCCCGTCTTTAGATAAGTTTTATTAGATTGATTAATATTTATTCTGCTGTCTCCATTTGTGATACTTGTCTCTCTTGTGGCGCCCACTAAATAAAAAGCGTAAGGGGAAATAAATACCCAACATTTAGCAAATTACAGTAGATAGAGTTTTCCTTAAAACAATTTTAGACAATATGCAGAGCCAAATAACAAAAAAACAAAGAAAACTATAGCTCCTCAGAATCAAAACCCAACAGAATCGAATGTATGACTAGCAAACCTTATGCAGGGAGCGTTATCCAAAAATTTACAAACATTTTAGATCATCTATAATGAATGTGCCTTTCTCCACAAATAACTACAACATTGAACGAGATAAATTCTGAGGCTCAATAATACACAAAACCACATGTAACACTTGTAACACATAATCATTTCGCAAAATCATCAATAGCAACACACATACATGACACTGAGCACTCAATGAAAACCATAGGAGAAGGTCATTTCTCTCAAAACTCACATGCAGTGGATTTCGTGGAGGAGCCGTGCGTTTCGTACGCCACACAAAGCAAGGGGGAAATGCTCCGTGAAAAGCAGGTTACCTAATCAGTCAATTTCTTCAATAGTTTGTCTTGTGTCTCATAATGAAACTATTTCGATATATTTGTTTGCTCAATTGTAACAGACAAATTAGTGTAAACAATATATCACTAAATGTGTAACAAATTCAACTGTGCACAAACACTTTTTAAATCAACGCTGTAATAATGTCCTTGTAATGTGTTTGTTTACAACAGTGTGAGCGGTAGCTTCCTTATGAGGGAGGTTGTGCAATGAAGAGGCATAACACTTGTAAGTAGAATCAAAAATACAGTTAATAACTGCAGTATTGAAATGAAATGCTAATATTTAAATCGGACGATTATCTGGTAGCAATATCATATGGAGGCATACAATAATACTTTCTCAAAAGGCCTCATTCCGATCAATTGAAAATCATACAATTACAGACTTTCAAAAAGATCATTCAAGATCAGCGCTTCGGGAAACGTATTTTTACGACTATTAAAGAAAAAATATATGATTTTCGTCCTATGGTTTACTAGGTACACTTTTGATCCAAAGTTTTCTGTTCTTAGCTGTAGGGAACGTGTCAATTGCCGTGTAAACATTAAACTGTATCCCAGGTAATAGATAATTATCTGTGAAACAATCCAAGGAAAAATGAAAATTTCACTATGAAAATTAAAATTCACAATTTTTGTTTATTCTACAGGTTTGTTTATTTTGTTAATTGAGCTTCAGCTTCTTAGGCCATCCTCAGACATTTACTGCAGTTTAGTCAAAGAACTTGCGTTGTCAATAAACAAGAAGAGATGTTACATAAAGAAAAATGAATTATCTTCTTTGATGGAGCAGTTACAGTGTAAATAAATATTTAAATGAGATCTGTAAATTAATACTACTGAAAAATGGAAGATAGATAATATAGATCGAAAAACAGCGCAAACATAAATCCTTACAATATGACTATAATGAATAAAATAAAACGAGAATGTAATGTGTGAAGGGTTGTTCAAAACACAAGGTGACACAAAATCTAAGAAATATGGACGAAATATTATAAACAAATAGACAAAAATTTATTTATTTAGCTACAGTAGTGTGCCAGGTTTATAATATTTCGTCCATATTTCCTAGATTTTGTGTCACCTTGTGTTTTGAACAACCCTTCACATGTTAGATTCTCGTTTTATTTTATTTTATTCACTATATTCATGTTGTAAGAATTTATGTTCGCACCGTTTCTCGATGTATAGTATCTATGTTCCCTTTTTCAATACTATTAATTTACAGATCTTATTTAAATATTTATTTACACTGTAACTGCTCCAACAAAGAAGGTAATTTTTCTGTATGTAACATCTTGTTTATTGACAACGTATGTTCTTTGACTGAACTTCAGTAAATATCTGATGACAGCGTAAGAAGCCGAGAGTCGATTAACAAAATAAACAAACCTGTAGAACAAACACAAAATTGTGTACAATTATATATATATATATATATATATATATATATATATATATATATATATATATATATATATATATATATATATATATTTGACGAATTACAGCGTTCAAATGAATGAAATAAAACGCAATTTGCGATGTTATGGCTTCACTGTATAGTTTCAGATGGAGTACCAAACTTTATTTCATTCATTTTAACGCTGTAATTCGTCAAATATAAGCCGAGGCTGGGCTGTTGTCTCGATACCTCATGGTCTGTTCTGCCTGATGCGGGAATACAGTATTGTGGCTGCGAGCATTATAGAATAAATTGGCTGCGGTTTAGGAAAGAGACAGCGTGGGGAATGGAGATTTGTGTGTGGCGGGAGACGTGCAGGGAAGAGTCGTCTGCAGTCGGGCTGATCACTGTGTCCTCGGTGGCGTAGTGGTCAACCCGTCTGCCTAGTAAGCAGGAGATCCCGGGTTCCAATCCCGGCCGTGAACAAATTTTCATTCGCCACAGTTTGGTATTACATCTAAACCTATACAGTGAAGCCATAACATCGCAAATTGCGAAAGTTGTGTGTGTGTGGTTTTATTTATTTATTTATTTTTAATTTCTATTATGAATTCGTTCTACCAAGAAGCGACGGAAGAATCAGTTAAAATAAGAAACTTCACTAGTTTCACCAGCTGGAAATAGAAACAGTATGTTTTCAGTCAACAAAATAAGACACGTGAGTGTTTTGGTGTTAGATTCGGTAACTTAATTTCTTTGAAGAGCGAGGAATGTGTGTGCTACCTGGAGTTGGAATTATCTGGAAAGCCGCCCTCGCCGCGTGGAAGCTCAGCGTCCTGCCGTTCGAAATACTTGCGCAGCCGTTAGCTGCGCCCACAGAAAAAGAAAACCGTGCTGCGACTCCACGGGAAGAGATAGCAGCCAACTTCTAATGGAGTTGAAAGGCGAGGATTCTCTTATGGGCTGCCTGGATTGCCCATTACGGCGGAATTGGTTTTGTAACTCGATACGCACTTGGCAAGTAAGCAAGCTGGCCGCGCCACTAAGCAGTTTAGCAGGCTGTGGTGGTGACTGCGGCGGCGTCCCCTCACAGAGAGCGCCAGACACCGTCTTTGGCTCGCTCGCCTCAAGCTGCCCGACAAGGACCGTTCTCCGCTGCTGGCCAGCGACTAAAGCGAAGCAACTCTGTACTCACTGGAGTTACCGCGTGTACTGCATGTTTATGAACTCAGATTTCTATTCATTGTGTCTGTCCGATTTAGCAATCAGTGTGAATATCTTCAAGGTGAGACGGTAGGCCCTATCCCGACAATGTTAAATTAAGAAAATTGATGCCCCATTTTCTCAGAAACTACTGAACAGACTTGTCAGAAATTTTCACTGAAAATTAAATGATCTTTGTTCAACTCACTGAACCTAAATCGTTGTGGTATTGTAATTTATAATATACTTATTAATTTAATTACCTTGCCTTAAATTTTTGTGTGAAAAAAAGTAAAAAATATTGTTATTAGAACACAATTGCTGGTGCAGACAACATGACTGCGGCTCCACAGCTCTAACGCAATATTATTTACAATCTGTCAAATTATCGTTAAAGTTTCTATGATAGTTTCTGAGAAAATGGAACAAATGTTTCAGAATTTATAGTTTTAAGAAAATAAGACATAAAGATTTACAACATGTTTATTCTAGAAAAACCTTACAGATCTGTCCGCAAGAAGTTGTTACAAGCAGCCTGCTCCACAATCGGGGTCCTCATTATCTTTGGGTTCATTTGCCAGTTTTCTTTTCCTACTTCTTTCCTATTTAGACATTATAGAAGCAGCAAAATCTGAATTGGCAATACGCAGGCTGTCAATTTCTCTTAAAGTAGTTGCAGTATTCTGTCCGGGTGATATGCCTAACAGTCCCAAAACTTTTAGCCTTGCAATGTTACCATTGTTCCATGGTATCACAGCATCAGACACTCCTAGTTGTAAAGTTCTGTAACCAAAAAACACATTTTTGATGATGCGGGTCCACACGATGTTGTTGAAGGCCTCATTTACATTTTGAGGTTTTCCATGCAAGCACTTCCTCAGTAGATCAGGGTGGCCATGGTCTCTCTAGATTGGTTTGACTTAATCCACAATTCACTCACGGATAGAGTGCTTGTGGGTGAATTTTTAGAGGTTACCAGCTGCCTGTGCTTTCCTAAACTTGCACCACGAATCATGTGATGACGGAGGCGCCTTAGATGGCTCGGCTACTGCACTGCGGCCTTTTTAACATGCCATACACTTTCGAATTATGTTACTGTAAGATTACAAGGATTACTCTGCTAGACAGCAATGAATGCCTTACTATCTCCATCGCCTTCGTATTCAGTATACCGTAAACCTCTGTCATATTCAGATCTGTGGATGACTGTTAAAGCAGCAGAAACTTCCATCCTCCTACTTGAGCCTTCATAGTTTTTCACACAGATTAATATACACCGCACTAAAACTTTCAAGAAACTTCGTATTAAAAACAACAGCAACCAACGAGACACGTTTTTCAAAGAGAACTTTAGTTTACTAGCGCGCCTGCAGATTGACTATAGATATGCGCTCTAGAAGGTTAACCAACAAATGAACCGTACATTTCTGTACAAAACACAAAAATCAGAAAACTCTGTAACTGTAAAAGTTCCGAAGGTGTAATCTTTTTTATGATGAGGGCGTAAGTTATTACAGAGTGACAGATGCCAGAAAATTTTGAAAACTGCATTTCTAACTGGTGGACAGGAATTTAAAAAATACAACTAAATGTTCACAGAAGAACATAGTATCCTAATTACGCAAACAAACAAAAAAACTGAAATTTATTTATCGAAAAATTTCAGCCTACCGTCTTACCTTAAAGAAAGTACTCCACGGATACAGAAAATTAATTTTATTTCAATTTATGGTTACGCGTTTCACCCTTGTCGTTCGTCGGATTATATAAAAAAGGTGACGGCAGAGCTTCAAAGTGAACTCCGTAGATGTAACGTCCATTCATCAAATATAAAACTGCGGAAATAACATGGAATCTGTGTTCAGCTGCCGGTCGCGGTGGCCGAGGAGACTGAGGCGCTCCAGTCACGGTCTGCACGGCCACTACGGTCGGGGGTTCGAATCCCCCCTTGGGCATGGATATTTGTGCCGTCCTAGTTCGTAAGTAGTTCATAAGTAGTTTGTAAGTTTAGGGACTAATGACCACGTAGTTAAGTCCCATAGACTATACAAACATTTGAACATTTGAAAATTTTTTGTGTTCAGCTACGTGTAATTGTACTTATATAGCTATATACATGGGTTCTGTGTTGTTTCTATTTCGAAACTTAATTACATTTTATACACTTGGTGAATTGGTTTTACATATCCCTAGTTCATTTTGATGGCCTTCGGTGACGTACGACGGAGGGTGCTCGGCCCCCACCTCTTTTTATGTAATCTCATGACGTCCAATAAAGGCTGAATGTATTATTATAAATAGAAGAATTAAATATCTTCAAGCTTTGTAACGTTTGTGTCGGTAGCTGTCATGAATCGACCGTGTGTAATCTCTATGCGGGCTGTTAGGTGGCGTCCGCGGGCGCCAGCGCACACGTCGGTAACTCAAATGTTCAAATGTTTGTAATATCTATGGGACTCAACTACGGGGTTATCAGTCCCTAAATTTACAAACTACCTATGAACTAACAAAGACTAAGGACGGCACAAATATCCATGCCCTAGGGGGGATTCGAACCCCCGACCGCAGTGGCCTTGCAGACCGTGACTGAAGCGCCTCAGTCTCCTCGGCCACCGCGGCCGGCGTCGATAACTGAAGCGGGTTCACGACGCTCAGGCGTGGTTCAATTTTAGACTGCACATTCAGCTCCTGGTTAGTTTTCTAGGTGATTTTATATTCTGTCTTCACATTTCGGTAAGAGTGCCTCACTTAATTTATGTATAGATCGGAGATGTAGACCTACCTTACTACTTATCAGTTACGGCGGCAGTCAGTCCTTTTATATTTGCGCTATATATTAATCTGCAGATCTTGCTAAAGATTAGCAGCACTATTATCTAAGTACTGATTGGCCTGCTGACCAGACTACTACATTATTGATTTCAGGAGGTAATCCATCTTATGCTGACTGCAATTGAGAGATTTATTTTACACCAGACGTGTTTCGTTTTTCATTTTGAAAGCAACTTCTGTGGTCTGTAAATGACAGAAAGGTTTGTAGTTTGTTTTCGATTCATATATTAAAAACAGTTTTTTAAATAACTTTGTGCACGTTAGACCTATGTGTTTTTAACTTGATAGTCGGTCTACTCACGGTGGTGTTGTCCCGTCTTTACGTCTCACTGCTGTTTCTCCACGTTGTTGGCTGGAGTTGGTTTGTGCCTGGCGTGCGTTTTTCGGTTTTGTACGGCACTTTTCGCCTGTTTTTGTGTCGTTCCTTCCGTTTCATCACAGCACATCACATCACTTCAGTTATTTGAACTGCGTACAGATTTCATATCACCTGTTTTAAGTGGAATGCCTTTCGATTTGTTTATCATTTCAGTACAGTGTGGCTATGGTGTTTTTGTCTGCTCATTTGTTTTTCGTGTGGTCTGCGAGTGTTGCCAACATTATATATTTGTATTTATATACATAAATACAGTTTAATTCAACAAGTGTGTGTGTGTGTGTGTATGTATGTGTGTGTGTGTGTGTGTGTGTGTGTGTGTGTGAGAGAGAGAGAGAGAGAGAGAGAGAGAGAGAGAGATAGAGATTTAATTTCAGCGAACAGGATGTTTAGATGTTTTTTCAAATGAGTAATTGCAGGTTTAATTGGGTTGTGGTGGTCTGAAATATCTTAGACATCCTGTTCATTGAAATTAAATCTCTCTCTCTCTCTCTCTCTCTCTCTCTCTTTCTCTCTCTCTCTCTCTCTCACACACACACACACACACACACACACACACACACACACACACATACTTGTTGAATTAAATTGTGTTTATGTAAATAAATATATAATCTTGGCAACACTCACAGAGGACACGAAAAACGAACGAACAGACAAAAACAACATAGCAACACTGTAGTGAAGTGATAAACAAATCGAAGTGTAGTGATATGATGTTCTGTGATGAAACGGAAGAAACGACACAAAAACAGACGAAAAGTGCCGTACAAAACCGAGAAACACACGCCATGAACAAACTAACTCCAGCCAACAAGGCAGAGGAACAGCAGTGAGACGTAAAGAAGAGACAACACCGCGAGCAGACCGAGTATCAAGTTAAGAACACATGGGCCTAACGTGCACAAAGTTTTTTAAAAACTGTTTTAATCTGTGTATTGAAAACAAACAGTACAAACCCTTGTCTCATTTACAGACCACAGAAGATGCTTTTACAATAAAAACCGAAACGCGACTGGTGTGAAATAAATCTTTCAATTGCAGTCATCATAAGACGGATTACTTCTTTTGATCAATTGTAACAGATGCCGAGGAAGATGGCCACACAACCAAACCTAGTACTACATATATCTTTGCAAAACTGACGCTGTGGCGTGACTAAGTCTCTTCTACACTCCATGATCCACCGGTAATTTAGCCGGTGCATCACAGTACTGGTGAATCATTTTCTGATTATGAGCGTAGGTGCAATAAGAGGTAATTTATCTGCATTTTACATAGTTCCATAAAATATACCTTAATCTTTGTGCAACACTCTCCTAGCGTTCGACAGTCTCTGGTTGTGAGACAGCATTTTACACAAGTGAGGCTGCTGTTGGAGGTGTGCAAATGTGTCACACTTCTCAATGATTTTTGAAAGATACTGACCTTGCGTCTCCAGATGTGTGCCCCATTATCAGCAGCGGATGCTCTGCTCGTTGACATGTTCAGAATCCTTGGATGAGATCTAATTGTAAGTGTGTAGTAAATCGCACACTTACGTATTTTACGGGATGTCTTTTATCGTTTCTTCTAACCTAACGGTCGCACCCTCTCCTCTGCTGTTAGATTAAAACTTACCGACTATTCAGTATCTCACATTTTAAGAGCAAACTGACTAACAGACTCTCATTGATTGCTTCGCTTCCTACTTAACATGACCGCCTTCTATGGCTCCCAACGGCTAACTACCAAAATATATTCCTGAGTGTTCTTATGAAATAGCCGCCAATGAGAAGGTTGGCTTCCGGCCAGAAGCTACCTTCATCGGGCTTTCCTGAGCCGATCGCTGACTCATGCTTTTATTTGGAAGCCCCGAACTGGCTTCTACGTCACGCTGTTACGGGGTGCCCCTTTTTGCAACCAATTATCGAGTTTCACCATGATTACTGCCGTACATTGAAGTATTACAGTTGGACTAGTTCCTTAAAAAGATAACAATAATGCTGCTGTCCAAAGGGCTCTCAAAATCTTATTAAAATGCAATAAACTGACGTCATCTGTATATCAATTTAAATAACGCCAAAGCCGAATGTCAACAATGTGTAACCAGTCGCAAGTAACAGGTAGAAATTCATCCATACCTGTGCGACATTATGTATCTTATATGAGACGTCAGATCCTCGTTAACTGTACAATAATTTACCGCAATGCTTAAAGATGATAATTTTGACAGACACCAATATTTGAACAGATTCGATTCCTTCAATTTGCATGGCACTATTTCGACAATAGGGGGAAGTGCAACGCAATTTCAAACTTCGGTTTAGACAAATAATCTGAGAGATCTCCCACAACTCATGCACAGGCGCGCACACACACACACACTCATCAAATAACTTAAGGAGCGTCAAAGTTGACAAACAGACGAAACTGCGAGTCATATGATGAGTCTGATTCTCTCTCTCTCTCTCTCTCTCTCTCTGTGTGTGTGTGTGTGTGTGTGTGTGTGTGTGTGTGTGTGTGTGTGAGAGAGAGAGAGAGAGAGAGAGAGAGATTGTATGTGTGGTAGCTACATTCTCGTAAATGATGTGCATTTGTGTAATACGTCACCCCGCTGTATTTCAAAATGTTAACTCGATATTTTACACCTCTGGATCATCCTCGAACGAAATATAAAAGTGATATATAAATTCATCCAATCATTAATTGTTGTTCTGAAGATTGATAACCTTTTATACAAGGTGCAAATTCACAATAAGAGCATGGATCACCAGAACGTGTGCTATTCATCATCACATTCTAGTTTTTAATTGTCTAAGTGTAGTAATGTCGATCAATTTGCGCTCGTTTGTATGTGATGCTCGATATAATGACGATGAACAGTGTGGATGATGAGTAGTGAAATAAGAAAGATATACTGGTAACATCCGCTCGTGGAGGGACAAAGAAAGTTGAATATGATCGCCCTTCCTGAAATCCGTGTAGAATACTGGAAAAAAAAAAAAAAAATGAAGAAACGTGTGTCATAAATCAGCATTAGTAAAATGATAGTGAGGTAAAAATAATATTTCCGCGTTGATGTGGCCAGACGTTCTAAGGCGCCTTGCTGCGGAACGCGGGGTTGCTCGCCGTCGTAGGTTCAAGTCCCACCTCGGGCATGGGTGTGTGTATGTTGTCTTTAGTGTTTAAGTAGTACGTAAGTCTAGGGGCTGATGAGCATAGCAGTTGCGTCCAATAGATTCACAAACATTTTGACATTTAATTTAGAAATAATATATTAGTTGATCCTCTAGAAAATGAATTACACTTGCGTCCTTTTAAAATCATTTTGGTTATTTGTGACATTTGATGCTGAAAGTTAGACAATGAATGCCATATCAAATGAATCTAATGTTTGGTGTGTTCAATGTTTACACAATTATTTACAAAGAAGTAAACATAGCATTAGTGTGGTCAAACCTCCAAATACAAACGGTGACGCAAAATTCACATTCACGCTCAATGAATGAGCCACAAATAAACCGTGATCGCAAAAAAATTAAGGAATTAGATAGTTGTAATAATTTTATACAATATTTTTATCAGCAAGGGAAGGAGTTTTTTATAAGGAGAAAAGCAACCTCTCCATCAACAGTACTAAATAACATTCGCGTTTTAGTGCAACTAATTAGGAAGAGCTTAATATTCGGTCTCCTCGACGTCCTCTTTCAGTGCACTGTTCACAATGAGCAGTAATTTCCATTCATGAATTTCATGGGAAAGGTAATACAAAAACTAGGTTTTCCTCGTCGGTTAGTAAGAAATTCGTTGGAAGCAGTCACTGTGAATGTTCCCGCCCGGAACGGCTTCCTGCTGTTTTTGTCTGTCAACAGGGTTCCGACATCGTTTCAATCTTTCATGGAATTCCGGCCCATTTATATCATCAAACGACAAACATACTCACGGACAAAGAATTTTTCAGTACTGTCTGTCATAGTTCTCAAAGTGACTTCAATAAAACCTTGAGATATGCTGTCGTCACTCTTTCTTCCTGTTCCCCCCTTTTTCCTGTTCCGGAATAGGATGCCGTCAAAGAGACTTAAAGTAGCAATACTTCTTTTCAAAAGCGTGCAGTTGTGGACTCCAAAACTTTAACAGAGCAAAACGGAACAGAGGTTTTTTTCTCAGCTAAACCAAGGCGGAAACAACTATGGCTGTTCTGTACATCATGTTGCCATATAATTATGTTGCACGGTGCTACATTTTATATGACTATTTACTACTGTGACTGCTAATCCTACAGAATGAAGGCAGTGCACGTACAATCTTTGTGCACAAATTTCTCGCATCACCTGTCGCAGACACAAAGAAGTTATGCTCTTATGTGTGTAGTCTGTGAATGTTAATGGATGTAGCAGTAACTGTAATCTCTCGTTTTTCGAAAGACTGAATTAATGGAAGAATTAGCATTCAAAAAAGCACTGACTGACATTGTTTCCTGAAAATCACTCACCTGCTGATCATCTGTCCCAAGCTACTGGACTTCCTTTCTTCAGTAGGTGTTTTGTTGGCTGTAGATGATGAATTTGAAAAACAGTGGGACAGCAATGGAAGCTACAGACAATGTAAGTGAGGAGTGTCGTTTGAAATATATTTTCTGAGTAAGGCACAAATACTAGAAGTAACCCTGTCAGAAGTTTACATGAACGGACAATTTCTCACTGAACATAGCCATTGAACGAGAAATACGAGGCGCGTCCAGAAAGTAAGTTCCGTTTGGTTATATAAAACGAAAGGGTACAGATACAGAAAAAATATTGATTGTACAAAAATCTACAACTGTGAAACTACTTTTCTACATGGCTTCCGAAATTTTGTAGGCACAAGGTTTTGTGTGCCTTTTTCATAGACTGTTGCCGCCTGTGTATTTAACCATGTGGTAACATGTTCTATCAGCTCGTCATCATCGTTGAAGTGTTGTCCACCAAGGACAGATTTTAGGTGTAAGAAGAGGATTACTAACAAAAGATTTTTTTTTTCACGATAATGCCTGACCTCCCCTATCGAATTTCATCTCTTCTTAACCTAAAATCTGTCCTTGGTGGTCAACATTTCAACGGTGATAAAGAGCTGTTACCACATGGTTGAATGCACAGGTGGCAACCTTCTGTGAAGGATGCATGCAGAAACTTGTGGCACGCTATGACAAGTGCCTACAAAATTTCGCCAGTTATGTGGAAAAGTAGTTTAAGAGTTGTAGAATTTCTTCTGTATCTGTGTACAATTTCATTTTATTACCAAACGGAACTTACTTTCTGGACGCGCCTGGTATATTTGCTGTAGGACTTGTCCGTAATACATTGATTTACACATTAGGAGAATGAAGAGCAGTCCTAAGGGAGAGCTCGCTGATGAAAGAGAACTAGCCATTGGTTACGCGGCGATCAAAGAAGTAGAGGTTAGATCAAGCATCACGCAACTCAACAGTTTTTAGCACACGAATCTGGCGGTGTAAATGCAGCGACCGCACTACCGCAACCGTCATAATAGCGGAATACATCAAAGCGCGATACATCACGAGTCTCTCCCGGCAGGAAAAGACAGACTGCTCCCAAGGTAATAAGCAGCTCGAGCTACTTTGTGACGGAAAAAGAAGCATGCCGTCCTCTCGATGTTCACACGACTAGAAACTGCAACGTAATGAGGCTGGAGAGCTGTTATCGAATCTACTTGCAGACAAAAAAAAAAAAAAAAAAAAAAAAAAAAAAAAAAAAACCTCGTGTGCACTTCTGCCTATAGGTCACTGACTGCAAAATTGTGCAACTGCGGTGGACAAAATAGTTTTACAAATTATTTTTTCTGTCTTTTCAAGTAGTCGTTTCGCAGTTTTTCTCGTTTCTTCCTGTCTTTCCGAAAACCCATGTGTATAATCGGTTCAAGATCTGTGGATATTGCAGTTACCAATTCTCCAGTTAAGAAATGGCTTGGTGTCAGCACTAATTCTTTCTAATTACAATATTCGAGTCCTAAGTGTGCCTTGATCTTCTAGAGATTTTCCCGAGAGTCGTCATTTTACGATCTGTTGATCTTACCATATGCTCCCACAAGCCTTCCAGCGAAGACGCCCTAGCACAATAAATTTCCTAGCTTCCTTAGTGAGCAAAGTGCTGGCCAATTTCCGTACTCTCGAATAACTGAATGATGTCAATCAGTTCTTTCTCCATTGAATGAAATGTTTTTGCACTATCAGATTAGATAGAGTTTGGCAGTTCTCTTCGTGCAGTGAATCGTCCGATGGTCATCAAAATGTGTCTGCTCATATCTGTTGTTGTTGTTCAAATGTTTGTAAATCTATCGGACCAAACTGCGTGGTCATCAGTCCGTAGCTTACAAACTACTTAAACCTAGGTAAACTAACCTAAGGACAACACACACACCCATGCCCCAGGGAGGACTCGAGCCTCCACGACGAGCAACCGCGCGCTCCGCAGCGAGACGCTTTAGACCGCTCGGCTACTCAACCGCGGCTGCTCATATCTGATACTGGTTCAAGGTGAATAGTTGTCGTTGTAGCAGATGTCAATAATAAGGTATAGTATTTCTATGAGTTTGACGAAAAGTGGTCCAGCAAAAGCTACACCTTTTACAGCAAATTGTGCACTGAATTAATGTAGTCAGGTGGTAATGTTCTACCTCTCATCTGCGATCTCACTGGGTATTGTACGAGGGAGACATATGTTTATCATATATTTTATGGCTGTATTCCGTCCAAAATTGAAAAATCGGTATATTATGGTAATACCTAAATAGTTTAAAGTTTTGTCTTATAAACAGCCTTTCAACGGATGGGAACGTACTTGGAGCAGCGAATGCTTCTTTGTACATTTGGTTCGCAAAATGAAGTCGCAATAACCTAGACTCAAAAATCGGATTGAAACGTTTAATTTTCGGTTTAGTTGGAAGATCCATTTTCTTTCTATTGGAAACTTCCCTGTTGGGCCTTTCTTATCCACGCACGTTTCGCTGATTCTAGTCAATGTGCAGAGAATTTGCTCTTATCCTTTACTAAAAGTCTAATATTGTGGATTACACGTAGGTCATATGCTATAGTGCTATAGTTTCCAATAAGAACTTTATTTTGATACCTCAATGGGACATACCCTTATCTGATTTTCAAAGTTTTTTCGTATACTCTTGATGTCTCTGGATTACATGTTTTGTTGAGGCCAATTATCACTTGAGTAAGTTAGCGTCCATTCCACCATAGCATGGAAGATTACTATTTCTCGATAGACGTTCCACGTTGGGCAGAAGAAAAATAAATAGTGGAAATTTGATCAATAGACGGCGTTCTAAGCCCCATAATTTAATAGAGGGCCACTATACATGACAAATGAATCATACAATAATGGCTAAGGTATAAGTAAGACGTTCAACAAACTGTACTACTCCGTGTGTGATACGTTAGTTACATAAGCACATCCCTCAAGACAAAATCATGTCCTAACGGATGGGAAAAATCGTGTTTTAACTGACCGAAAACTGCTTTCAAAGTGCAGATAATGAATAAAAAATGCGAGTATGCGTTTTTGAGCAAGAAGGTGCTACGGCGCACCTTCCACGGCTTTCAATGTTACATGCGCACAAACCTTTGGGAAAAGGCAGTTTTCTTAGGTTTATGGTCTTCCAGTTAACCCGATCAGCTTTGCTGTGATTTTTTATTCCTGCTTTAATTTAATGGATAAAGTCTGTAGTGGCAACACGCGTACATGTGAAGAGCTGAAATAAACATCTGCAATGTGACTACGAAAGTCACACAAAATGAATTGGAAAAAGTTTCCAGATAACGTGTTAAGAAATGCTGAGTTATGTGTCGAAGTTTATGGTGAATATTTTAAGCATCTCCTAGAAATAATAGCCCGTTGAAAGTTCTTTAATAGAAATAGAGACATTGTATTAAGATACCAGTATATTTTAGAGTTTTGGTAAAACTGATAAGTATTACATAGAGGAACATCGAGGAAGAATTAGTTTGTGTTATTAGACTGAGGTGCGCTCTTAAAACAGTGCGTGTAGCTGCATTATACGTAAGACCACGATAGCTGATGGTTAGCTCAGCGCGTTTGGTTGTAATGAATCACGAATTTCTGACCAATTGCATATTATTTTCATCTGAGCTTTCGTATTCTACTCGTCTTTCCGATTAATTTGATATCTACATCTACATCTACATAGATACTCTGCAAATCACATTCAAGTGCCTGGCAGAGGGTTTATTAACCACTTTCATAACTTTTCTCTACCGTTCCATTCCCATATAGCGCGCGGGAAGAAAGAACACCAAAATCGTTCCGTTTTCGATCTGATTTCTCTTATTTTATTGGGATGGTCATGTCTCCCTAAGTAGGTGGGTGCTAGCAAAATATTTTCACATTCAGAACTAAAAGTCGGTGATTGAAACTTAGCAATCAGATCACGCCGCAATGAATAACGTCTTTCTTTTAATGATTTTCACCCCAATTCGTGCAACATTTCCGTGACGCTTCCCCCCCCCCCCCCCGTAACATGATAGAACAAAACGAGCTGCCCTTCTCTGAACCTTCTCAATGTCTTCCGTCAATCCCACCTGGTCAGGGTCCCACAAGGGGCAACAGTACTCCAGGAGAGGACGCACAAGTGTGATGTAGCCAGTCTCTTTGGTGGAGCTGGTGCATCTTGGAAGCGTTCTGCCGATGAAACGTAACCTTTGGTTCGCCTTCCCCACAATATTTTCTATGTGTTCTCTCCAGTCAAAGTTGTTCGTAATTGTAACTCCTAGGTATTTGGTAGAATCTACGACCTTAAGGTTTGACTGTTTTATCGCGTAATTGAAGTTCAGCGGATTTCTTTTAGTGGTCATATGTATTACTTCACACTTTTCTTTATTTATTGTCAATTGCCAATTTTCGCACCATGCAGAAATTTTGTCTAAATCGCTTTGCAGTTGGTTTTGATCCTCTGTTGACTTCAGTAACCGATAAACGACAGCATCATCCGCGAACAATCTAAGGGAGCTATTCAGATTGTCTCCTAAATCATTTATAAACACGAGGAAGAGTAGGGGACCTATAACTCTTCCCTGTGGAACGCCAGATATCACTTCTGTTTTACTCGATGACTTACCGTCAATTACAACGAACTGTGTTCTTTCTGATAGGAAATCGTGAATCCAACCGCATAATTGGGGAGATATTCCATAAGCACGCGGTTTCATAAGAAGCCGCTTGTGGGATACAGTGTCAAAAGCCTTTCTGAAATCCAGAAATATGGAATCGATTTGAGATCCCTTGTCGATGGCACTTAACACTTCATGTGAATAAAGGGCAAGCTGTGTTTCGCGAGAGTGATATCCCACACATCATATTTGTTAAAGTAACGAGAGTCAGCGGTATTTGTTCTTGAAGAAGTCAATTGCATGTCGAGAGGCTGGAGCTCACAGGTTACACATACATTGTAACCGCGTGGCCAAAGCCTGTGTTCCTCGTTGCCAGAGAAGCGCAGATGGTGTCTCGCTGCGGGGTGCGCCGACAGTCAATGCTATTAGCGGGGCAATAGAACGTTTCTGTTCTGTTATCCGCCACATGGGACGGCCCCGGTGATCACCACACGTCACCCATGTTTTTTACATGGGAACCAGCCGACGGAAAAATACGTCACCGCGTTTATGAATGGAGTCGCTTGCGCGAAAAAGAGAAATGATGTCATTGTCTGATGGCAAAACATGCGAGGACCCTCGTGTTGCTACGGCGCCTCGTATTGGTTACTGTAGGATAAGTGCGACTTGTTTGCAATAGCACGAGAAATGCAAAAGATATGGCAAGCAGGGGAGCCAAGAGCGAGATGAGGGAACACTGTGTGAGATTTTTTAAGCGACTCCCAGTGATTTCACATAAGTGCATGCAACGGCGTAGTAGGCAGTGCTAAGTGTTGGGTCACATGCTTAACGTGTGATTAAGGAAATATCACAGAGCGGTGGACAGTTTGCCAGTCCACAATTTTGTTAGTTAAATGGCTGCAGGCGAATTTGAGTAGCGACTTCTGGTGGACTAATTTGCAGAATTTGCGTACTCTTCCAATTATAGATTCGACTAGGGAAGAAAAGCAGGAAGTCTTGGCTTCACCAAGAGCAAAAGAAAGTGTTGGCTGATCCAGTGCTGCTATCATAAAAAAAAATACTTTTATAGGTTTCAGAGACTCAGCAGTCGCCGGCAGACAACGGGCGATAGATATTTTTGCACACGCAACGCAACTTTAAAAGTACTTCTTGAGCAGGTTACGTCACGCTAACACCAGTAGAACATTATTCTTGACATTACAGCGACAGCCTCCCATGCGGTATTTCCATTTAACCCTAGGATCACGTGCAAGCGCGACTCTTCACACTCTCAAACTAGTTTTTGTCTTTTGATTGTCGTTTTCTTTTATTTGTGGTTTGGAGTATCAGTGCAATACTATTAACGGATGTATTCTACCCCCCCCCCCCCCTTTTTTTTATTAAACGTATATCTCTCGAAGAGATCATGAAGATGAAATCAGAGAGATTAGAACCCACACAGAGGCATACCGACAATCTTTCTTTCCGCGAACAATATGTGACTTGAATAGAAGGGAGAACCGATAGTGGTACTCAAGGTACCCTTCGCCACACACCATCGGGTGGCTTGCAGAGTATGAGCGTAGATGTAGATGTAGAAAACATTATTCCCCGTAATTGGAAAAACAGCGAACTGATAATGTTTTAAAGATGAAAATAACATTCTAGTTCGCAAAATTTAACAATTTATTAGTTCGGGTAACCGGTTTCGATCTCAACTGAGGTCATCTACAGCGAGACGACTAGGTCTGAAGATGATCTCACCTGAGATCGCAACCGGCTACTTGAACTAATAAAATGTTAAAATTTCCGAACTAGACTGTTATTTTTTGTTTAATTTAATTTCATAAATTTCATGTATTTATGATTTTCTTAAACGTAAATAGTTAACATCTCAGTTAATAATCTTTTTCTTTACTGAGACAATGGCAATACCCCAATCCAGTACCTGGTAAGGTCACTTAGCAATAATTATTTTGTTTTTTGTACTTACAGGAGTGGTTGTTCGAATCTTTTGGGCCACAGTTAAGGGTCGCTTACCCGTCTTGAACAGAAATGTGAACTACTTTGTGATGTCTATCCTGCGTGTTGGAACACGTCCACTGAATGTGTGATCGTGTCCCATTTTGAGTTATTCATGACTCTGAAGTGTTTCTGCACCATTAATATTATTTGTTTGTCAATTATTTTATTCTTTTTATTAATGATCAATGCCTCATGTTTATATGGGTTTCCTCCTGTGCGATGAATTTGTGTGTCCATGTGAATGTGGAAGGTTGCTTTTAATATTGACTGACTGCTGCGCAATGGCTTACAGTAATCGCCTCGCGCTTTAAGCCTCGTCTACTTTAATTATGAACGCATTGCTTCATTTGTCGTCTTCTGGGTGACCAGAGACAAGCTTACTTGGCAAGATGGTTCGGTGGCCGTGTTCTTAGTGGCGTACCAACCGAATCTCGGACAAAAGAGGTGACAAGCGAGCACACTGGGAGCTCTAGAAGAGGGTATTATCTTCTACAGGTAGCGAGGGTTGGTAGACACTGTGCTCTGAACGCGCCCTGTATGGGTTTTAGCGCGCTCTGCATCCAGTGTATGGTGGGGAAGGTTTTGGCGTTGCCTTTAGGTAGCACTCTTGCTCCGACGGCCGAGGTGAGTACATCGTGGAGTCATGCTGAATGGAAGGCATTCTGTTAGGACTTTGCTTTCCTTGTGATCGGGCAGTCTTGGTTTATCAGTGATAGTTTTCTTGAGTAATTCTTTCGCCATGCGAGGCGAAGTGTTTCTTAATTAACAGAACTCGAGTAATTCAGTGTAAATTTAGTATTTGCATTTTCATTCCAGTGATGATTTTGTGTCCAGCTTTTCTCAAGTTAGAATTCACAGGTGTGGCCTTCAGCTTTTGTGTATCTTAGTATGTTTGAATTTCCTTGTTGTTTTTTATCTAACACTTTCACATCATGTCTGTATACTTGAGTATGCTAAATTTTTCTCGGAATTTGTGGTTTGATTCCATCTTTCCTATTTGGGTATGTCCGATTGTACCACCTGCTTTCGTAACGGTCGTTACTTCGGCCTTCAGCCATGCTTTTACTGTTACTGGCTTTCTTCTATATAAATCTCGCGTGTGCTTTACTTGCCTGTACTAATTTCTTTTGTAAATTCTATGTTATTCACCACGGTCGAACGCCATGTGGTACTGCAGAATAGTATGCCGCTGCCTCCCCAAACATGAGTGCGTTTGCTGCATAATGCGTTTGTAATAGTGCTTCAAGACACCCGCCAACTCGTCAATATTCCGGTGACGCTTCGTTTTGCTGCTACTATCAAGAGTTGCTGCATGATTAATGTGTCGCAAACATTATGCACGTGTCTGTGAGTGAATGAATGTGCTTTCCCTATCCACATTACCTCCATATTCATAAAGGGCAGAAACAATTTTATTAAGGGCAGTAACTTCATGATTTAATTTCACTTTTATACAAGGTGTATGCTTTATTGTTCTTAACATTAACAAGAGCAAAACAAAAATAATGGAATGCAGTCTTAGAAAATCAGGCGATGCTGAAGGAATTAGATTAGGTAACGAAACAATGAAGGTGGTAGAAGAGTTTTGTTACTTGGGTAGTAAAATAACATGCGATGGTCGCAGTACAGAGGATATAAAATGCAGAATGGCAATGGGAAGAAAAGCATTTTTGAAAAAGAGAAATTTGCTAACATCGAATATTAATTTAAGTGTAAGGAAGTCTTTTCTGAATGCATTTGTGTGGAGTGTTGCCTTGTATGGGAGTGAGACATGGACGATAAACAGTGCGGACAGGAAGAGAATAGAGGCTTTTGAAATGTGGTGCTACAGAAGAATGCTGAAGATTAGGTGGGTAGATCGCATAACTAATGAAGAGGTACTGAACAGAATTGGTGAGAAAAGGAATTTTTGGCATATCCTAACTAAAAGAAGGGATCGCTTGGTAGGACACATTCTTAGACATCGAGGAATCGTAAATTTAGCATTGGAGGGAAGTGTGTGGGGTAAAAATCGCAGAGGGAGGCCAAGAGACGCGTATAGTAAGCAGATTCAAGTGGATATGGGTTGCCGTTCTTATGAGGAGATGAAAAGGCTTGCTCAGGATAGAGTAGGGTGGAGAGCTGCATCAAACCAGTCTCCGGACTGAAGACCATAACAACAACAATATGGTCTCCCCCGTCTGCTTGTTCATTTAACTGAACAGAAACGATTTAAAGTATCAAACCTCTGTTTTATAATTTATTGCTTCCAGCCCCATGTTTAATTATCTGTTCATTTATATATATATATATATATATATATATATATATATATATATATATATATATATATATATATATATTTTAATTTTGGCTGCTGCCATAAGGAGTGAGCACTTAGATAAATTTCCGTTGCGCAAGTACTGTGGCCATTCGCAAAGTAATTTAAAGGAGCAGTGAGCGTTTTATCTTACATTTGAAATCTCAACTGCCCGAGATCTTACTCAAATAATTTAACAGGCTGCTTTTTTTTCCACCTGCAGACTCTATCATCTTAGGGTACATAGCTGATCAATCCTTGCGAGAATTACACGGAGGGTAAAAACCGTGTGACGAATATTGCAGACAACCGATGAGCGGAGGTTCAAACGGTGAGAGGGCTGACTGCTCTCAGTAATTAGGTAGTGAGCCACAAACTCTACGACGAAAAACGAGAAAGAAAACGAACTCACCTCCACAAAAGACCAAAATACTCAAAGCGCAAAGGAAAAAAAGGATAAATAAATAAATAAAAGTGGCTAAAGCTGCTTTCCAGGTTCAAAACTCGGCCACAGTACAGTTTAATATATCCTTGATATAATGGGACAACATATGCCTCAGGAAATTGAATTATGTATTAATTGTACAGTAAGGTGTTTCTCATAATAATTTGCTATCCGGTATTCTGTATTTATAATGTCTGCTCAAATGATCAAATGTTTGTAAATATATTGGATTAACTTACTGTGGATTCCCCTAGCTTACAAAGTACTTAAACTAACCGGAGGACAACACACACACGCATCCCTGAAGGACTTGCACTTCCAGTGGAAGCAATTTTTCAGTCTTTGACATGTCTCCTACAACCGTTCACTCCCGCGCGGCTAATTGTCTCTAAGTAATTAATAAGAGGTGGGGATTGTTCACTTTGGTCACCCATAAAATGAAGGCTTTCAATATCGGCTGTGTTGCGTTCTGATGAAGGAAAGAAGCTTCGGGTTAACGTTCCGTCGACTGCATGGCTATTAGAGGCGGATCTCATGCTCGGATTTTGGGGCAAGGATGGGTAAGGAAATCGGCCGTGCCTTTCAAAGGGACAGACCCGCTATTTTCTTGTACTGATTTAGGGAAATCACGGAAAACGTAATCTGGATGGCCAATGGTGTGTTTGAACTATCTTCCTCCCAATGGGAGTCCAGTGTTTCAGCACTGCACCACCGCGCTTGGTGGTGTTAATGATCACTTCGCCTTGTATAGCGGTGAAACGTAAAGTTTCGTCCGAAGCTGCAGCAATCTTCTTCGGAGGTGCTCCTCATTAACAAAAAATTGAGTAAACAAAAAAAAAAAAAAAAAAAAAAAAAAAAAAAAAAAAAAAAAAAAAAAAAAAAAAACAACAACAACAACAAAATTAACAAAGTGCCAAGAGCGCTCGGTAAGTCGCTCATGTTTATGAGTACCTAATCTACAGCATAAAAGCACAAAATTACTCCAAAGCCAATAGAATTTGATCCCACATGTATTAGTGAAACACGCAAATTGCATAATCCATTTCAAACATTCAATTTTTTCTCAAACTATCGAGCATCTAGCAAAAGTCCGAAACACGTGTCTCTTCATATTCAATGTGGTACGTCCATGCAAAATTTTAAGGAAGTCTGTGACCTTGTCAGACAGCATAGCGGAGTGGTGGGGTATGTCCGTCATTAGGCGATGGGGCAGCCCCTCTAGTAAGTCGTTTTCCCATTCAATTTGCTGTTTACTTTGTAGCGACTTATTGGACATCACGGGTGACTCCCTTTGGTTAGCCGTGAGGTCTAACGCACGGCTTTCCGAGACCGGAAGGCGTACCGACCCCGGTTCGAATTCAACCGACGGATTAACGAAGTAGGTCAGAGTGCCGGCCAGCCTGGATGTGTTTTTAGTCGGTTCTCCACATCCCCATAGGTTAATACTGGGCTGGTCCCCAAGTCCCGCCTAAGTTACACGATTCGCAAACATTTCGTAACGATTAACACCTTCACACATATAAAACTATCGGCAGACAGATGGGGTACACATTTGCTCCCAAGGGTATGGGATGGCGACAAGAAGGGCATACGGTCACCCTGTAAATATTAACACGCAAAAGCTGAATTAACAAAGCCGACCCTGCATGTGCGGGGAGATGGCTAGAGTGAAAGAGGAAGAAAGATTGGAGGTCATGGGTCTATCATTCCAAAAATTCTCTGAAACGATCCCGAATTTCAAAAATGTAATTGAGTTCGCTTCGCTGTGTAACATTTTAATAACAGTCTATCTGGCAATATCACCTTGATGCCCACCTCGCTATAACTGACAATGTGTAACGAAACGTCCGCCGCTGACGTGCAGGAGTACGCCATAAATTTTTGGCGCGGTCTTTATTGGCGCGGAGTCGGTAAACATTTACAATATAAACGCGCGTGACGGACAGGAGGAGTGGCGCGCGCTGGAATAAACCCCTGGACTGCGGGCCGCGGGCTGCGATATTAGCGGGCGGTGGGCTTGGCTCTAAATCGTGGCCGCCACCGCGGCTGCTGTCACATCCATCACTCGCGGACGTCGCTTGCCGGCAGGCGGTGTCCGTGGCAGTGGCAGCGCGTGTTATTCACTGAGTGGCCGCGCAAAGGAAGGAAGGCCGCGCAGTTTTAATAAAAGTCGCCGCCTCCACTTCCGCCACTGCGCAGTAAGCGATTTATGGCCGAGGCGGAGGCGCTGCTGGCTGGAGGTGGCTGCAGGCGGCTGAATAGTCACAAGGATCCTGTAACCACTGTGCACAGTGCTGCTGCTGTCGTCTTCTTCGCCAAGTGTCTTCTCAACTGATACTCTAATTGTTTTGACCAGTGTGTTTGTGTATGAAAGTCCCCTCTTTATGTGTCCATCTCCTCTTACCCCCCTCGCTTTGTCTTCCACCTCCACATCCAGCTCTCCCGTATCTCTGCCATCACCTTCACTTCACCCCCTGTTTTGTGTACCATCCTCGTCACTTTTGCGTCTCGTTGCCGCCGGTTGTCCTAGGTGTCGGTGGCCGAGTAGAGAGAGAGACACAGTTATTCACTGAGTGGCTGCGCGCTGGAAGGAAGGCCGGAGCAGTTTTAATAAAAGTCGCTGCCTCCACTTCCGCCACTGCACAGTAAGCGATTTATGGCCGAGGCGGAGGCGCTGCTGGCTGGAGGTAGCTGCAAACGGCTGGGTGATCACAAGGATCCTGTAACCACTGTGCACGGCGCTGCATCTGCCGTCTTCTTTGCGAAGTGTCTTCTCGACTGATCTCCTAATTGTTTTGACCAGTGTGTGTGTGTAAATGATTTAGGAGACAATCTGAATACCTCCCTTACACTGTTCGCGAATGATGCGGTCGTTTATCGGTTAGTGAAGTCAACAGAGGATCAAAAGCAACTGCAAAGAGATTTAGACAAAATTTCTACTTGGTGCGAAGATTGGCAATTGACACTAAATAAAGAAAAGTGTGAAGTAATACACATGACCACTAAAAGAAATCCGCTGAACTTCAATTACACGATAAATCAGTCAAACCTTAAGGTCGTAAATTCTACCAAATACCTAGGAGTTACAATTACGAACAAGTTTGACTGGAGAGAACACATAGAAAATGTTGCGGGGAAGGCGAACCAAAGGTTACGTTTCGTTGGCAGAACGCTTCGAAGATGCACCAGCTCCACCAAAGAGACTGCCTACATCACACTTGTGCATCCTCTCCTGGAGTACTGTTTCCCCTTGTGGGACCCTCACCAGGTGGGACTGACGGAAGATATTAAGAAGGTCCAGAGAAGGGCAGCTCGTTTTGTTTTATCACGTTACGGGGAGAAAAGCGTCACGGAAATGTTGCACGAATTGGGGTGGAAATCATTAAAAGAAAGACGTTATTAATTGCGGCGTGATGTTTGCGAAGTTTCAATCACCGAGTTTTAGTTCTGAATGTGAAAATATTTTGCTAGCAACCACATACTTAGGAAGACATGACCATCCCAATAAAATAAGAGAAATCATATCGAAAACGTAACGATTTAGGTGTTCTTTCTTTCCGCGCGCTATTAAAGAATGGAACGGTAGAGAAAAGTTATGAAAGTGGTTAATGAATCCTCTGCCAGGTTCTTTAATGTGATTTGCAGAGTATCTATGTAGATGTATATGTAGATATGAAACGTCCCCTCTTTATGTGTCCATCTTTTCTTACTCCTCTCGCTTTGTCTACCACCTCCACATCCAGCCATCCCGTATCTCTGACCATCACCTTCACTTCACATCGTGTTTTGTGCACCATCCTCATCGCCACATTTGTGTCTCGTTGCCGCCGGTTGTCCTAGGTGTCGGTGGCTGAGTAGAGAGAGACAGACTCAGGAAAGTACGATGCACGCGTGTGCGGGTACAGAGTCTGAGGTGACCAGCCAGTGGGACAGCAGAAACTAGATTAGTATAAGAGATATTTCATAGAAATAATACATTACTAAACTTTGTTAACTGAAGACTAGTGGAATGCAGATACATAGTTTAACTAGGTAGAGGCCTGCCTACTGATAAGAGACTGTTCTAGTGCCTGTGCTATTCCCAAGTGACCAATCCAGTTCAGTGGTGGCCACGAGCAGGATTGCAGCAGAGGGCGCTCGTGGCCGATGTCGTAAGGACGCCGCGGCATGCTTGCATGGCGGCGCGCGGCGAAAGTACGTGGCGCGCACTTCAGACTTGTGTGACACCACACCCTGTACATCTCTTATCGCACACTAACTTCCTAGACCTTCATCTTCTCCTCCTGCTACGGCCATCCTCATGGTTTCCGAACATCTCAAACCTCGTCATCCAAACAATGGTCATGTAATTCACAATATCATTTCCAACAATATACAGGGTGAGTCAGAAATGAGTACAGTAAGCGATTAATGGCCGAGGCGGAGGCGCTGCTGGCTGGAGGTAGCTGCAAGCGGCTGGATCGTCACAAGGCTCCTGTAACCACTGTGCACGCCGCTGCATCCGCCATCTTCTTCGCAAAGTGTCTCCTCGATTGTTTTGACCAGTGTGTGTGTGTGTATGAAACGTCCCCTCCTTATGTGACCATCTTCTATTACCCCCCTCACCTTGTCTACCACCTCCACATCCAGCCATCCCGTATCTCTGACCATCACCTTCACTTCACCCCCTGTTTTGTGTACCACCCTCGTCACTTTTGTGTCTCGTTGCCGCCGGTTGTCCTAGGTGTCGGTGCCCGAGTAGAGAGAGACCAACACAGGAAAGTAGGATGCACACGTGTGCGGGTACAGAGTCTGAGGTGACCAGCCAGTGGGACAGCAATAACTAGAAACACTAAGCTAGATTAGAACAAGATAAATATTTCGAAGAAATAGTACAATACTTAACTTTTTTTCAAAATGTTCAAATGTTTGTAAATGTATCGGACCAAACTGCGTGGTCATCAGTCCGTAGCTTACAAACTACTTAAACCTAGGTAAACTAACCTAAGGACAAACACACGCACCCATGCCCCAGGGAGGACTCGAACCTCCACGGCGAGCAACCGCGTGCTCCTCAGCGAGACGCTTTAGACCTCTCGGCTACTACACGGTGGTTTGACTTTTTTTTTAATTGAAGACTGGTAGAATGCGGATACATAGTTTTACTAGACAGAGACCTGCATACTGATGAGAGACTGTTCTAGTGCCTGTGCTATTCCCAAGTGACCAATCCAGTTCAGTGGTGGCCACGAGCAGGATTGCAGCAGAGGGCGCTCGTGGCCGATGTCGTAAGGACGCCGCGGCATGCTTGCATGGCGGCGCGCGGCGAAAGTACGTGGCGCGCACTTCAGACTTGTGTGACACCACACCCTGTACATCTCTTATCGCACACTAACTTCCTAGACCTTCATCTTCTCCTCCTGCTACGGCCATCCTCATGGTTTCCGAACATCTCAAACCTCGTCATCCAAACAATGGTCATCTTCGCCTCATGCTACGACCATCCTCCTTGTTTCCGAACATCTCATTCCCTCATCCTCCTGATCCAAACAATGGTACGTGTAATTCACAATATCATTTTCAACAATATATGGGGTGACTCATAAATGAGCAAAAATATTTCGTTCAAATTGTCACACACTGAGCTACAAACATAAATTCGTTTTCCTCGTGTTCCTATATCAATAAATGACAATTCAACTGAATGGGAAAAGCTGGAAATATGGACTTTTGGGTGTTACTGTGCGCCGACATTGGCCATGGGGACAGATCGGCAACAGTGCAACAGGGCACAAGTTCCTTTGCCTATGCTAACTAGCCACGATACATAATAGTGGCCAGCGGAAATGGTTCGAGATAAATGTGAACGCTGCCATTGCCTCGCCTTCTCGTGAGCGGCTAGACTCCCTACAACACTCGCGTGTCGTGCCCTGTTGCCAGTCTTCCCCCTTGGCCAATGTCGGCGCAAATTAACGTTCATAAATCCACTCCATATTTCCAGATATTTACCATTGAATTGCATTGCCATTTATTGACATAGGAATATGCTGAAAACGAATTTATGTTTGTAGCTCTGTGTGTGACAGTTTGTTAGAATTAGTTTTCCTCATTTATGACTTGCCATGTATAATAATTCGAATCTTCCAGTATTCCATCTGCTCCATTTTCCTCTATATTCGCCTGCCTCTCCCCTCCTTTCCCTACCAATCTTCACCTTAGAAAGACTATCATCGAGAACTTGGAGCCTCCAAACTTTTCTTATAGCTGGTTCTTCCTTCAGAGTCTTGTCTGGCATAGAGAGTGTTTTTTTATTGTTTTATTTTATTTTATTTTTTAAAAATTCTCTACGTGAAGCATCTGAATATCATCTCGAGAAATTTAAAATTTCTCATACTAACTACTTGAAAAATCAAGTTAAAAACATTACATGGCTGGTGGAAATTCGGAGATGTAGCTGACAAAAATAGGGTATGTAACTACAAAATGCTGTTGAATTTTTGACTTGCTAAAACAGAAATATCACAGAATATCTACACCTATAATCCGCAATACAGCTTACGATGTGTGGTATGGTACTTCGTGTCCTTTCTCATTTCGCCCTTTTCATGTTCAAGTCAGATATTATTAGCGGAATAAGGGGTGGGCTTGAATGTCACTCATTCTCCTTTCGAAAAAGATATAATTATAGAAGAAACGAATGTATTGATTATTATGTATTTATATATAAAACTGCATAGAGTGCAATGATTTTTATTTGTAACAACTAGTTTCGGTCCTTTTTTGGACTATCCTCGAGACCGCAACTATCAAATGTATCATTGTTATATTTAGAGGACCTTGAAGCAACTTACATCAGTGCCAATATTAACCTAAGCTAATAAAGATAAATATAATAAAACTATGTTATACCCATTGACGTCGTGGAGCAGCGCAGGTGCGTCACTGCTGGCTGGAGCTACGTTTACGGCTCTTAAATAGCTGAGGCACCGCCCCTTTGACAGCTCCTCCCATCTTTGGTAGCCAATGAAAAGATTACATACATAAATTTATCCAAAAAATATAAGATTATAATTAACTATACATTTCTTTGTCGTTATCTGAGAAAGTTTAAGATGTAAACATTTAAATTCTGATGTAAATTGCACCAGGTTCTTATCGATATTTTCAGATATTCTATAAGTGGTTCTGCAGTGTTGTACGCAAATTTTCTGTCATTAAAAACAAATAAACTTATTTAAGGTTCATAGGAAACATTTCAAAATACCCTACTTTGCATTCCAAAACTCTGAAATGGGTGTAAGGCTATTGTTCTCTTGGTAGTATTCAAAATTGGGTTTCTTTTACCAGTTAACTTTTCATACCGCTATTTTGATTAAGTTTACGGCAAACAGAACGATTAAAAAAAATTGATCTGTTGTCAAAGCCTTAGGTTGTCACTTTCGTTTGGAAATATACTGTATTATAACACTGTATACTATTAGAAATGACATGTCCAAAATAAAGGATGAATCACGTAACACTTTCACCGCAAATATTGCGGAAACGGAAAGTGTGATTGATGTGCGGTTTTCAGAATGGATTGGTAGTCAGGGACTCGTATTTTTAGCCAACAAACCAATTGTAATATTACTTAGAAAATGCATTTTTATGCCAACATACAGTTCTTTAAATGGAACAATGGTTGTTTCTATCATACACTGGAATGTCTTAGACCAGCTGTGTACAAAGAACTTTGAATGACATTTTTATCACGTTTAGTTTGGCAACTACAACCGTTCAAAGTTTCGGGGGCGGAGGCTGCGATAGCGTAGCTTACTGGCCGAGTGACTAGCCCCTGGGGCACGGCCCACTGTCTCATGACCACCAGCCAGTCAGCGACGCTGTTGTAGCCTCCGCCCTCAAAACTTTGAATGGTTGTAACTGCGAAACTAACGTGATAAAAATGTCATTCAAAAATTTTTGTACACAGGAGGTGTCAAAACGTCCAGTGCATGATAGAAACAACCATTCTTCTATTTGAAAAATTGTATGTTTGCATAGAAAATACGCTTTCTAGTTAGTTTTACGATCTTTTTACTGACTAACTATACGAGTCCTTGACTACCAATCTATTCTGTGAAAACCGCACATCAATCGCACTTTCCGTTTCCGCTAAATTTGCGGTGCAAGTGTTAGGTGATTCACCCTGTATAACGAGTTACAGTTAAAATGGCGTCCTGGAATAACAGTGGTGTATAAATGAAAGACATAACTGTTAGTTTACAGTAAGAAGATAAAATTAAGATATTCTACTGAAGGGTAAACAGAACCGTCTTAAATCTATTGTGTAGTGCCTTAGGTGGTCACTTTGGTTTAAAAAATGTGTTATAATAATATGAAAGATATATCAAAACAAAAAAAAAGCTTCAATTCAAATGGAGTTTCAGAAAGGTAGTAATATATAAATGAAATTCATAATTGTCATTTAATAGTAAAACAGATAAAATTAATGCTTACAATGGGTCTAGAATAAAATTTAAATGATTTTACATTACATTTGTGCATGATCTACATGGCTGTCAATTGTACGAATAATTAAAAATCATTGCACTCTAGACTTTTGTATATATAAATTTTAATATAACAAAAATGGTTCAAAATATGTGATTATTTTGTAGCATCGCACGGTCTCTGTAGCCTATAACGTGAATGCACGTCTTGAGGCATCTGCCATTCGACATTTTTCCAATTACTAAATGAACGTATCGAGATTTGCTTCCCTTCCTTCGATCTACTCCATTTTCTCTATCAATCGGATACCGCAGTGACGCAATATTCACGCTTTAGAATAAGGAGTGTATTTATCTACTTCGTCTAGTATAGGACATCAATCCGCGAAGATTCCTGCCATGAATTTGTCTGGGATCTGCTTTACACACAATTAACTTTATGTGGCAACTCCAGTTCAGATCCTTGCACACGCATCCTTCCAGATACTTAATGAACGTCGAGTTCTTCCATTTTGCAATAAACTTTATCACTTAAAACACTTCAAATTGTATCATTTCACCAATGCTTGTTTCGCCACATTTGTGGGGATTTCGTCATTGGGCTTGTGAAATTATAGTAAGTTGTATAAATGTCATTTTGAGATATATCGCTATGTTTTTGTTCTTTCATTGAGCCGATTTAAGTGAAATTGGGTTTCTTTACAGTGAAAGAAAAAAAATATTTAGCTATATCTCAAAACGACTTTTGTACAGTACTACTACAGTTTGGGAACTAAATAAGCAACCCCGACTAATAATAGCACAAATGTGCCGAAACACGTGTCAGAAAAATAAAATACATTGAAGTGCCATACATGCGGCAGAAAATATTCATCAGTTTTTTAAGCAAGCACAGAAGAAAGAAAAACATAAAAAAAGTGATTCTTATCACACACTCCTTTGTCGTCCCTGATGAAGTTTTGCTTTGCATGACTTACGATAGAATGGTACTTACGGTTATGAGGGTATCCACGTTCCAGTGATTGTTTTGCAGTCGTGTAATCAAACAGTAAAGGATCTTCCTTTCTATGTATTAGCAAATCATTGCATAAGTTTTCCAGTGGTAGCGTCTTAAGTTCATACTCGTAGCGCTCTCAGTTCCTGGCTCGTAACATCGACATATTTTAAACTATGTGCAAATGTTCAAATGCACATCAGTGCCTAAACTTACAAACTACTTACGAACTAGCTAATACTAAAGACGGCACAAATATCCATACCCGAGGGGGGATTCGAACCCCCGACCGTAGTGGCCGTGCCGAACGTGACTGGGGCGCTGCAGTCCACTCGGCCACCGCGGCCGGCATTTAAACTATGAATTGATGTCATCAAGAATGATGACCGATGAAGTCCTCAGTAATAAGTCAACATTTTTCTTCCAGTAACCTTGTAAAAGAACAATGTTCAAACGACTGTTAATCTAAGGGACAAAACTGCTGAGGTCATCGGTCTGTAAAGCTAGTGGCTTAGGCTCATGATAAACTATCAGATACAAACGCACTTGGTTTAAGACCACAAAGTGCGGTGTAGAGACGGAAGTTAAACTTTCTCTAGAACTTCTAACTATACATTAAATCAATATTTTATTAAATCATATCTAAAAACGGTTGCTCTGGCGTTCGTTTAGCACAGGGAGAAGATAACTACAGAAGGCTAAAGTTGTTAGATCAATACAGCACTCTACAAAGTCGGAACACAAAATTTGCATAAAGTTAACAAAATCAATTTCAAAGAGAATAAGATCATGAAATATATCGTGTAACCATTCTTTGTGATCAGAGGAATGATATCTATTAGATAAGGAAGGTTACAGATTGCTACAGCACAATACAGAGTTCGGTCACAAAAATTCAGAAAAGTGAAATAACTATTTCATGAAAATTAAAAACACGGTATACATCGTGCAACGGTTCTTTCTACACAGAGGAAAAAGTCCTATTTAATGGTAATAACCACGACAGGTATCACGCTAATCGGCGTACACGTGGGCCAACAAGTACACACATTACAAGTTAGAATGGACAATTTTCGGGGAAAATTATCGCGCTACACTCACTAGGAAACACCTTAGCAAATTAGCTATACAATTATTAACCACTCATGTTCACTGATGGATAAGCTGAAGGCTTAGTCTGATATTGTCCACGTTTTCTGTCAACAAAGTATGAACAGTATAGGCACTGCAAGGCCCTGAAAATATGACAACTACGATAAGAGCGCGAAAGACACTGAACATATTTAAACAGGCGAAGAAATGATTTAAAAGTTATAAAGTGCAAGAACTATGCTAACAAAACACCATCAGAGCCTCGGAATCAGATTCCAGCAAAACCGACATAAAATTAGCAATCCTGTACAAAATTAAGCAAAATCTCACTATTACACATAGTGTAGCTGCTACTCCCAGAATTAAACTCGTGAAAAGGCATAAGTACAACTATGGAGCCTGAACTAAGTCAATCTACGCGGCCACAGCAGAACCAAACCCAGAGGTACTTACCCTACCAGGAACCAAGAAGAGAATAAATAGCTCTTTTGACCATTGCTTAACTATTAGTAGAGGAGGGGTAGTGGAGGGGAGCCCAGAGAGCGTCACCATTCGTCAGGCAGATAACCTGACCAGCTCCCAGCCAAGGAGGTTAAGAGCAAGCTACATTAGGAAACTTTGCTAAGACTGGGTTCTGCTCAGCAGTTGGCAAACCTACTTCTCGGCCAGAGACATTCAACGCCCAGCATTTGAAAGAAACGACGACTCAAAACAGACGAGGCGCGCCTAGCACTTGGTAAACGTTCTTACATACAAAGTTTCATTCATTCTGTGGAACCCAGGGCCAGTGAGAGCACATCACAGTACACACTAATACATATTTGTGGCCTCATGTACAACATAGACACTATTTTAAGTACTTTAAGGAAAAATGGTTGTTAAGCTTATGGGACTTTAATGTTTGTTAAGCTAAAGAGACTTAACTGCGGGGTCAACAGTCCCTAAACTTACAAACTACTTACGAACTAAGACTAAGGACGGCACAAATATCAATGTCCAAGGGGGGATTCAAATCCCCAACCGTAGCGGCCATGCGGACTGTTACTGGCGCACCACAGACTGCTCGACCACTGCGGCCGGCAATATGGGACTTTACTGTGGGGTCATCAGTTCTTATATTTATAAAATACTTGTAAACTAAAGACAGCACAAACATCCATTCCCGAGGGAGGATTCGAACCCCCGTCTTGGAATGGCCTCGCGCTTCAATGCACTCGGCCACCCTGCCGCGGGGTACTTTAAGCGGAGTATTTTAGGCACTGATGATTGGATATGTAGTGATACAATGACGTCATTCTGTGGTATTGATATCATGTTACTTTGTTTCTGTCTGTTAACATGTTAGCTGACGCACAACGCACAACCAGCCAAGGAGGTTAAGAGCAAGCTACATTAGGAAACTTTGCTAAGACTGGGTTCTGCTCAGCAGTTGGCAAACCTACTTCTCGCCCAGAGACATTCAACGCCCAGCATTTGAACTTGAACTTGAACTAAATTTCGCTAAGAAGGGGTGCAAAAGAAACACAATAAATATAATTCCCCACACTTTAAATTTTTATAGTAATGAGTTTCATCACCAACAATTGTTGTACTTAGACACACACCATATCCTTTGAACCAAACAGCAACTGACTCCATCTCATCGATTTTACGATGGTTCATAGAACGAATCATAAATGGCACATTAGATGACAGATAAAATTTACCATAAGCTTTGTTAGCGACAGAAAATAAATTCCAAGTGCGGCAAGCAATAACTTCTCTACTGTTGGTACTCTCTAATCCAGCTAATGCTTTTACAGTGACACCATTACATTGAAGAACTGCAACTGTTAACCATCCGTTTCCTGGCTGAATGTCGGCACCCTTAGGGAAAACACTGAAGTTCTCAACACGGCCACAGAATATAGTCGGTCCCTGTAGAATAAACGATGTTACTGTCACTGTCAATTTGTAACTCATCAGTTGCTTTATACACAGTAGCACGGCGTCTTCTGTATCTCCTTGTACGAGGCATCCTACTCGGCTATGACGAACAGCCACCTACTGCGGCTGCTTGCAATCCCGCCTTATATACTCCAGGCGCTTTCTCAATAGCTGCAGTCAGTGAGAAAATTTTCTAAGTTTCGAAAGAGTGTTATCCAGTACGCGCTGTGAAGTCTTACTAGCACAGCGCCTACTGCTAAGTTTGGTTATTTATACTAGCACATACTATTGCGGCGGGACATGTCGTTCACAACTCGTAAACAATGAGGACGAGGTTCAGGGCACTTTATTGGCGTTTAAGTGAGAATCTTCGCAAAAAGAGACCGATTGAACGACATGAGGTTGCAGAAACATGACTACAGAGGACGTGTCTATAATGCTTTTTAAAAGAAAGGTGTCACAATGATCTCTTTGTTGGAAAAATATACCAGACTAGTCCCACACTGGAATCTCCGGGACTGCAAAGAGGAGATGACTACGAGAAAAAGATTTAATAATTGATGAAGAGGTAATACTTTACGAGCCGAAGTGCGAAATGACATAAGCTTTAACATAGTGGGAAAGCTAGGAAATATGAAAAGGGAGATGAAAATCCTCAACTAGATATAGTGGGGGTCAGTGTGTTCAGATGGAAAGATGATAAAGATTTCCGGGTAAACGAACATAGGGTAATATCAAAAGAAGCGCAAGATAGCATAACGGAAGTCCCTTATGAATATGTAAAATTGGGTAGAGAAATGTAAACAGTCACTGATTTAGTGGGTCACTTCAGATTCGAGAAAAAGCTATCACCGACAACGACAGTTTATGCATGTCAACGCCACGAGCAGAAAATTAAGAGGTAGGTGAAGCGCATGTGGATACAGAAAGGGTAATTTGGTATAAAGGTAGTTGAGAATATTAACAGCATGGGGGGTTGGAAAGCTGTTGTAGTTGAATGAGTAGACGAATGGGTTGTAAGAGAAAGTCGGCTCAGCAGAATTAATGAGAGAGGGGAAGACTAAAGCCTTGTAATCATTGCATCGTCGTTATGAAAGATGGTAACAGGTCCAGGGAGATTACTTGGAGAAGTGCCATACCTTTCACAGTCTGTGTGTAATTATTTCAGGAGAAAAATCGGAGTTAAATGCATATGAATGAACCTCGTAAGTAGCGAATTGTACGATGGCCTCTGACTTTTCTGTTGATGTTCAACATTGTCAGAGTTTGATATATAATATATCCATGTTTGTGTTAATCTGAAATACATCTCTTGTCGCTTCTGTTAAGAACGTATCTTCATTTCTTGTTTTGTCTAGTAAGAGCCGTATCCCGTGAAGATGTAACGGCAATATGATTACAGAATCCTTGTTCCACGCAAATTGTATGGAAAACGACGGATTTATTTATTTATTAATTTTTGTCACGTTTATATATTATGTTATCTCCGGGAGGCGAACTTCTGAGCAAGGTAATGAAGCACTTAGAAGATTCACTTTATTCTCCGTCCCTTCCAATCATCATAAGCACTTTGGTCTTTCCATCCTTATCTGGCTGGTTAAAATCTTCACTTAATTGTATAATAAGACGAGGAAATTTACGCAGGATATTTCACATCTTCTTTAAGACTTCCTGTCAGCGATCTTGATGAAATTGATGAATAGGGTACGTTGTGACCCGCAGAAAAGCAACATCTCGAATGAGGATGAAGAGCTTTCGACTAACGAGAGGAACACTACCAACAAAATTGTGTATGTAGTGTCATTCATCAAAGTGCAATGACGTCCTACCGTTCTTTCAATGGTATGATTTAAGTCGATTTGCCACCGACAAGTAGTGATGTGCAATACCCAATATCTGTAGAACACATTATGTCTGAATTGAGAAAATTGTACACCAATTTGTGTGAGGCGTACCTGCAATATTTAAAAACGTCACTCTGTAGTTACGGTATGTAGACGATTTCAGTGGTCATACGTTACGGACTTTAGCGATGTACTTTTGTGTTTAAGCACTGACCAAGGACTCCTTAGACCTCGAACACTCGAAACCTCACGAAATCATGCTTAGAATAACAAGCAATCAGGTGATATGCGTCTTTGCCATACAAAACGCCACACTTGTCTTCTAGCGCCACTAAATGTTGACATACTATAGTTACTCTAACCGATTTTCTAGTTGCGTGAGGGATATTGCTACAGTACGTATTTCTCGCTGAGAGTGTTCAAAAGCAAGTTATTATGTAAACTGTGTACAGTGAAGTGATACCATGTAGAGAATTAGTCCCTCTTTCTTGATTCTTTGTTATGATTAAATTATGTTCCGTGCAACATTCTACCAGGCGGCTTCCTCTTTTATTCCTTTTCCCCAGTCCATATTCGCCCAGTATTTTTTCTCCCCTTCCATTTCCTACCATCGAATACCGGTCCCCCAGCCCCCATAACTGCCTGAATAATTTCCTTTACCTTCTCATACATTTCTTCGATCTCCTCATCATCGGCCGTGCTACTTGGCATTTAAATCTATACTACTGTGGTCGGTGTTGGCTGCGTATCTATTTTTAATACGATAATGCGGTCGCTGCACTGCTCGTAGTAGTTCGCCCGCATTCCAATTTTCTTATTCATTATCCGACCTACTCCTGTAATATCCCTAACTGATTTTTTATTTATTTTCCTGTATTCACCTGACTAGTAATACGGTTCCGCTTTCCACCGAACTTCACTAATCCCATTTATACCTAACTTCAACCTATCCATTTCTCTTTTTACATTTTCTAAGCTCCCTACCCGATTAATGGATCTAACATTATAAGCTCCGATCTGTAGAATCCACCTTTCCTGATGACCACTTCCTCCCGAGTAGACCCTGTCCGGAGATCCGATTGGGTGACTATTTTACCTCCGGAATATTTTACTCCAGTGGATGTCATCATATATTCATACAGTAGAGCTGCATGTCCTCGGAATAACTAACGACTGTAGTTTACCCTTGCTTTCAGTCATTCGCAGTAACTGCGTGGCAAAGCTGGATTAGCTGATGTCACAAAGCCACCTCAGTCAGTAATCCCTTCAACTAATGAAAAGGCTGCTAACCCTCTTCCGGAAATCACACGTATGTGTGGCATGTCCGCAGATACTCCTCGGCTGTGGTTTCACCAGTGGGGACAGCTATTTTCATCGTTCAGGCACATAAGCCACCGCACCTAGGCAATGTCTGTGGGTCGCGGAGAGTGGACTATCGGAATTACAATCAAATGGTTTATAATATCACAATTTGATGGTGCATGGAGATATGAATCTATAATTAACTATTGGCGTCTGCTGATGTGGGCTCAAGAAGATACTAAATTGTTGGCTTGTTCAATTTCAGAACGTCCAGTTTCTTTAGCGACCATCTCAAGTCATATTACTACATCTCTGAGGAGAAAGGTAATATTTGGAACAATGACCAGAGTCAGTTCCAGTATGAAAAGTCTTAAGCGGTATGTTGCAGTATGTACATAGCTCTACACATAGCTACACAACTGATATGGCTTTATCAATGGCCGACAAACTAGCAAACAAATGTACGACTGTTACCAAGAGATATAAGGTGCTTTCGGTCCAAATGTTTTAATGAAAACTGGAAACATCTGTCCACGAAACAATCATGTGGGCGCAAGCGAAAGTAGAAAAATGGATAAAGGATACATCGAACGTTTTCTAAGTTCCGCCCTTGACGAACATATAACAAATGGAAAGAGCCTATTGTTCTGTGACTCCTAGGCGGGTAATAAAAATCGTTTCCATCTAGATGCAAGTTTTCATGGGGCAAAAGTACGCTGAATATCTTGCCATCGAAAACATCAAAATATTGCCAAACCGTTAATGTTTACTTCTATTGGCAATATAAACACTATATCAGAAGGATTACTGATTTTGTAAGACTCCAAGGTGCCAAACCACCTGATCGTCATCGTGAAAGCAATCTGCTGAACCCTACGTACACGTCTATGTTGCAATATGCTTGGTGAAACCCAGGGTACGACACTGACATACCTACATCTTCATTTCAAAATGTAATTAGCTTGGCTATTGATATTGGATTTAATAAACGTGACAGTGATATGGAATGTGATAAGGTGGCTTTAGTGAGATGTGCACATTGTTCTTTCCCAGTTTCTTTTAACTATCTACATACATACTCCGCAATCCACCCGAAGGTGCGAGGCGGAGGGTACTCAGTACCACTGCCAGTTGCTTCCGAGTTCCATGAGGAAAAACTAATACTTGTTTGCATCTATACGAGCCCCGATCTCCCTCTAATCTTATCCTAGTGGTTTTTACGCGAAATGTAAGTTGGGTTCTGCAGTCCGCTTCAAATTCCGGCCCTCTAAATTTCTTTAGCCCTGCTCCTCGAAAAGAACGTCGCTCCCCTCCAGCTACCCTCAGTTCATTTCTCGCAGCATTTTGGTAAAATTCGTGCATTGATCGAATCTACTAGTTACAAACCTCGCCGCACGCCTCTGAATCGCCACTATACCCTCCTTTAAACCGATCTGGCAGGGATCCCAAACACTTGATTAAATCTCATGATGGGATCGCACAAGCGTTTTATATGAGATCTCTTTTGCAGACGAATCACTCCTTACCAAAACTCTGCCAATAAAGCGTAGTCGACCATTTGTATTCTCCACTACTGTCCGTATATGCTCGTTCCATTTCATATCGCTATGCAGCGCAACGCCTAGGTATTTAATTGATGCGACTCTCTCAAACAGCACATGCTCTATTCCAACATTACGGATTTGTTTATCCTACTCATCTATGTCACCTTAAATTTTTCTATATTTAGCACTAGTTGTCATTCCTCTTTCCACCTAGAAATTTGGTCCAAGACATCCTGCATTCTACTACTGTCATTCAATGACGAAACCCTATTATAGACCACAGCATCATCAGCAAACAGACACATATTGCAACTTACTCTCTCTGTCAGATCGTTTATAAAGATAGAAAATAATAGCGTTCCTATCACACTTGAAACTCGCTCGCTGTCCTTTAGGCTGTTAACTAGCCGTGTTTGTGAAGTTAACAGTTGACTGCTTGCTCACAAAATCTAATTACGCCGATATTCACACAGCGGCAGAAGTATACAGTTCCCTTAAGTAAAACTCTGATTCTATAAGTTAAGCAACAGTTCTACCTTTACTGTAATCTTTAGAGGAAACTGCACACAAATAATGATCCGCAGTCATGGATCTAAATCAAAAATCTTAAATGTTGGCAACGGAAGCGCAAATATTCTCTCCTCCAGAAGGGAGCAGAGACACAAGATACAGGAACAAATTACCCCATTAATCCAAAATAAATGTGGAGGGAAGAATTTAAATTAGCACAAAAGGATTATAGTTTAACAAATTAATGTATTGTTCAAAACAAGAACAAGGGGGAAGGCCATTTTTTTACAAATTACAATAAAGAAAGAAAACACCTTACAAAATTTTCAAAATATCCACAATTACATGGCCCTAAAATTGCCCACCTCCAAAGTTGAGTACAGGTTAATTTACGATCACGTTTCATAGGGGGGAACGGAGGAATTGCAGCACATTCACACAGAGATTCATATGCCAAGCCATGCAGGTACTTACCAAGCACCCGACACCAATACACCAAGACGACAGCCAAGCAATGTGGAGAATGCAGATCGAAGGTTCACTCGTGCACAATGAAATAGTACCTCGCTTCCATAACGTGTAAAGCTAGTGGCTTAGGCTCATGATAAACTATCAGATACAAACGCACTTGGTTTAAGACCACAAAGTGCGGTGTAGAGACGGAAGTTAAACTTTCCCTAGAACTTCTAACTATACATTAAATCAATATTTTTATTAAATCATATCTAAAAACGGTTGCTCTGGCGTTCGTTTAGCACAGGGAGAAGATAACTACAGAAGGCTAAAGTTGTTAGATCAATACAGCACTCTACTAAGTCGGAACACAAAATTTGCATAAAGTTAACAAAATCAATTTCAAAGAGAATAAGATCATGAAATATATCGTGTAACCATTCTTTCTGACCAGAGGAATGATATCTATTAGATAAGGAAGGTTACAGATTCCTACAGCACAATACAGAGTTCGGTCACAAAAATTCAGAAAAGTGAAATAACTATTTCATGAAAATTAAAAACACGGTATACGTCGTGCAACGGTTCTTTCTACACAGAGGAAAAAGTCCTATTTAATGGTAATAACCACGACAGGTATCACGCTAATCGGCGTACACGTGGGCCAACAAGTACACACATTACAAGTTAGAATGGACAATTTTCGGGGAAAATTATCGCGCTACACTCACTAGGAAACACCTTAGCAAATTAGCTATACAATTATTAACCACTCATGTTCACTGATGGATAAGCTGAAGGCTTAGTCTGATATTGTCCACGTTTTCTGTCAACAAATTACGAACAGTATAGGCACTGCAAGGCCCTGAAAATATGACAACTACGATAAGAGCGCGAAAGACACTGAACATATTTAAACAGGCGAAGAAATGATTTAAAAGTTATAAAGTGCAAGAACTATGCTAACGAAACACCATCAGAGCCTCGGAATCAGATTCCAGCAAAACCGACATAAAATTAGCAATCCTGTACAAAATTAAGCAAAATCTCACTACTACACATAGTGTAGCTGCTACTCCCAGAATTAAACTCGTGAAAAGGCATAAGTACAACTATGGAGCCTGAACTAAGTCAATCTATGAGGCCACAGCAGAACCAAACCCAGAGGTACTTACCCTACCAGGAACCAAGAAGAGAATGAATAGCTCTTTTGACCATTGCTTAACTATTAGTAGAGGAGGGG
Source organism: Locusta migratoria (assembly GCA_026315105.1). Classification (NCBI taxonomy): domain Eukaryota; kingdom Metazoa; phylum Arthropoda; class Insecta; order Orthoptera; family Acrididae; genus Locusta; species Locusta migratoria. Next base: position 371,810,174 of record CM048745.1, read on the forward strand.
TAGTGGAGGGGAGCCCAGAGAGCGTCACCTTTCGTCAGGCAGGTTACCTGACCAACTCCCAGCCAATGAGGTTAAGAGCAAGCTACATTAGGAAACTTTTCTAAGACTGGGTTCTGCTCAGCAGTTGGCAAACCTACTTCTCGCCCAGAGACATTCAACGCCCAGCATTTCAAAGAAACGACAACTCAAAACAGACGAGGCGCGCCTAGCACTTGGTAAACGTTCTTACATACAAAGTTTCATTCATTCTGTGGAACCCAGGGCCAGTGAGAGCACATCACAGTACACACTAATACATATTTGGGGTCTCATGTACAACATAGACACTATTTTAAGTACTTTAAGAAAAAATGGTTGTTAAGCTTATGGGACTTTAATGTTTGTTAAGCTAAAGAGACTTAACTGCAGGGTCAACAGTCCCTAAACTTACAAACTACTTACGAACTAAGACTAAGGACGGCACAAATATCAATGTCCAAGGGGGGATTCAAATCCCCAACCGTAGCGGCCATGCGGACTGTTACTGGCGCACCACAGACTGCTCGACCACTGCGGCCGGCAATATGGGACTTTACTGTGGGGTCATCAGTTCTTATATTTATAAAATACTTGTAAACTAAAGACAGCACAAACATCCATTCCCGAGGGAGGATTCGAACCCCCGTCTTGGAATGGCCTCGCGCTTCAATGCACTCGGCCACCCTGCCGCGGGTATTTTAAGCGGAGTATTTTTGGCACTGCTGATTGGATATGTAGTGATACAATGACGTCATTCTGTGGTATTGATATGTTGTTACTTTATTTCTGTCTGTTAACCTGTTAGTTGACGCACAGCGCAACTTTTTGCATGGAAATGACGTATTCCACTGTGCTATTTACAATTGACTTTTATTCCAAGCGTCGTTCTGAGCGTTCGAGGTCAAAGGTGAGAATGGATAGTTACTAGACGTCATAATACTGTAGTAAATAAACACTGCTACCAGCCACAAGATTTTTATAAATCAACTTATTACACCGTTATTAGTTTCGGGCCTGAGTCCATCATCAGATGGTAGTGTTGAAATCAGGTTTACATTCGTGTCCCAAAATAACAAAGTTATGTGAATCCATTAGGTTACAAGATTAAATATTTTTATCCTAAATATAGCAAAGTTTTCTTTGTTGTATTGTTCACACTTGACTTAAGTCTACATTTATTGCTTATACACTAAACTTACTGCACAGAAAGGTCTTCTTTATTCATTATTATATTATTGTGTCACTCCATGTTGACCTGTGAGGTTCACTAAATTCAATATGGTGGCGTTTTTTTCATCAGTTGATTTGATGCACCAAATAACACGAGACATTTACAGATATGGCATAGTGCAGTGCAAGTACAATGGTACTTATGCTCATTGTTAAAAAATACATTTAATTTTACTTTTGAAAACAGCTTCTAATGGCCAATGAAGAAACTATCCTGACAGTTAAATGTTATTTTTGTTGATTGAAATTATAAAAGCTGTATGAAATTTTGGAGGTAGAATTGGTTTGTTAATTCTAGCTGATCATTCAGGATACAATTAGGTTTATTGTGAATGTGACTATATATTTCAATTTCTTTCAAACATGGAAACAGGAAATATTAGCGTTGTAGGCAAAATATTCTCATGTATTATTGAAAGGAGGATGCGAGTATTAATTGAGGACAAGTAAGATGAAAATCAGTGTGGTAGGCCTCTTAGAGGCTGTCAGGACCAGATCTTTTGCCTACGGCGGGTAATGGAAAAGTGCTTTGAGTGGAACAGGGAATTGTATATATGTTTCATAGATCTGGAAAAGGCTTATGACCGTGTTCCTAGAAGGAAGATACTGTCAGTTCTACAAGATTATGGTGTAGGAGGCAAACTTCTGCAGGCAATTAAAGGGCTTTACATAGACAGTCATGCAGCAGTCAGAGTAGATGGCAAATTAAGCTCATGGTTCAGGGTAGTTTCAGGGGTAAGACAAGGCTGTAACCTGGCACCACTGTTGTTCATACTATTCATGGATCATATGTTGGAAACAGTAGAGTGGCAGGGAGGGATTAAAATAAGTCAAAATAAAATAAGCATTCTTGCATATGCGGATGACTTAGTTGTAATGGCCGATTCAATTGAAAGGTTGCAAACTAATATTTCAGAGCTCGATAAGAGGTGCAAGGATTATGATATGAAGATCAGAATTTCCAAAACGAAAGTAATGTCGGTGGGAAAGAGATTTAAACAGATTGAGTGCCAAATAGGAGAAACAAAGTTAGAACAGGTAGCCAGTTTCAAGTACCTGGGATGTATTTTCTCACAGGATGGCAACATAGTGAAAGACCTAGAAACGAAGTGCAGCAAAGCTAATGCAGTGAGTGCTCATGTAAGATCTACTCTCTTCTGCAAGAAGGAAGTAAGTACCAAGACTAAGTTAGCAGTGCACCGCTCTATCTTTCGACCAACTTTGTTGTATGAGAGTGAAAGTTGGGTGGGTACAAGTTACCTTATTCATTAGGTAGAGGTTATAGATATGAATGTAGCAAGAATGATTGCAGGTACTAATAGATGGAAACAATGGCAGGAGGGTGTACATACTGAGTAAATCAAAGAAAAACTGGGAATGAACACGATAGATGAAACAGTTAGAGCGAACAGACTGAGATGGTGGGGTCATGTTACACGCATGGGAGAAGAAAGGTTACCTAAGAGACTGATGAGCTCGGCAGCAGAGGGTAAGAGGAGTCGAGGTAGACCAAGAAGAAAGAGATTCGATGCAGAATGATTTTGAAGTAAAAGGGATATCAGACGAGGCATCAATGTTAGCATTGAATAGGGGATCATGGAGGAATTTTATTAGCGGTACTATGCTCCAGACTGAACGCTGAAAGGCATGATCAGTCTCTAATGATGATGATGATGCTGAATCCAGCAAAATCATCTGTGCTCATTTTTCTGCAAAATGTAACCTAATTGATTCACATAAATGTGTATTTTAGGACACCAATGTCTGATGATGGGCTCAGGACCGAAATTAGTAGCGGTGAAATTGATTTATAGAAATCTTGTGGCTGGCTACAGTATTATTACGAATACAGCTGCGGAGTTCTCTAATCAAAAATAATGGATACAATAATACTAGTCTTTATATTAATTTCCGGTAGTGAAACGTAGGATTTCAAGACGACTGATCGTTTCTGACTACCCTGTTTACACATAAATGTAGAAACTTTCGTCTATTGCGGTCAGTTTCTCACCGTTGTTCGTTGAATTTTCGCAAGGCAGCTGATCGTATCTGAACACAACGGTTCCTAGGTCGGATCCAGCTTGTAGGTTGCAAGTGCTCTGCGATTTATAGGGCAGCAGCAGTTACTGCACGGGCCCCAGGGCCCAGTAGAGCGCGCGGCGCTAAACAGCGCTGGCGGCTTTATGGCGGGCAGGCGGCGCGCGATCGACGCCCGCAGGGGCCATTATCTGGACCGCCGCTAACCAAGCTACAAGCCACACGCTTTATCACCGCCGCTAAAAGGAGCTGGCCAAGGCTGCCAGCCCCAACACACCAGCGACGGTGCCGCCCTTGAACGACACTCTAGGAAGCTTCATTTGATGAAAACCTGCTCTGATGGAGTTTTAATTGTTCGTTAACAGTCTTGTTAAATTAATAACCGAAAATAATAATTCAGTAATACGAGGCGCGTCCAGAAAGTAAATTCCGTTTCAATTTATCTCCGCTGCAGCGCTGCGATTGCAGTTCTGCACATGCTCTGTAGACTATTTGTATCAAGGAGAAGAACGTGCGTCATTTGGAGATCGCTGTCAGTTACGTACGCTTTGTTGTGCTTGTTTGAAATGTCGGCGTTGATTGAAAATCCCGCCGCCTGTGAAATCAGGTCGGTGATTCGGTTTCTGAATGCGAGGAAAGTGAATCTAAGTGAAATTTATCTGAAAATTTGCGATGTTTACGGGCCAAATGCGAGGAGTGATTCGATGGTGAGAAGATGGGTCCGACAGTTCAGTGGCGGGCTTAGTGATGTGCACGATGAAGAACGAAGTGGACGTTCACCTTTGGTTACCGAAGAACAGGTTCACGCGATTGATGACAAGATCCAGGAAATCCATAGGTTTACAATTAGTGCACTCATCACTTCACCAATGACGACGAGCTGAAAGAAACTGTTTCCAACTGGTTGAAGAGACAGGCGGCAGATTTCTATGAAGAAGGTATACAAAACCTGGTGCCACGCTATGACAAATGCCTGAAAAATTTCGGCAGTTATGCAGTTGTACAATAAAAATTTCTTCTGTATCTGTGTACAATTTCATTATATTACCAAACGTAACCTACTTTCTGGAAGCGACTCGTAGTGTTTAATTCAGACGGATATCCTATATATATATATATTGAGGTGTTCGTGCCTATATTTCACTCTACAGCCAAAAATGCAAACAGCAAACGAATAGTGTTTGTATGTGGTAGTAGGTATCAGTCTCCCATTGTGCGCAATGTTGGTAGGGGGTTGATAACGATAAGGAGGTGGGAGATATGAGAGGCGAAAGTTACCGAGTTAAATAAAATTCTACGTGTGGGTGTCGATATTTTGCTCTGCAGCAAAAACTACACTGTGGAGACGAACGATCTCTCTGTGGTGTTTTAGTACAAAGTGTCGTGTTGTACAACATCGCAGTTCCGTGTCGATAGCTCTAAGAGGGTGGAAAATATTGTGGCTGAAAAAAAAAATCAGGTTATATGAAATTCGGACTGACGACAAGCAAAGAGGTTATATACAGTGAAACTTGATGACATTTAGTTGTTTTTCTGCAACAACCGTACGAATTAAGAAAAGTAATTGCATATAGCAATTTGAAAAGTAAAACTACCAAGAAAGATGCCAAAGCGTAAGAAAGAAATTTCGCGTTCTCGATCTGTTTCTAAAAGAGAATACGGCCCTGAAAAGTGAATCTACAGACGATAGAAACTTGGAATTCGTAGACGTTGTTTGTCTTACAGTGTAGGGATTAGCGATTTTCCGATATTCTTTTCCCTCAGGGGGTCAAATAGAGGATGAACGGTGTATTGAAAATACTTTGCTATTCAGGCAATTTTGAAGCAAGAATTACAAAGCTTCGGATTTAGATTTTTGATTGGAATTTTGAAACATGTGTTTCCATATTTTCGTTAATTCAATTATTAAGCAGATGAAATAAGGGAAAAATATTAAGGGTGATACTAAGAGTATTTTGATGGTATAAATGCGAAAATTCGAATTTGGAAGCATGGTTACAATTAAAAAACAAATGTGTTTCCGGATGTTTTGAATAGTGCCGTCAATGGTGCAATAGGGGGTGGCAATTGCGACCTTCCTGTCGGTACTCACCCATAAGAATTGGGCAATAGATAATTCAGGGTAGTAGGAGGTTTATGGCTCGTACCCTGATTAACACATGGGCTTCCTTCGTAAGCCTTTGTAAGTGCATCACGGAGGGTGCATTACAACAAACTTCAATTTTTTTTACTGTTCACCCATGAAATTCAGCACGTAAATGTTTGTTTATTTTAAGGAAACTTTTATAATCTGCAAGCCAGTGAATTTAGTATGGCGGAGGGCACCTTGTGTCTTTGACACCGTTTGTCCAGTTACCTCGAAAATTGGCACATATATGTATGTTTTTAAATATAGGAGGGAAAGAAGTAGGTGGAGTAGGAGACGGTCAGAAAGAATAGGAAGAAGACAGACAGGGGGCTGAAGAGATGACAGACGAGAGAGTAGAGGTGGATAATGACGGAAGGGAGATGGTGACAGGTGAAAGGGGATGACAGGCGGATGGGGAAGCGAAAGTGGGTTTAGAAAGGGACTAAAACAAACGGGATGAGGAGCAGATGAACAGAGGGGAAGGACTATGTGAACTAATGGTAGATTGGAAACCTCATGTATTTTTGTTCTTTTGTTCGTATTTTATGTGCTGCCATAACTTTCATCTGACTGTGATACAACTTCGTCAATGTACTTCTTGCTCTTAAGCGACATTTTACTTACAGTAGGTGGTTCGTGTGTCGCACCGCCAAATGTATTTCAAAGCAGCAACGCCCATGGCACCAGATAGTCTAAAATAAAAATTCAGTAATGGGCTTTTATTCGGACGTTATGTTACAGAAGAAAAAACTTTGTGTTATACTACCATCTTTCTGTGGTCGCGACTGTTGAGACAACTGTTTCGACACAGCTCTCAAATTCCCGCCAGCCGTATTTCCTTGGTTTTTTTACCTCGATTTTTAGTGTAATACTAATTTTATTAACACTACAATTTGTTGTTAACTCGTTTGCTGTTTGGAATATCCTCGAATAGTATGAAATATTTTAGATGAACAATTTTCACAAACATAGTTTCTAGCGCCGTGATAGAAACGTAGTGTAACCACTAATGAGATATTGGCACAGTGGTTGACAGGATTCGCGAGACCTTTCGCCTAATTGCTATGCACAACCGCAAAATTTTGCTGCCTGTTTGGAAGAGTAATCAGCTAGGGTACACGAACGTACCTACTGTAAAATATACGTTTATCAGAAAGAAATTCAGAAAGGAATACAGTTACCTTCCAGTATCGCAGCCAATTGTAATAACCAGCGCGACTTCTGTGCGACATGAAGGGTCTTCGAAAACGGTTTTTAAAAACTCCTTTGTGTTATGGCCACAGTGTTTTAAGCCATTCCCGACCGACATATTCCTTTCCACATTTCTTTTCATGTAGTTTCAGTGAACGAAAACAGCAATAAAAATTAAGATGCTGCAGTTCGTGAATATTGTCGGACGTTACCGACACATTCGAATGGAAAACATGCGTAACATAGAATTAATTGAATTACAAGACAAGAAGCAAATTATCAACATTTGCCACTACCTTAAGTAACCTTCATCATACAAATACAAGTCGACAAATATCTATTGTCTGTATACCGAAACACTTGCTGGAGTGACACTACAACACTTATTCATTAAGAGATCAGACAAAACAGACCCTGTTCGAAACACTTTTTTACGAAGCGCCAAGGGTTGCAGTGCACCATGATGTTTGTAGCGATGGCGTGACGGTTTCCGCCCACCGCCTCGGTCTCGCTATAATGACGACAAACGTTTGACGCGGCAGATCGCTGATGGTATTTTAGAGAGTGAAGGTATCATTTTATATGTCATTTCGCTTTCGGTTGATGTTGGAACTAAATTATCGACATAAATTTAACAAACATAAAACAATTGTGTTACCACGAATTACAGTTCCCATCAGAGAAATGGTATTGCTGTAATAAGTTATCGGATTCTTTGATCGAACTTGGAACAAAAGTGCTAACGGTACCCAAAGAAATATTAACACCAGAGTTGCAGGATTTAGTTGTAAATTACACATATAATATGGTACTGAATATTACATTTGCTCCAGTAAGAACAGCAAACGTCATCAAAACTACCAATGTGGACAAGTGTTTGTAAACATCCACAGCTGCATCCAACTGATCCAGAGTCCATGTCTTATTAAATGGTAGGCATTCGACGCCATATTTGGCCGTCATAATTCCAGATACGATTATGTCAGATGAATGTGCAGAGAACCAAACCATGCTAAATGATGAGCTTACTGTCGGCCACGGTGGCCGAGGGGACTGAGGCGCTCCAGTCACGGTCTGCACGGCCACTTCGGTCGGGGGTTCGAATCCCCCCTCGGGCATGGATATTTGTGCCGTCCTTAGGATTAGCTAGTTCATAAGTAGTTTGTAAGTTTAGAGATTGATGACCCCGTAGTTAAGTCCCATAAGCTGTACAAACATTTGAACACTTTTGATGAGCATATTTATTATATCTCACCAGATGGCCAAATATTTACCAGCGAGCGACAGTTCGATTACTGTTTTCTCACATTTTTCTTCTATTTTGAAATAAGGCTCATTATGTTGCTCAAGTAACTATAACAAACGCACGTAGTAATTCAGTAATAACCTGCATCGCAAACATTGTGAGGAAATTATTGTTGTCAGTCACAGCCTTATTCCTTAATCGTGAATGTATACTGACAATACGAAATGAAATATTTGCAACAGAGAATTGTGTTGCATCAAATGAATTTCTCTAAACAATCGTATCCATCCCATAATTATATTTTATATTATTTTATCATTAGTGCTGTCAGAAGCCATTCTATCAAATACTTTATTTACCAAGGAAGTTCCATCATTCTCCTAAGTTGCTGTCGGAAATGCTGTGAGAATGACAGAGTTCGGAATATTGTAGATTTCTTCAGGTCATAAACGAAAGCATAATTGCGCAATATGAAAACTATGAATCTGTACAACCCATCTATTGTGTTTTAACCAAACTGTGCACATCTTTGGGATGAGAATAGATCTAACAAGGAGACCACATGGGTATCGGATTTTAGAGTTAGTTTTCAAATTCAAATGTTTGTATAGCTTATGGGACTTAACTACGGGGTCATCAGTCCCTAAACTTGCAAACTACTTATGAACTAGCTAACACTAAGGGTGGCACAAATATCCATGCCTGAGGGGGGATTCGAACCCCCGACCGTAGTGGCCGTGCAGACCGTGACTGACGCGCCGCAGTCCCCTCGGCCAACGCTGCTGGCGAACGTGTAGTTCAGAAGTTAAATAACAGCCAAAGCCATTCGACGCAGCTATCAAAAATTCTCGAGAAAATCAACTTTGAAGTTTTGCGAAGTACAGGCAAGTACCAGTGATTAAAACAGTTACTGCATCTATCGGCATAGCTCAAGTGGTAGCGTTCTGGTCTCACAACCACAAAGTCGGTGTACCAGAAAATAGTTAGTGCAGATGTTTCTGTACTACTCACCCGATTCATAAGTGCTGAATTATTCCAGTCACTTTTTAGTACGTCCTTCAGTATTTTTTTTGTCGGAGAATAATGTATTACTGAGTTGAAATGACGTATTTCGTGTCGTGATTTTCATGTGAGATGAGTTCTGTTACTGATGCAGTTGTGGTGAATTTCCTTGCGTAACGCAGAATCCTCCTGTGTACCAATGTCTTCTCTTGTTACAGGTATTCGCAAAGACACAAGAATGGAAATTACCTGCGGTGTACACTTGCAAGAACTCATTACCCTCCGCGCAACGGTAAGTACATGCGAATCCCGAACTGCCTGCGGGAGCGTCTGTGACTCACGTAGTGCAGTAGGTCAGATGGGAAGGGGAGGGGAAGGGGGGGGGGGAGAAGCGCGCGTGTAACAAGCGCAACACAGCTTTGTTTAACTGCGCTCTGTATGCCTGTAATGAATCAATTAAGGTGCCTTCAAAGGATTCCTGCACAGCTTCGGTATTAACCGCCAACACAGATATTCACGCTCCCTCGTTTGTAGAGGAAAATGTTAACGAGACCCCTGAATACGGATTCTGTGGCGTCATTATCGTCTCCAACTGATTAGATAATCTATTTTCTCAACAAGTTGTTGAGCTGTAGCGTCTGAGCAAAGGGATCTATAGGATGCAAATTTTGGTGAAGTATACAGCAAATTTATTATATATATTTAATACAAATAAACAAGCCCTGAGACGGATTTTCGTCTCGAATTTGTCAAAGACAAAATTAAAGACAAATAACAGATTTATCATTATTTTATATAGTTTCACATGACATAACTTATCTCGAAATTTGACTGAAAACCCAAAGAGATTTTGGTCATATGTTAAATAAACTAGGGGAAAAACACAAACAATACCCTCACTACGTGATGGTAATGGCGATTCTGCCGATGACAGCGCTACTAAAGCAGAGTTACTAAACATAGCTTTTAGAAAGTCATTCATCAAAGAAGACGAAACCAATATTCCAGATTTCGAATTACGAACAGAGGCCGTAATGAGTACCGGAGAAGTAGATATCATCGGGATAGTGAAGCAACTAAAATCACTCAACAAGAACGAGTCTTCCGGTTCCGACAGTATGCCAATTAGATTTCTGTCTGATTATGCTGAAGCGATAGCTCCTTACTTAACAGCCACATACAACCGCTCTCTCCAAGAAGGATCCGTACCAAAAGACTGGAAAGTTGCACAGGTCACATCTATATTCAAGAAAGGCAGTGGAAGTAACCCATTAAACTACAGACCTATTTGACGTCAATTTGCAGCAGGGTTTTGGAACATGTCCTGTATTCAAATATTATGAATTATCTCGAACAGAATGAGCTATTGGCCCAACGTCAACACGGATTTAGAAAATATCGTTCATGTGAAACACAACTAGCTCTTTACTCACACAAAGTGATGGGTGCTATCGACAAGGCCTCGCAAATTGATTCCATGTTTCTTGATTTCGAGAAGGCTTTTGACACCGTACCTCACAAACGGCTTTTAATCAAATTGCGTGGTTATGGTATATCGCCCCAAATTTTCGACTTGATAGGGGATTACATGTGAGAGAGAACACAGTTCGTTGTAATCGATGGTAAGGCATCAACTAAAACATAGCTGATATCGGGCGTTCCAAAGGGTAGTGTTAGTGGTCTTCTGCTGTTCCTTATTTACATAAACGATTTAGGGGAAAATCTAAGTAGCTAATGTCGTGGTAAAGGCGAACCAAAGACTCTTAAAAGATGCAACAGAACTATTAAAGTGGCTGCATACACTACGCTTGTCCGTCCTCATTTGGAGTATTGCAGCCCAGTATGGGATCCTTATCAGGTGGGTTTGACGGAGGACATGGAAGGAGTCCAAAGAAGGGCAGCTCGTTTTTATTGTCACGATACTGGAGAGACAGCGTTTCGGAAATGATACAGGATCTGGGCTGGGGATCATTACAACAACGGCGCTTATCGCTGCGGCGTTGGCTACTTAACGAAACTGCAGTCGCCAACATTCTCCTCCGAATGCGAAAATATATTGTTGACTCCCACTTACATAAGTAGAAATGATCATCAGAATAAAATACTAGAAATAAGAGCTCGAACGGAGAGATTCAGGTGTTCCTTGTTTCAGCGCGCTATTCGAGAATGGACTGGGAGATAAAATAGTATAAAGGTGGTTCGATGAACCCTCTGCCAGGCACTTGAATGTGATTTGCAGAGTATCCCATGTAGATATAAAACAGAAACTTAAGTAAACTTGGCAGCAAATTTATTTTTGATATACGAAATTCGTCCCTGTCGTTACCTATCTCCATAGGGAAGAACGTTCACAGCTTGTAGTTGGGAAATATGATAGGAATGATAAGGAGCGAATCGGTTGTAACAAAATGGTTTTAACTTTCACCAGCTGTCGACAGCGGCTAAGGGCAACTTCATCGGAGGAATTTGTGAGTCTATGAGTCGCACGTAGTGCACTTGGTAAGAGTGGGGGGGGGGGGGGAGGAGTGGTTTCACAACTAGTTGTGGTAGAAGAAGTGCCGCCACCACTACTGTAAAAATAAAATAAATATAAATAAAAACTACGGCTGAGCTATCATTATTACCAGCCACGCCGAGGGACCTATGACCACACTTAATGTTGCGTAGCAAATGTATCCGACGTCATTTTCATCTTTTTTTTTTTTTTTTTTTTCTAAATTGTACCTGTATTTTCCTTAGAGTTAAAACGAAAATAAGGTGAGTTAAAGATGCAACGCCACCGGTAACATTCACAATTTACAGTAGCGTAAATTTTTCACTGAGGGACAAAACTGCTGAGATAATTGGTCCCTAATATTAAACATTACTTAAAATAATTTGTGAATGCGATTAATGATATGCTGCGGAATGCCAAGGTACTAGCTAATTGTGCCCGAACTTGATATTTGTCGCTCCTATTATCATAGGTTACCTACTGATGTCTTAAATGAAGAAATATTATTGTTCAATGAGCTGCAACCTTTTCAAGGTAACGATATCAGCAAAATTTATAGATTAGAAGTTTGTGTAGCTAATGGACCAAACTCCGGGGTTCACCGATCCTTAAACTTACACACCACTTACACTAATTTCAATAAGGACGACACACACACACACACACACACACACACACACACACACCAGAGAGGGGAACTTGCGGCTCAAGCGGCCGGACAAACCATTGTTTAGCGCCCTAGACCTCGTTGGTATCCCCTTTATTCTGTTAGTTTCTGAAACGCCATTTACGTTGCCCACAGTCTGACGTATTATACGAGGATTGGAAAAGCGTTACGTTTGCACCTGTTACTGTCCTTCAACGAAGTCACCAGAGTTTTGTAGAACCCGTTGCTAGCGATGTGGATATACGTTAGCAGAGTCTGTTTGATAGTTGATGGTTCCTTCTAACAATTTATTTCACAAATCTTCTCGTCTCCCCTATCTACTTTTTCTGTAATTAATGTCTTCTGATAGATTTATTGCATGTATTAATGTATTTCATCATTCCGACTTCTACATTCAGTTAGGGGTTGGGAGAGATATGTCAGGAGTCCTGTCCTTTGATTTTTATTACTCATGAAGCTACTTATATTTGTCTTTTCTCTGGTTACTCATGGCAGTGGCGAGCAAGCTGATTTTAGAGTTGTAAAAAGCTGTGACTTGTGTCCATGCTCTGGGCTACCGGTGCGGCGGTTGGACGGAACTCTATGTCGTTCGGAATGGCACTTTGACTGCTCAGAGGTACACGAACGATATTTTCCTGTTCACTGGACTTAACCTGATTGAGCAGGTGTGCTGGTCAGACACAATGCAGTCTGACCAGCAGTCCATAATTGGTTGCAGAACTGATGGAAGAATGGCCAAAAGTCCCTCAAGAGCTGATTGATAGCCTCATGCTCTCCATGGCACGCAAGTTAGTTAGCATTCTGAGCCGAGTCGGAGCAGCCGAGCGCATTGAGGCGCTATGCTACGGGCCGTTCCCCGTCGGGGGTACCAATACACCCCCACCCCCTCCTCGGACATGGATGTTAGTGCTGTCTTTAGTATAAGGTAGTTTATAAGTAGTTTTTAAGTTTACGGACTGTTGACCCCGCAGTTAAGTTCCATTAGCTTTTCAAACATTTGAACACTTGACCAGCATTAAAAAATGTTCAAATGTGTTTTTTTTTTTTTTTTTGTTAAGCTTATGGGACTTAACTACGGGGTCATCAGTCCCTAAACTTACAAACTACTTATCAACTACCTTATACTAAGGACGGCACAAATATCCATGCCCAAGGGGGATTCGAACCCCCGACCGTAGTGGCCGTGCAGACCGTGACTGGAGCGCCTCAGTCCCCTCGGCCACCGCGGCCGGCTTGATCAGCATTCTGTGACGGCATTTGCAGATAGTATTACCTGAAACCAGGAAAATATAAGCGTATATGAATTTAAATTTCAAATAGAGTTTCTATTTAATGATACTCGAGCCGAGATGGCGAATTTTGCTAAAAAATTCGTAAAGGTGCAAAAAAACAATTTTCTTAAATAAATAAAAAACTGTAAACCGATGCGGAAATGTTAAATTAGAATGTCGTAGTTATTAAGAATATATATCGAGTGCTTCTGTTATACCTACGGCTTGCTTTGATGCGTTTCGAGATATATTGAAAACGCACTTTAAAACTAGATTCCTTCCACATTCACTCATCGAAACATAATATTTACCATACGTATGGCACTAAATAACTAAAAAAGTACTTGTTGGAAGAAATTTAAAATATTAGGTATATTTAAAAGTATCTCGATTTGTATAAAAAGGCCTCCTCGAAAATTGGATAGATTTGCTCAGGGGATCGGCCTAGAGTAACGGTTTTACGTCTGCTTTCATCATTATTTAGATTTTGTTAATTATATGTATCAAAGAATACTTTGAATAACTTGCACTATTATGGCAGAACCAAGCTCAATGTATGGAGACCCTTCAGATCCTAAATCTCTGCGTGGGAAAACATATAAACCCAATCAAAGTTTCAGTATTTGTATTGGGGGACTCTTACTAAAGCTTGTTTTTGTTGCCGTATTAACTATTCATATTGTTGTGACAGATAAGGATACAACAAGCAGATTCACAAACATGACCACTCTAGGCGTCGAATCTGGTGAAATAATGGAAACTTGGCTGCTACAAGTGTATGTCTCATGTAACGCTAAAGTTGAAAAAGCTGCTGAAAGCAGGAAAAAAAAGACCAGAAGAAAAAGGAAAAGAGCAAAGCTAAAAAAGAAGGAATAAACAAAATCAAATGGTTGTAAATATATGTGACTTAACGTCTTTGGTTATTAGACCCTAGGCTTACAAACTACTTAGCCCTCCGTCGGGCGCAGTCGGCCTCACAGGCCAGCAAAACACTTTTTTGATTCTCGTGCTTAACAGTGGTGGCCCAGCGGCCCGCCTCTCCGTTTACTCGCGTAACTTTGGGAACCTCACACAGTGCCGATCCGCAGGCTGCCATCGATATCCACGCGGATCACGGGGAAATCCTTGGGCCTCACAGGCAGTCTGCGCCCGATTACGTTATAGTTCTTAAGGTGAGATTTTTCAATATATTTTTCTTTTATTACTTCGTTTCAATCAAAATAAGTCTGTCCTCTGTGATTTTCACCGTTACCTTCGGAAAAAAAGAAGTCTTTGACGACCCTGGCCCTTCAGACTGAGTGCGCCTGATCGAGTTCTAATTTCAGTTTTCCTTTCTTTTCCTACGTTATCACATCCATATTTTCTGCTGAAATGTCGAGAAAAGTATATTATGCCTCTAAGCCAATGATCTTGTGGAAATAATACGCCTCCTCGAGGACGAAACTGCTAAAGATCCAGCCGCACTTGAAGATTTAGTCGATGAGAGAGACACCCACTCTCAGGATGAGGTAGGAGAAGGCAAGGAGGACTCAGCAACTGAACAGGAAGTTTAGGGAACAGCTCGGGAATATGAAGAAGAGAAGAAAATATGTGAGGAGTTTTTATTTTGGAAACGATAAGACGACGAAGTAGTCTAAGTAGATAACTTCTACTATTCATAGTGTGAGGAGTCACCTCATTATTACACAACATCCAGTGTAAAAGATATTGCTACAAATGACGCCACCAATTGCAAAACCTTGTGTCATCAACTTCTAACTGGACAATTTAGCCTGTGTATGAAATGAATATATGTGGAATGTCGATTCGGCTGCAAACTCGACTGAAAATTTTTTTACCCCACAAGGAACGGGAAAGTTCTCCCACATTACCTCCCAAATGGCTAAAACGTCGATCATCCGTGGCTGAAACAAGAGTTAGGAGGATGAAGAATCACGAATGTTCAGCTTGTCATCAACCAATCTGCTTGAGCGACGTATATGTTCTGTGCCATATCTGTGTTTCAGCTGTTGATTTTGGAGCTATAGCATCGGTTTTTGGTGCAAATGTGGCGAGAAAAGATGATTCCATGTCAGAATAGACGGCCTAATGTCCTTTAAAAATAACTTCATTACTTTTATGGATGTCTGTTCGACCAATGTTTAATGCTGTTTGTGGGAAATTAGCAATTTTGGTCACTTTAGTTTAAGGTGTATTGTGTTCAATAAATCCATTATTATGCTTTAAGTTTGCTGTAATTCCTTCCTTTAGATCCTCTTCAAGACTAGCCAATACGCATTTTGAATTTGACTTAACATGGCGGAGCTAGTCCACAAAATATGTAGTTGGCCTCTCAGGCCAGGTGCGCCTGATTTTGTTTCATCTGGAGGTGCGCCCGACGGAGGGTTAAACTTAGTTAAATTTTTTCTGTAGTTAAGTGGCATATTATGCCTACGGAGAGCGATCAAAATTTATATAAAAGCACGCTTACTTCAGCCAAGATCGCTAGTTTATTTGTTGTCTTTTTACCGGTTTCGATGAACTATGTCAGAAAAATTTTTTTATAACAATTTTCTCCGGTTTTCACTTTAGGACTCACATAAAATAAAGAGTAACACTTTATTTTATGTGAGTCCCAAAGTGAAAATAGGGGGAAAATCATAAAACTACCCATCTTGGCTGAAGTTAGTGTGTATATAAGTTATACTAACCTAAGGACATCACCTGGCCCTAAGGAGGACTCGAACCTCCGACAGCGAGTGACTGCGCGCTCCGTAGCGAAGAAGGAAAGATCACTAATAAATAAGAGTATGGAAAATGAATGTTTAAACACTCTAGAGTGCAATGATTTTTTTTATATTAAGTAGTTTATATCAATTAGTTTTTTCTACATCTTCAGGATTGCAACTCCATTGATGTCGTGGATATGGACAGGTGCTTGGGAGCCTTGCAAGCGAGGAAACTCTCTCCGCGGACAGGGGCCTTTTTTTTTTTTTTTTTTTTTTTTTTTTTTTTTTTTGCAGTTGGCCGTCGCAACAGTCGGGAGAAGTTAAAAAGTGAGATCTGGTCGAAACGTCCGATGATTCAAGAAGACGTCTTTATAAGGGCGGAACCTTAGCTATTTAAGTAAACCTGCTCCAGCCATCAGTGACGCAATAGAAGGCTCCCAAACACCTGTCCAGCAACGGATTTGCAATCCCGAAGATGGTCCAAAATAGGACCGAAACAAATTGATTTAAAAAGTCATTGCACTCTGTTTTTTATAAATAAAGTTAAATAAAAGAGTGCTGTTATCTCAAATGTCGCACAAAAATGTTTCCAAAAATATGTGATGAAATATTGAGAACTAGCTTACGCCCGTGCTTCGAAACGGTTGTTAAAGAAATTATTATGCATAACATGGCTTTTTACGGTTCTGGATCTCAGTCAGTAGAAACAGAATCCTTGTTGAAGGCCTTTGCCAATAAACTCAGTTGGCCTATCCAAGATGTCAAATGTAAGTAAAACTCATTGTCAGAAACGATGGATCTTCATCAAGTTCTGAAGAGAAAAAGTGAAATTCCAAAGAACTCTTATGTATATGAATACAATTGAGAGACACGAAAGAATGTCGTGATATTTTAAAAATAAATGAAACGTGCTGAGAGAAGCAAAGAAATGTCGTTAAGTATGGGATACACATAGCAAAGTCTGTAACACTGTGTCAATGTTAGTTGGTATTCTTAGAGATAAGACTGCGTCGCGTAATTCTCTCACAGACGTATAGTTCCTTGCTGTACTACGCCATACTTATTACACAGAAGCGGCGTGTATTGGTGCACTAAAGCGCCTCTCTAGTCTCAATTTACCCGCTAAACCCAATGACTGGGCTTTGAACATAGACACTGATTGCTTTTACACAATTGTTTAAATTATGATATCTTTATTTTCTCAGATGCGACTCTGACGAACTGCGCGATAGCTCAAGTTACGGCTGAAAATCCGACGAAAATTCGTCGAGTATTTTTGGAGATATACGTGTTCAAAGAGACAGTCATTACGGTCGTAGATGCAAACTTTATAGTACGATATTTTTTTCTTTTTCCGTGTTCCCACTTTTCTGAGAAGAAGTTGCCCCATGTAAATCCGTGAAGTAGTTTAGGAGATCAGAGATTTGTAATAGATAGCTGTACACCCGTTCGTCGCAATGGATATTAAAGAAAGAATAGCGTAACTTGTTGTAGAGAACTAAACCATAGTTATGAGCATGAGAAAAAAGCAGCATTGCCTTCTATTAGTTATTTTGTGTACTACGTAACTAACAGAGCCTCTATTTTTTTTCTTTATTGTACTATAGACATTGTACTAGGCATTGTAATAGGCATTTCTAAACAGAAGGGACTCAAGATATAATAAGAAACTTCCTGGCAGATCAAAATTGTGTGCCGGGACCGGGACTCGAACATGGGACCTTCGCCTTTCGCGAGCAAGCGACCTACCACTGAGGTATCCCGACATGACTCACTGCCCGTCCTCACAGTTTACTTCTGCCAGTACCTCACCTCGTACATTCCAAACTCCAAAGAAGTTCTCCTGCGAACCCTGCAGGACTAGCACTCCTGGAAGAAAGGATATGGTGGAGACATGGCTTAGCCGCCTGCCTAAGGTGTTTTGCCCTCGTCGACCTATCTTTCGGGAAAGAATCTGCTCAGGATGCGTGGGATGCGTGGATTGCTAAAACTGCTATACAAGTTTTATTTACTAAGGTATACAAAATACTCAACTTTGGTTTAGGAGAATGTCTGTTCTCGTGGCAGCGCCTTCTTGCACGATGCTAGCTGCGCTGAATCATAGTAACTGGCTAGTTCGGAGTTCGGAGTGCCCTTCCAGATGCATGTCGGCCTAAAGCTGCTTGTAGAGGGCGCGCTTCTCGATGGCTTCCTCTAGGAGGCATGGTGCCGGCGTGTGATTGGCTGCCGGTCATCCGCTGCCTTCTTCAAGATTGTTTTTGTGCGTCTGGGGTGTGGCGCTGACTTTACGCCACAACATAAGGGATGTAATTTGACTTGCACCAGGCCCATGAGACACATGAAATTATTATTATTATTCCAGAATGAATTGTGAGTATGGGCCGTGAGTCATGTCGGGATAGCTCAGTGGCTAGAGCGCTTGCCCGAGAAAGGCAAAGGTCCCAGGTTCGAGTCCCCGTTCCGGCACACAATTTTGATCTGCCAGGT
This sequence comes from Locusta migratoria, assembly GCA_026315105.1. NCBI lineage: Eukaryota > Metazoa > Arthropoda > Insecta > Orthoptera > Acrididae > Locusta > Locusta migratoria. The sequence goes on from CM048745.1 coordinate 371,828,653, forward strand.
AGTTTCATATCAGCTCACACTCTGCTGCATAGTGGAAGTTTCATTAAGGACGCGCCGAAATCAGAAAGGAAACTACATAAATTCGATTTTCCTTGCAAAGAATTATTAAATAAAAACATCGATGGACGCGAAGGAACGTCGTTACGTCTTAAATTCAAATTATACCCGTTCTTACCATGAGGTTGCAAAACATATGGGGTACAGCTAGGTAAAAACATATTTTATGTGTCCTACCTGGGTTAAATTTTACTTACAGTGGCAGCGGTTCATTTTGCTATCACTGGCAACGAACTGTTCGCTTTAGGAGGATGTTTAATTTACTGACCAGAACAGCACAAATTATTTATTTCATTGTGAACATAATGAATTATTCTCCTCATTCGACGTGACTGATTCAACGGCCGTTGCCAACATCAGCACACAACGCTGCCGCCGAACGCAAAATTGTACCCCTTTTTGTAGAGTATTAACCATAGTTATGAGAATGAAAAACCGCAGCAGCGCCATAATTAATAATTTGGTGTACCATGTAATTAACGAGGCCTCAATTTGTCCTTTCATTTTGAGGCATTCCTAAACAGAACGCACTCAAAATGTAATGAGGATACACCGAAACCAGAAAAGAAACAACATAAATTCGTCTTTCCATGATGATACCTGTGGAAATAAGGAATTTTTTTTTCTTTCCATGGCATTGCAAGGCATGCGGGATGCATATAGTAAAAAAAAATATTTGTATTGTACCGTACTTTGGTATAATTTTACTTGCAGTGGCAGCGGTTTAGTATGTTAACGTTGGCAACGAAATATTCGCTTTAGGGGGATCATTAATTTACGGATCGGAACTACATTAATTATTTATTTCATTATAAACACAAAGAATTATTCCCCTCATTGCACATGACTGATTTTTCAAAAACGATTCAACGGCCATTGTTAACACCAACACACTACACCGCTGCTTTAAGGAAAATCGGCGGCCTTGTTTCAGTGCATGTTAGTTACGAGAATAAAAAACGGAGCATCGCCATCTATTAGTTATTTGGTATACTATGCAATGGCGCCTCTATCGGATCTTTGCTATACTACGCTGCAGTTCAAGCATATCATACACCACAAACCACAAATTATGATATCTTTTCTTCCCCTGATCCGATTATGATGAAACGAAGCTTATATGATTCCACAAGGTACTCTCATATGACCCATGACAACCCATGAATGTTAGTATAGTACTCTTGGAGATTTACTATACTACAGCATAAGCATAGTGTACACATAAAACTTCATATTACGATGTCGTTCTTTCCTCTGATCCGATTTTCATTAAATGAAGCCTCTATTATTCTCCAAACTATTCTCAATTTACCTGTGGAAACCAATGAAAGTTCATGTAGAACTTTTGGAGATTATCTTCAACGAATATATGTACACTTTGACTTTTAAACAATGATTAAATTGTGATATCTTTATTTTCTCTTATCCGATTTTAATTATTAAACCCTTTGTGTAACGGCACGATACGATCAATTAATGTGTGAAAACCCCATGAAAATTCGTCAAGTAGTTGTGGAGATAAACGTCTTCATAGAGATAGACAGACATGACAGTCGTAGATAAAGAATTTCAAATTACGATATTCCTTTTTTCCCTTGGTCCTATTTTTATGAAACGGAGTCTGTATGTTGTCCAGAATTACACTCTAGTTACCCGTGAAAACCCCATGTAAATTAGTGAAGTAGTTTTGGAGATACGAGGTTTTTAATAGTTCAACAAACATACATGACTGTTACTGAAAACATTTAAAATTACTATATCTACATTTCCCGTGATCAGATTTTGATAAAATCATGCCTAACATGCTGGCCCAAACTTTTCTCATGTTTCCTGAAAACCCCATGGAGATTCGTCCAGTAGTTTTGAAGACTGAAGTGAACAGCGACAGACCTAGATTTACAGATTTATTAGTATGGATAATAACATAGTGCTTGTCTACTCAGCGAACCACATTATTCAACAATGTATTAAATGTTTTTAGTTTGTACGTCGCCAATGTTCTTACATTATCAGGAGAAAAAAATTTAAATGTTTAAAATGCATGCAGAACATAATATTGGTAAATATTAAGCCTACTGTTTCAACGAGTTGATAATTAAAATAATTTTTTGCCTATTATTATGAATGTTTACAGTGTACCAAAATATAAAATATACGTACTTTATTACACAAGTAAAATGCCAATTTCATCTCACTGTGCATTCTTCAATTGTTAGATATATTTTGTAAAGAGGGAAAATTGTGTATATTATTTCCATAAAGTTCCATTCCTTTATCTGTTGAAGTTTCTGCATTACTAAATTTCAAAATAGTAGTTAAAAGTACAGGCCGTGACTCTCAGATCCCCTCAAAGCCTAAACATGAGAGAGACAGTCACAGGACTTCAAACCCATAAAGTATATTTAATATTTGAAAGACCGCAGCCAACGCTGCTTTTTCGTACGGTCTGTTGATTGTTCCTGGACTTTCACGTATTAATTTAGCACCCATTTCGACTTCACCTGCACCTTGTTACCTTGTTAGAGCACCTGGAAGCATAACATAAAATTTTAGGAGAACGTTTATTTACATCTGGATAACCTCTAAAGATCCATGATGTGGCTGAGAACGAATCGTGTACAGTTAAAGAGCAAACGCGACGTACACCAAAACTTTTTAAAAGCACTTTACACTCTGGCCAGCACATAAATTGTAACGAATTACCGTGTAGCTAGTTACATACATAAAACACGAGCAGCCCAGAGTAAAAACCTGCAGCGCCGTAGAACTACAAGCCCGGCAGTACTGCCGTAACGGACCTTAAATTTTATCGGAAGTGTTGACTCAGCCCGGTAGCACTGCAGATAGGACCACAGCATTCGGTGTCCTGTAGGCTGCACAGGCATCACCAGTGGGAGTGCGAAAGTTTTAAACTTACAAACATGGTGTAGCGAAAAAAAAAAAAAAGGATGGACCAAACTGCAGTGCTGATCAATCCATGGACTTACAAATTAGACTAACAATAAGGTCAACACCGAAACCTATACACGAAGGAGGACTCAAAACTCCGACGGGGAGCAGATGCGCACTCCGCAGCAAGGCGTCTTAGAGGGCACGGCCACTTCCACGCGCATGTGAAGTGAGCAGGATAATTCAATCCTCGGTGTTCAAATCTAATGTTTGTTTAGCTTATGGGACTTAACTACGGGGTCATCAGTCCCTAAGCTTACAAACTACTTACGAACTAGCTAATACTAAGGACGGCACAAATATCCATGCCCGAGGGGTGATTCGAACCCCCGACCGTAGTGGACGTGCAGACCGTGACTGGAGCGCCTCAGTCCCCTCGGCCACAGCGGCCGGCAATCCTCGGTGTCCTTCGTAGCAGCATGCCTTAGTAAAATGGAACCTTATCTCCATGAAAAGTAAATCAGTGTATCAGTAAAGCACTTACAATTTGGAAATAAGAAGGACTGTAAGGGACAGAGCTATCGCTACGGCAGTTCGAGGGTTTGGGACAGCAGTTGGTCCAGGACACCAACGCAGTAATGCCAACAAACAGAAGGAACTCTTGTTAGCAGCAGTACAAGCAGAATGGAAAAGACGAAGAAGGAGAATGGAGTGACATTGTTCCTGCTTGGCTGTTGATTAATTAACGATTATTCACGTAGAAACTCTGCACATAATTAGCAAATTTAAACATTATCACGTAATTCTCGCGTTCTAATAGTACTGACAACATATGTGGGTAGTAACTTAAATTGTGGCAACGCCGCTGTGGAGACAATATGCAATTGAATCTATTTGTCGCTGATACCATACGTTGTTGACATACCTACCTTACCTCCGAAAAAATGGACTCGCCTGCCCCACGTCACCGGCGTGCGCTCAAAGCAGGGAAACTCAGTCACTTGAGAACGAGCGATCTAACGTGACACAATGTTTTCGACACAGGAAGATCGGAAGTGGATCAAGACTGAATGTACCGGACGTCGTACAGCACGACAGTGTCATTAAGGTCTAGAAGATGCGTGCGGAGACTCGGCATTGCTCACCCACCATTTTTCGCGAAAATGCGCTGGCGCATACAGCGCAAGCTGTGGCTGCTCTGTTCGGCCGATGGCACTGGGAAGTACTGTACCATCCACCATACTCCACGGACTGAGGTCGTTGTGACTCTGATTTGATTCCGAAGATTAAGGAATCACTTCGAGGTATTCGCTTCAGAACTGCTCCAGAGATCCAACAGGCAGTAGACAGCTCCATTCGTACCGCTGTACAGAAAGTAACGAAGCATTTGAAACCCCCATACAACCGCCAGGGCTTCCAAGTCGGTAACAGAATAGTTACGTTCAGTTTTGCTCAGAAAACCAATCGTTTTGAAGAGAGGGGTTCGTCAATCTATGTATTTCTGGAATATTACTACTCCCAGAAACGTGTAGGAGTTGTCTGTTGCCTTATATAGCTCTTCTGAAAAGTTAGGATGAGACAAAATCGGTGCCTCTAGCAGTGCGTGTTTCAAGATGTGAAACTCTGCCTCATCATGCCAATTCCAGATGATGTTCTTTGCCATGAGGAAACGGAGCCGTGGCGTAGTCAGCTTTTGGATATAGATGTATCGTTTATAGATATTTATAATTCCCAAGAAAAACCTCTTAATTGTCTGTTATTTATGGGAGTGGAAATTTTGCTGTGGCTTCCATCTTTTCGGAGTTTGGAGCAATGCCATGAAACGTTGTGCCTCAAATATTTAACCTTAGATATTCCTGTGCACGATTTTTTTGACATTGACGGTTACTTCGCACCGCCGAAAGGCTCTAAGTACCTTTCTCAGCACGGGGTTGTGCTGTTCCCAATTTGTTTGAGGAGGTCGTTAACATAAGTTGTAACACTATCCTTGACTGAACTCCGATGTACGGTGTCCAATCCGCTGATAAATGCGGAACAACTTACATTGAGACAAAATTGTAATAGTTTTAATCTGTAGCAAGTTCCAAATGCTACAAATGCGGCATAATGCTTGCATGCCGGATCCATCACGATCTGCCAACAGCTTCACCGAAGGTTAACAGACATAAAAGTTTTGGCTTCATGGAATTTTTGCAACTAGTCTTCAATACGCTCTGGTCTGTCTGTCTGAGGCTCTATTTGTCTGGAATCTAACAAAAAGGAGTACTGATTTGTCTTGTTTTTTTTACCACGACAAGTGGGGAATTATAGGTCGATGTCGCCCTTTCTATCTCGCCTTCGTCTTCCATTTCTTTTAACTCCTTCCGGACTGCCCCCTTATGTGCAGCAAGAATTGAGTATGGAGCAACGGCAAACTTTGGATGGGGTTTAATTTTAACTGAATAGGCGAAGTCTTCAATAGCACCTGGTTTTGGAAAGAAACCTTCAGCGTTTTCCTTTAATACACAGCAGAATTCTTGTCGGTCATCAGTCGAAATGTTTGTCTGTTTGCCAAGTACTTCATCTATTATGGCGGTAAGCTCTTCTGTAATAGAGTCCTGCCCAAACAATTAGTTCACCACCATGATATTGTCGCTTTGAAATTGAAGCAGGATTGACTTCGAAGGCAGGGTTGTCGAGTGAACACAGCTTGTATAATGAAAGCAGGTTTATTGCAAACTGAAACGTACACGCAGCACTGACTGCCTCTTTGGCAGAGTGCTCTGCTATTTATACACAGACAGAATGTACCAGAAATTAGAAGAATAGTTAACATAAGAAACAAGTAGAAATTACAAATAAACATAAGAAACATGTAGGACATTCTGTAAATGTTAATAGGGGTAGCGTCACGCCGGTAGTTGCTTGACATGGGGTTTGGCGGCAATATGGTGATGTTTCCTGGACAAATGCAGGATTGTTCCGAGTTCCACGTTTTTTCCATATGAAGGAACGACGATTGTCTGTATTTACGAAATCTTGACTCATCTGTGAACAGAACTCGGCTCCATTCGTACCAAACCCAATCCTGATGTTTATCCCCCTCTTTCTGCGCGTTAAGCGGTGTTAATGTGCATCTTATATCTTCCTTTCAAGACACCGTCCATGCCATTCAATTGCTCTTCCAGATCTTTTGCGGTCTCTGACAGAATTACTATGTCATCAGCAAACCGTAATGTTTTTATTTATTCTCCCTGCACTTTAATGCCATCTCAAAAATTTCTCCTTACATTCCTTCACTGCCTGCTCAATGTACAGATTGAACAACATTCGGGAAAGGCTACAACGATGTCTTACTCCCTTCCCAAACTCTGCGTCCTTTTCTTGCCCTTCGACTCTAATAACCGCTATCTGGTTTTTGTATAGATTGAATATAACTCTTCACTCCCTATATTTTACCCCTGGTACCGTCAGAATTGGGAAGAGTGTATGCCAGTTGACATTGTCAAAAGCTTTCTCCAAATCGACAAACGCTAAAAACGTAGGTTTGCCTTTCCTTAGCCTTTCTTCTAAGATAAGTAGTAATGTGAGTATTGCCTCCCGTGTTCCTACATTTCTCCTAAATCCAAACTGATCTTCCCCGAGGTCGGATTCCACAAGTTTTTCCATTCGTCTGTAAATAATTAGTGTTAGTATTTTGCACCCATGACTTATTAAACTGATAGTTCTGTAATTTTCACACTTGTCTGCACTTGCTTTCTTTGGGATTGGGATTACGATATTTTTCTTGAAGTTTAATCTTTTAGATTAGAAGTGTAATTTTGATTCAGATCTGGTGAGCACAAATAGTAGGGCATCGGTAGGGGGAGACGGGCTTTAGACATGAAGCTGGAGCAAAGACGAATTTAACGCTTCTACGGAGTTCGGTACGGGAGATTAAAACGCGGCACTGGGCCTTCTTGTCATTAAACGTTCCTGGGTCCAATGGAGAAACGGAGCTACAATGAACTGCTCAACATGCCATCCCTCTTAGGCGTCATTTTGACACAGTCAGGATGGAAGGTGACAGATCACGAAATGCAAACACTATGCCAACCTTGCCAGTCAGTGGTTTCGTATTCATAAAGGGCATGGCAGACAACAGCTACTGAAAGCTACTACGCAATGTCAGGGCTGTGAAAACGGACATGTTATACATTGCATGTGGATGCTTAGTGACTACACAGTATTTAGATTTGAAACTTGTGAAGCCATACACTCTACTGTGGTAAGAGGAAAACCGAAGTCCTCACATTTGAGGCTCGTAGGGAGGAGTGGATTTGTAAGGGATTTAGGGAATCATAACGATCAAACTATAAAATTTACTCTGCATATCATAAGCGTTATTCACAGAACATGTTCATGATTTCCTTAATCTGATTTTAGAGGTAATTTTAGTTCCGTTTGGTATCACTCCCTATATTTTCCGCTCACATCGGAAAAATGTGCAAATCCTAAGCAAAACAGATTTTGGTTCGTTTCTCAGAATTTCTCTTTAGGTATCTGACATATATTAAAAAGTGTAAATTCGCCACTAAGGGTGTAGGAGGGATTCTAATGTAAAATTTAGGTCAGGGGATTGTTTGGGTGGGAACACCGTATTTTCTTTTCCTGTTCTGATAACATTTCACAGCAGCCATTATGTATTTCGGCAAGAAGCGAAATATGAACATCTATTGTTGGCGTACTTAGACAGCTGAATATCTAAGAAGTATAGAGATCAATATTCGTGTGCTACTGTTATGACAGATAACAGACCCACATATTTTGTGCTAAGAACCGGGTACTACGTATTATTTAACCAACCCTGATTTGACTCAAAACTGTAAGTGGGTTATTTTTGTGTTCTTATTTGTACCAGTATTTTTACATGGCAACTTCATTTGAATGGTAAATAAATATACGTAAACCAATTTTTGTTCCGTGTCAGGTAATCAGTACAGCATTTATTGCAGGAAATGTAATATACTGCATATTTTTTACTACATTTAATTAGCTAAATCAAAACTTAGCCAATGTAGGCGTCAGCACCTACCATTTCTACAACTTTCCACTGATTTAATTACAGACACTCGATACAGATTAATAAAAAGGTTAATAACGCTGTACATTGGCTATCTGCTTTTCAGTTCACCTAATATACCCATTTTAATAACAGAGGTTGTTTATAAATGGATATCGGTGTTTTAACATTTTTATATATTAAACTTACAGTTATAAATGATATGTCAAATGAAATAGCAACTCAAACACTTTTTTTTTTTTTTTTGCTCCAGTCTACATGAGCAGAGCCCAATCATTCCACCGCAATCCACTACACAGCAGTAGTAGCGTTGGATAGGTCGTATGGGGCCCAATGACATGGCTTGCTTTGCATCCCCTCCATGTCCACGCGATATTTTCTTTTGGTGCTTCGTCAAGGTTCGTGTTTACGTGGCTCTGCTACCAGGTGACCTCCATGTATTAAGAAACCATATTGAAGCAACTGTTGCAACAATAACTGAAGACACACTTATCAATGTTTGCGAAGAACTCGGCTGTAGACTTGATGTGTGCCGTGTGACAAATGGTGCTAATTAGGTTCTTGATAAAACTGTTTTAATTGTTCTTTCATTTGACATATCATTTATAAATTTAATATAATAAATATTATAAACCGTTAAACCCCCTATATTCATATCTGAACACCCTGTACCTTAATTAACTGGGCCATGGTGTTGGAAGTTGTCTCTAGGATGCGCAAATGAATATCACACTACTAGCTATTATAAAGTTGTCATGTACCCTTATTGCAAAGCAACATATACTTTTCAGTGTCGTGAAATGTGAAAGATAAGTGGCGTTTCCAGACAGGGGTTTACTCAAGTAGAATAAAATGAGGTCGTACCTAAATTCAACCATGTAGCCTTCATTTAATGAAGAAAAGGAACTGAGACGTCACACCGCTCTCATAAACGTAATGACACAAAACAATCGGTAACATCCTGAGTATTTGCGGGAGGGTCTTACAGTACTACTATTACTGAAAGACCAGAAAGTCCTCCATTTCCTAACAGAGACCACGAAAACAAATATTGTTAGCCAAACCACCTGTTACAAATTCTCACATCAACTGTTCAACAACAAACATCTTTTGGTCACCCACGAACTCTTTAAGTATCACTAAAATAGGAAACTAAAAGTGGGTTGAGCAAGAACCTTCCCTCGATCAAGAACATGAATATACGAAACTGCAATAAGATATTAAATTACTCGACTTCATAATACATTACTTATATTATCTCAGAGGAGACACCTAGGTCTTCCACATATAATAAAATTTCGCGACGTGTATATCAGATTGGCCACATCAGTACTGGCCATAAAATTCGGAATTACTGGCCAACCTCGTAGCGTTATTATCCACCATTCATTAAATGTTCGTATGTGTCATCGGGAAAATTTTCATTTTTAGCTGCCAGATTTCAGGTGTGTGTATTTAAATCGGATGGGGGCGCTCTGCATTACTCGAGAACTGCTTGCATTTATGTCACAGCTTGAACCTGACTTCATCTACAACACTCACAAACATACAAAGAAATCACCATTAAGACTAAACAATAATAATTACACACGTGGAAGAGGGTAACTGACCGAATGTAGTTGAGGCTTTTAGTCAAGGTGTGTGGTTCTGGTATATCGGCTAGAATTTGCGACTGGATAGGGAATTTACTGTCAGAGAGTTCACAGTTAGTAGTAATCGATGGTAAGGCATCGACGGGTGTTCCAGAGGGTAGTGTTATTGGCCCTCTGTTGTTCCTTGTTTACATAAAATAAAAGCAGCTCTCTTGGGTTGTTTGCAGATGACGCCGTCAGTTACTGTCTAGTAAAATCATCTGAAGATCAAAAGAAACTGCAGAACGATCTAAATAAGATATCATTATGGTGTAGAAATTGGCAATTGACTCGAAATAATCAGATATGTGAACTAGTCAACATGAGTACGAAAAGAAATCCGTTAAACTTTGTTTACAATATAAATCAATCAAAAGTGAGGGCCGTAAACTCCACAAAATACCTAGGAATTACTATTAATTCAGACTTAAACTGGAAAGAACACGCAGATAATGTCGTGGGAGAGGCGAACCAAAGACTGCGTTTTATTAAATGATACAACAGTACTACTGAAGAAACTGCATACATTACGATTGTACGTCGTTTTGTGGAGTATTGTTGCCCAGTGTGTTATCCTTATCAGGTGGGTTTGACGGAGGCATAGTCCTAAGAAGGGCAGCTCATTTTGTATTGTCACGATACAGGAGTGACAGCGTTAGGGCAATGATACAGGTTCTGGGACGGGAATCATTACAACCATGGCGCTTATCGCTGTGTCGAGAGCTACTTACGAAACTCCAAACGCCAACATTTTACTCTGAATGCGAAAATATATTGTTGACTTCCTCTTACATAGATAAGATGATCAGGATAAATACGAGAAATCAGAGCTCGAACGGAGAGATTCAGTTGTTCTTTCTTCACACGCGCTGGTCTAGAATGGAATGGGAGATAAATAGTATAAAGGTGGTTCGATGAATCCTCTGCCAGGCGCTTAAATGTGATTTTCAGAGTATCCCATGTAGATGTAGGCGATTCAAGTACTTGCGGGTGATGTAAAATTACGTAACGCTACAAACTACAATAGTTGACTTCTCCAGATAACTTCGGTTTAGTCTCAGTCGATTGGCCTTTGTCTATATATTTTTTCCTGCGTTGCTAACTTTGGATGAAGAGTTCAACACCTCGGGTCTAATCCTTTATTTATCATTCGTCCCCTATCCTGCCGTCAAGGACGGAATCGATGTACCGCACAGTAGATATCGCAAGAATGAGTTTTTGCATCGTATGTCTGAGGAGTGGCGTATCAGAGCGGTATTCACAGAGTGAGGTGCAGGAAACCGTGGAACGTCGGACTCCCCACTGGCAGCTCGCCAACCCTCGTCCAATGCGGGGCAGGCCACGCCTCCCACTATCCTGATCGCGTTAACGCTCTTGGCTAACATGACACGTCTTTCTTGTGCTCAGTAAACTATCATCAGTGATATGTATTTGATATACTGAAATTAAATACCACTTACGGACGTAACATTCTCTTTATTCTCCACAAGCTTCATCGACATTTAATTTGAGCAGAAGAGAATAAGAAATGCGTTTGTACATTAAGTCTTTTTCAAATCCGAGCACATTTTGTACGGCACGTTCTCATTTTATATACGTTAATCCACGTTCCTCATACCCTACGATGTAGCTTTTTCAATGTCGTTAGTTACTCATTAATCAACCAATCAGTCTCACGAAATATATTGCCCTTAGCCGGCCGCGGTGGGCGAGCGGCCTGCGGCGCGCCAGTCGCGGTCTGCACGGCCACTACGGTCGGGGGTTCGAATCCCCCCTCGGGCATGGATATTTGTGCCGTCTGTAGTATTAGCTAGTTCATAAGTAGTTTACAAGTTTAGGGACTGATGACCCCGTAGTTAAGTCCCATAACCTCTACAAACGTTAGAACATTTTTTTTTATATTGCGCTTAAAAGGTTTTCCCATGACACTAACGAACTCCTCCATAAAAGCACTTCGTTGCAGCTGCTAAAATACGGGCGAATACAATAATTCCGAGCATGGAGGTCAGCATGTATTCCGTTATCCAAATTTAACAATGTAATTGATGTAGCACACGTCTGAATGGGTCCATTTTGGAAACACGTTTATGATAACAAAGAGATGACAACTGTGTCCAAGGAGCCTCTAATTATTCGCAAAAAAAAAAAAAAAAGGAACTGAACGAGAGTTTACTTGGTATTAGTTGTCAGATGAAATACTTCTAGGCCGAATGAGGTTGAACATGGTGTGGGTTCCTTAAACCCTAGGGCCCATGCGCTAGACTTGAATACCTCGAAAGAGCACCGTGATTAATGTGACATGACGTATTTCTTCACCATAGTTCCGTGGATGTGGTTTCCATGTTTTGGCAGTCAACTCAGTAAGCTATGACGAGTGATACGCTTGTGAAGCCTGATACAAATTTTACATTTCGAAGCTAAGCACGATGCGATAGTGTTGCCAGTTCTTCCTTTTCGGACACGTGTTTTCAAAATGCACCCATCCTTATTCGGCTAAATTAATGTTCAAATGTAAAAATCTATTGGATTTAACTACGTTGGTCGTAAATCTCTAGGTTTACACACTCCTTAATCTAACTTAAACTAATTTATGGTAAGGCCAACACAAACACCCATGCCCGTGGGAGGACTCGAACCTCCAACGCCCTAGTAACCGCACGTCCCGCAGCAAGGCGCCTTAGAACGCTTGGCCACTCCACCGCGGCTTTGCTAAATAACGTTGTGTTGAACTAACGAATCACATGACAACCTTCAAGATCATATTTCTTCACCTTGTGCAAAAATGTAGATAAGTTCAAACATAAACGGCAGGTGAAAACAAAGTGATAATAACCACAGTAGAAATTATTATTCGTCTGCTTAACCATGTTTTAATGTGAATATAAATTTAACAGTACTAATGTTTATATTAACAAGATCAAAGCAGCCAAAATTGCAAATTGTTGGTTTTATTATTAACGATTAGTTTCGGACTTGCCTGAGCCCATTATCAAGTCATCCTAACAGACAAGCAAATCACATGTTACAATCGCTGAAATTGATTTATGTACTACGATCATCCTTTTTTTGGATTAAGAACAGAATTTTCACAACACATATACATACCAAATCAGTGTCATTTTTAAATTTAGAGAATATAAAATATTAATCCTCTTAAAGTGTATCATGAAATTTACAGAACAATTTATATTACTCTTTACAAAACCAGGCATCAACTAATAGTACAGTCGTGTGTCATTTAATCAGGAAGAATTTGGGCAGAGGGAACTACATACCTGTTTCATTTTCAATACATTACATACAACAAAATGAAACTTGTAAAAAAGTTGTGACGTCGAAACAAAAATCATTTTTCTCTTTTATAATTACTTATCCCATGAAACAGATGTACTACATGTAACCCATTTTTTGCTACGTCATGGATGAAATGTACCACTACGAGTTAAATATATGTTCCCAAACAGCATCTTTCTGTAATATTTAATATGTAAAGGTGTAGTTCACAATGAACATTGAACCAGGAATAAACTAGTAAACTTAAAAATACTTCTGTAATACATGTTAACAGATTCATACGGTGTTTCAGTATGTATATGAAGTTGGAGATGAGGGAAGAGGAAGGGAGGAAGTTTGGAGACTAATACTATCACGTCTCGGTATAATTATCTAGCTGTTATAAACCGGAATATACAGGGTGAGTCACCTAACATTACCGCTGGATATGTTTCGTAAACCACATCAAATAATGACGAACCGATTACACAGACCGAACGTGAGGAGAGGGGCTAGTGTAATTGGTTAATACAACCCATAAAAAATGCACGGAAGTATGTTTTTAACACAAACCTACTTTTTTTAAAATGGAACCCAGTTAGTTTTGTTAGCACATCTGAACGTATAAACAAATACGTAATCAGTGCTGTTTGCTGCATTGTAAAATGTTAATTACATTCGGAGATATTTTAACCTAAAGTTGACGCTTGAAACCTCCGACGTTCAGTTGCGTGTTGTAACAAACACGGGCCACGGTCGGCGAGTAGCGTCTGCAGGAACATGTTTACGATGACGACCATGTTTACGAGTGTGGCTGTAGTGCACTGTTGTGCGGTAATGTTAGGTGACTCACCCTGTATAACTATATAGCCATACCAAACTAACAGACCGTTTGAAAACTTAATGTGTTGTTGTTGTGGTCTTCAGTCCGGAGACTGGTTTGATGCAGCTCTCCACAATACCCTATCCTGTGCAAGCCTCTTCATCTCCACATAAGAACGGCAACCTACATCTGTCTGAATCTGCTTACTGTATCCATCTCTCGGTCTTCCTCTGCGGTTTTTACCCCACACACTTCCCTCCAACGCTAAATTCACAATTCCTTGATGTCTAAGAATGTGTCCTACCAATCTATCCCTTCTTTTAGTCAAGGTATGCCAGAAATTCCTTTTCTCCCCAATTCTGTTCAGTACCTCCTCATTAGTTACGCGATCCACCCACCTAATCTTCAGCATTCTTCTGTAGCACCATATTTCAAAAGCCTCAATCCTCTTCCTGTCCGCACTGTTTATCGTCCATGTCTCACTTCCATACAAGGCAACACTCCATACAAATGCCTTCAGAAAGGACTTCCTTAGGCTTAAATCAATATTCGATGTTAACAAATTTCTCTTTTTCAAAAAACGCTTTTCTACCCATTGCCATTCTGCATTTTATATCCTCTGTACTGCGACCATCATTTGTTATTTTACTACCCAAGTAACAAAACTCGTCTACCTCCTTTATTGCTTCGTTACCCAATCTAATTCCTTCAGCATCACCTGATTTTCTTACACTGCACTCCATTACCCTAGTTTTGCTCTTGTTAATGTTCATCTTATATGCACCTTTCAGCACACTGTCCATTCCGTTCAATTGCTCTTCCAGGTCCTTTGCTGTCTCTGACAGAATTACTATGTCGTCGGCATAACGCAGTGTTTTTAATTCTTCACCCTGAACTTTAATTCCTTCTCCAAATTTCTCCTTGCTTTCCTTTATAGCTTGCTCAATGTACAAATTGAATAACATTGGAGAAAGGCTACAACCCTGTCTTACTCCCTTTCCAACCACTGCATCCCTTTCATGCCCTTCAACTCTGACAACCGCTGTCTGGTCTTTGTACAAGTTGTAAATAACCTTACGCTCCCTATATTTTACTCCTGCTTGCTTCAGAACTTGAAAGAGTTTATTCCAATCAACATTGTCAAAAGCCTTCTCCAAATCTACAAAAGCTAGAAATGTAGGTTTGCCCTTTCTTAATCTATCTTCTAGGATAAGCCGTAAAGTGAGTATTGCCTCCCGTGTTCCTACCTTTCTCCTGAACCCAAACTGATCTTCCCCGAGGTCGGCTTCTACCTGCTTTTCCATCCTTCTGTAAATAATTCGTGTTAATATTTTGCAACCATGACTTATTAAACTGATGGTTCTATAGTTTTCACACCTGTCTGCACCTGCTTTCTTTGGAATGGGGATTATAACATTTTTCTTAAAGTCTGAGGGTACTTCACCTGTCTCATACATATTACACACCAGGTGAAACAATTTTGTCATGACTGGTTCTCCCAGAGACTTTAGTAGCTCTGACGGAATATCATCTACTCCAGGGGCCTTGTTTCGACTTAGGTCTTTCAGAGCTCTGTCAAATTCTTCTCTCAGTACAGTATCTCCTATTCCATCTTCATCTACATCCTCTTCCCTTCCTACAACATTGTCTCTAAGTTCATTTCCTTTGTAGAGCCCCTCTATATACTCTTTCCACCTTTCAGCTTTCCCTTCTTTGCTGAGAACTGGTTTTCCATCAGTGTCCTTGATATTCATAGAGCTGTTTTTCTTGTCTCCAAATGTTTCTTTTATTTTCCTGTAGGCTGTATCTATTTTTCCCCTATTTATACATTCTTCTACATCCTTGCATTTGCCTTCTAGCCACTCTTGCTTAGCCATTTTGCACTTCCTGTCAATCTCATTTCTTAGTCGTCTGTACTCCATTTTACCTGTTTCATTTACTGCATTTTTATATTTTCTCCTTTCATCGATTAAATTTAGTATCTCCTGTGATATCCAAGGATTTTTTGTAGGTCTTGCCTTCCTACCTATTTTGTCCTCTGCTGCCTTCACTATTTCATCTCTCAATGCTACCCATTCCTCTTCTACAGTTTTATTTTCCCCCGTTTCTCTCAATTGTTGCCTAAAGCTCCCTCTGAATTTTTTAAGAACTTCAGGTTCCTTTAATTTCTCCAGGTCCCATCTCCTTATTTTCCTACCTTTTTGTAGTTTCTTCAGTTTCAGCCTACAGTTCATAACCAACAAGTTATGGTCAGAGTCTACATCTGCCCCTGGGTAAGTCTTACACTGTAGAACCTGGTTCCGAAATCTATGTCTTACCATTATAAAATCTATCTGGTATCTCCCAGTGTCTCCTGGTCTCTTCCACGTATACAACCTTCTTTTGTGATTCTTGAACCATGTGTTTGTTATAACTAAATTATGTTCTGTGCAAAATTCTACCAGGCGGCTTCCTCTTTCATTCCTTTTTCCCAGACCATATTCACCTACTATCTTCCACTCCCTTCCTTGTCCTACTACTGAATTCCAGTCTCCCATAACAATTAAGTTTTCCTCTCCCTTAATTGTCTGAATAATTTCCTTTAGCTCCTCATATATTTCTTCGATTTCCTCGTCATCGGCAGAGCTAGTTGGCATATAAACCTGTACTACTGTTGTCGGTGTTGGCTTCGTATCTATCTTGACAATGATAATGCGATCACTGTGCTGCTCATAGTAGTTTACCCGCATTCCTATTTTCTTATTCATTATCAATCCTACTCCTGTGATACCCCAAATTGATTTTGTATTTATAATCCTGTACTCACCAGACCAGAAATCCTTTTCATCCTGCCACCGAACTTCACTAATCCACACTATATCTAACTTCAACCTATCCATCTCCCTTTTTAAATTTTCTAATTTTCCTACCCGATTAAGGGATCTAACATTCCACGCTCCGATCCGTAGAATGCCAGTATTTTCTTTCCTGATGATCACATCCTCCTGAGTCGTCCCCGCCCGGAGATCCGAATGGGGGACTATTTTACCTCCGGAATATTTTACCCGAGAGGATGCCATCATCATATGTTCATACAGTAGAGCTGCATGTCCTCGGGAAAAATAACGGCTGTAGTTTCCCCTTGCTTTCAGCCGTTCGCAGTAACTGTGTGGCAAAGCCACATTAGCTGATGTTACAAGGCCAGCTCAGTCAATCATCCAGACTGTTGCCCCTGTAACTACTGAAAAGGCTGCTGCCCCTCTTCAGGAACCACACGTTTGTCTGGCCTCTCCACAGATACCCCTCCGCTGTGGTTGCACCTACGGTACGGCTATCTGTATCGTTGAGGCACGCAAGCCACCCCACCTCGGCAATGTCTGTGGTTCATGGGAGTGGAAAACTTAATATCAAGAACAAACTCAGGAAGGATACAAGTGCTTGTAGGTTAGACTGACACACATATGGACTATAAATTAAAAAAAAAAAAAAAAAAAAAAAAAAAAAAAAAATGAATAGACTGGCGTGAACTTTCACAAATTGTCAGTTATGTTGTTTATACTTTACTTATGGAAAGTAGTATGATTTATAAGTTATCCGTTGGTACATCGTAATTCGTTCAATGATCAGCAAGTTGTGGAAGGCTTCGTTTGCATTTCATTTTATTTCTGTTTGACATCTTTTCTCCAATAAATTCACCTGTTCCTCTTATGTCCATTGGCGAATTCTTCACGCTAATCTACCTAGTAATAGAATTTCTCACTCTGTTTCGAAAATATATTTTTTCATAGGATCTTAACGCCTCCTCAACTGAAGTACCTCCCCTGGTTATTATACTTGAAATAGAAGTAAGTATACAGTAAGAGACATTCGAAAACACACATGACTTAGTTTTGAAAGTAGAGGATTCTCGTCATGAATCTTAAATTACCATCTGGGCCTATTTCTGCTTCTAAGTATACTTTGCGATAAAATAACAACTTGATTACGTACCACCGATGTCGTAGCGGCGTGACTACGTATCACATTCTATACTGCCGCAAATTAACAGCAACTTCATGACACAGGTTCATCTAGCGGTTTGCGAAGTGGATAGCACGTCGCATGATGGTTCCAGTATGGCGTCATGCTATCTATACTTACCGTGGTTTCATATCTTCGAGCTTATGTTCACTTTGTTAACGGGACATTGAAATCTAATTCACCTTCAGTTGAGTCATCATTAAAGAACTTGTTACGATAGGAGAGGCAGGTTATAGTGTTTCACACAGTTCTGGAATCACGCTCAAGTACAATTGACAAGTACTTTGGAATTCCATAGCATATCATGGCAGAGTAACAGTAAGCAACAGGAATCCACGAAAAATGCAGACGGCTGGCGACGTGCGAGGTAAATTTGCTCAAACCGTTCGCATACCTGTGACTGGTGGCCCGTTAACAGGCGGTCGTTTTTGAGCTTAACCTGCATTAAAATAGAAACCAGCAGAGCATTGTCCACGGCCAGTATAAAACAGAATTTCGCACCCGCATGGATTTTACGGCGTGCGCGCATTGTAATTCCGCGGTCGCCAGTTCCGCCATGTCATGCAGAATAACGAACCGCATCACATAACGCGATTGTGCGCGCCGCAAAAAACATATGACAGAGCGGCACAGGTCATTGGCCACGGCGTGTGCCGTGATTAAAGGAAACCGCGGACATTCGGTCTGCCCGCGCAGGGACGGATTCTGGTGGGGTGGTATACGAGCGACTGACAAAGGCGGTGCACAAGTACGGTTACTTTAATTTACCAAATGTAACAGTAACGTCTAACAAGGGAACGGTCCAATAAGACATGTAGAAACCCACCCTGAAATTTTTTTTACAGGAAGATGCAGTGGCGAGCTAAGGTTCTCTTTGCCCCGGGGCGGCGAAAAAACAAAACGAAGCCCCCGACTACTTGGAAATACATGTCTTACTAAAAAAATGTAACCTGGGATTTGGAGGCCCCCATGACGAGGGACACAGGACAGTCTAAGAAAACATAGCTTTCGAGATTTGGAGGCCCCAGAACGAGACGTTAAGGGATATATATATATATATATATATATATATATATATATATATATATATATAATTTTTAACTTCTCCCCCCCCCCATTCCTTAGGCCGCCGCTGGGAAGAAGGCAATGAAAGAAATGCAATGCCTAAATTTTAGCTGATAAGACGCAATACAAGTATTAAAAAAATAAAATAAAAAAAATAAAAAGATGTTAAATATTCATCATTTTCTTGATTTGCAGCTCTTATTCTTGCCGTGTTTGCAGTAAACATTTTCTGGGCATGAGGTCCACCTGATATGCAAAACACAATTTTACTTTATACCCAAAATGGTTTCACCACCTCTCTGCCATTATCAGTGGGTTTTCCATTTATTTAATGCTGTGAAAACAAAATACATTGAGATCAGCGTAAAATAGAAATCCAAGTTTGCTGCTAACAATATTTATTCAGCTTGTGCAAATTGACTCCACTATAAGCTTGTTTCGGCTAATAGCATTTTCAAGTGGACATGGTGATGTATAATGAAATAATTACCTACGTTTTCAACATACAATTTTGTATATAAAAATTTTTGTATAAAAAATTATTTCGTTACAAATTCACTTCCGTTTAAGTTGGACTAACGTCCAAAAAGTATATTAGAGTTAGTGTCTTTTTGTGACAAGATGGTATAGTCACGTTTTCTCTAGTAATTTTTTTTATTTGACAGATACAGACACTGTTTACTCTGCTGGTGCTTTATGTTTACAGTAAAATATATCTGTGCCAGTCAGAGGGTGTATTCGTGTGTCGTGGATAATACAGTAGCAAAGAAACATCGTTTCCTTGTCTTGTGTGGAATTTTTATCCGTTTTCCTTTTCTAAAATTTCAATAAAGTTCTCTAAATAATTTTTATCCTTTAAATCTGTTTGTTCGTTGAGGATATCAATATCTGACTGGCACAGATATATTTTACTGTAAACATAAAGCATCAACGGAGTAAACAGTGTCTTTATCTGTCAAGTAAAAAAAATTAACGAGATAAAACGTGACTATACAATCTTGTCACCAAAAGACACTAAATCTAATATGCTTAATGGACGTCAGTCCAACATAAACGGAAGTGAATTTATAGTGAAATAATGTTTTAAAATTTTGTATACAAAACTGTATATTGTAAACGTAGGTAATTATTTTATTACACATCACCAGGTCCACTTGAAAATGGCATAAGCCGAAACAAGCTTGTAGTCGAGTCAATTTGCACAAGCTGAATAAATATTGTTAGCAGCAAACTTGGATTTCTATATTACGATGTCATATTTTGACCTTGTATGTCCTGCGGCCCCAGTAGAGAAGAAAATACATTGATTTTATTATTGTACCATGTATACGTTTAGGCCTGAAAACTCGTGGGTCTCATTTTGGTTATTAATATCCTTTACATTCTGTGGTTATGTGGGTCTCTTTCTACATAGTTACGTACTGGTAGCGTTGTCATCTGCAACCAAAATTAGCTCTTTGAATCTTGTGAGGATTTTTTAAAATAAAACGCTACTTATAGTATAAAAACGTAAATTTGTTATGTGGGGACATTTCGATAATCCGCCTACTGTCTATTACTTGCAGTTTCTTTTAGCGTACACTTCCTCTTCCGCGATTTTGTAGATAGCACACATGCAATACACATACTTTGCGGACTGTTTTCTACCACGATCAGTTCCCACATTAGAAAATTCGCCTGTGTACACTTTGATAATATGCATATGTGTTAGTCGACTTACAGTTGTTCTCCGATGGAATGGCGGTGGATATGAATAATTATTGCTCTCTCTCTCTCTATGTGTGTGTGTGTGTGTGTGTGTGTTTTAGCTGTCTGTGTCATCCTTTCTGTACAACTCATTTAATGAGTGAAATAATGTATTTTTCCATAGTGTGGTGTATTCATTCATGATTGATTTTACTTCTGCTATCGCTTTTTGTATGTGATAGTTTTCTTCCATTGTGAGTTTGTGGTACAGGTTGCGACTTGATTTTCATATCTTTAAGTCTGTTTCTATTTTGGTTGTGTGATGGTTGTGAGCTATCTGCAAATGTGCTATGGAAACTGTGACTTCTTAGTGTTATGAGGTGTTCTGAATATCGGTTTTGAAATTTCTTCAAGTTTGTCCAAAGTATACTGATTGACGTGCATGTGAGTTCAAATAGGCCTGATCTGTTGAATTTGTCTTATTGTTTTCTGTGTTCTGAGTTTCTTCAGTACTGTGTTGTCTGTCCTGTATCCTTTATTCCATAAAGTCGTCAAAAAAAATCCAAGTGTCCATTGAATTACAAAATAATTTTTCTTGCACCACACAAGGGAAAAATTGGTGTATTAAGGCTCTTCACAGTTGCCACTAGTTTCGTTTAGACAGAACTGGGATGGAGTCAGAAATGGTCCCGGTCATTGTTCTACATATTGCGCTGCATACCTGGTAACGTAGAAATGGCTGGTGCTTAAGAAAACTGTTCCGATGATAAACCTGAAACGAGAGAAAGGTACCGGAAATTATGTTGTCTGATAATTTCCCGAAAGATGTTTTCCACTGTCGAAGAAGTTGTTTATCGAGAAGTTGAGTCGCACTATTAATTCAAGGCGGAATCCACATTACATGTGCAAATTTTTAGCTGTCTTCGCAAAACAGAGGCGTCGTTATGTTCAGAACATGAATAAAACAAAATCAATGTATTAGTTTCTGCAACTGGTAGGAATACGTTCCGAAAGAAATGTGCAAAATGATTGTTTCCCATTTTTCCAGATTTTCATATGTCGATTATAAGATTTTGTTTACTTTTAGTTCCTAATTTGCGTTGAGGTTCTTGAAACAGTACACCACTCTTACTTAACTCTGGAATTATCGCATATGAATGCAACACAGAATTCATTGATCCGTCAATCGACTCCGCCTTTTTTCTCTAAATGATGAAGTTCGTTCACTAAACCTGGCTGATCAGCGTTATAAAGAGCAGCTGCGGGGATAACAGCAAGTTTGTAACGTTTAAGTGACATAAACTTCGTAATTTCGCAACTTCCTATGCTGTACGATTTCTTGAACCCTGTAGCCAGGTCAACGAAGCCTGGAAATTAGCAATGTTCATGCCAGATGCAAGTCTCGTAGATCTCCATCCTTAAAGGTATATTGCTTCTCACGAGCAGTTCTAAATCTTTCGAACAGTTTTTCTATCAGATGTTTCCGAGTTTCCGTTTGGCGCATATTTCTTACTTCATGTAATTCTTTCTTCCATTTACGCTCAGATTTTACGAAACGGAACTACTTTGCACACACCGTAACTTCAGGCGTTTTTTCCCTCCTTTGTTTAACCAATACTTCAATGCGTTTTCTTTTCGCTGGAAGCTGTTGCAGTACATGTTTTTCTTATTTATTTATTTATTTTTTTTTTTTTTACTCTTGACGTCTGTTGAGCCAGTAACAGTTCTAAACTGACGTATTCTGAATCACAGTTCGTGAAATCGTCACTGTTACTTCCTATTTCCTCTAACGTTTCCACAATTTTAAACGAAATGTCGATATCACTCGAATGAATGTCAAAGAAATTGACACATGTTTAGAACCTCAGGAGAAGTAGAGGATTTGGCTGGAAACTACGTTATCCATATTTCGTCTTTGCTAAATTGAGAACGTTAATTGGATTAACCGAAAGAAGAAGAAAATATGTAATTCTTGCAGACATGCGTTACGAAAGCACAATAATTATTAATTCAGCCTTATCTTCGTTGTCAATACTTACCAATACTGCAAAAAGTAACTGACAATTTTAATAGATGTTAGTTGAGTGGCTAAGCGAGAGTGCCGGTGTGGAGGGGCCGAGCGCTTTGAGGCGCTATGCTACGATGCGCGAGGCCGTTCCCTGTCGTGGTTCGAATCCCCCCTCGGGCATGGATATTTGTGCCGCCTTTGGTATAAGCTAGTTCATAAGTAGTTTGTAAGTTTAGGGACCGATGACATCGCAGTTAGTTCCATTAGCTCTACAAACATTTGAACATTTTTTAATCGAGATAATAGAACTGTGTACTGTAATGTGAGGGATACTATCAACGAATGCTTACCTGAACGTCCTATACAAATGTGTGTGTCGTGTGTCCTGTTTACAAATGTACCGCCAGTCTCGGCTATGTAAGTATGCCTAATTGCGCATGCGCAGTTGCTAGAGCTCCAGTAATGGTGTATATTTCTACGGCTGTTTGGTGCGCACCGAATTTCTCAATTTTCAGCAATTAAAATAAATAAATAAATAAATAAAAACCACTTGCAGAGCCTCTTAACAGCTATAATTTTGATATTTCATTTATTTTATTTGTGTAAAAAAGTTCAGGTTTGGTATCAACTTGT